>JAWNPB010000148.1:15117500-15490000 GCA_035045355.1 Drosophila lacicola
GTTCCTTTGTGTGGAAAAGGCAAAGTTAAAAACGTTTGTGTCCCTTTGTTTATGCATTAGACTTGGTCTGTTATATATATGTACATATATATATGTATAAATATATTTTTACTGCTCTTAAGTTGTGGACTTATTAGTTTGCAGCTTTCTCCCGCTCCTGCCCCACTCGCTCTACCCATCTCTCTCTTGCTCTCGCTTTTGACACTGGCAGCGGCAGCTCATCAGCACAAATCAGGGAACTGGACTTGGCAACTTTCATACCTTCTCTCTTTCTCTCTCTCTCTGTCTCTTTTTCCCTTCTTCTCCCTCTCTCTCTAAGCTACGTGCTGCATTTGCATCAGCATCTGTAGTTGCTGCATGTTGCAAGTTGACAGCGACTGGCAGCGCCTTTTTCATGCAATTTTTGCCCTTTGGCCGCTGCCCCTTCATTTCTCTTGTCTCTATCTCCGCCTCCTGTCGCTGTCTGAGGCCTGGCCGCAGCGCGTGCAAAATGTCAAGCAGATGCAGTACAAAAAAAAATATGTATATATACATACATATATAAATTCTGTGTGCTGTTGTGGCCGAGTCAAAATGTCAAAGACAGCTTCCACGGTGACATCTTCCTTGCCCCCGAGCTGCAGCTTGTAGATTTCAATCGTTGCGTTGGCATTTCGTGCCACCAAGAGGAGCCACAGCCAGTTCTTCTGCGGCACCCATTCGCCAGTCTCCAAGCTTCAGTCTGGTGTCTTGAGTCTTAAGTCTTGGTCTGACTCCGCGGCTTTGTTTGTTTGCTTTGTCTGGGCAAATGTCACAACGTTCCACAAATTGAAGTTTGTCTACGATGCGCTGATGATGATGATGATGATGTTGCTGATGTTGCTGTTGATGATGAAGATGATGAAGATGGTGTTTATGTTGATGACAATGCACTGTCAACGCAGCTGCCACCCCCTCAAAAGCACGCCCGCCTCTGCCTCTGTGTCTGCGCAAAGTTCTGCTGAGCTGTGCTCGGACCGAGAACCAGAGAACTGGCACGAGGTCAATTTGTGGTGGCGCTTAATAATTGTGCAAAATAAAAAAATTATAAAAAAAAAAACGAGCAAAACTTTTAAAAAGTACAACAAAAAATTACAAAAATGGGGTAAAGCAAAACAAAGCAAGTAATAGTTCTCTAGTCAAGGATGCTCGACTAGCAGCTACCCTGCACTCAGCTGGCGTTGCACAAAGGAACTATTTCTTCCCTTTGCCCCACGCTATGTATGGGAAATGCATTTTTCATTAACTTCGGAGCTTATAGTCCGATTTTTTTTAATTTAGGCTTCAATTTGACATACTAAAGTGTGTGTATACCCAGGAGCAGACTCTACCTTCACAAAATTATAGCTTATACATTTTAAGGGAAATCGTGAAGATATACAAAATTGTTTTAATACGAGTTGGGCTCTCAATATGAGATCATGAGCATGACAAAATGACAGCTCGTTTTTCTGACCAAGAATATATGTGGAGTCAAAGATGATATCTACTGCCTGTTACAAACATTTGCACATAATCATCATACCCTACCTACCCATTAACAATGGCTTCTGGATACTAAAATGTAACAGAAACAACAACAACGACAATTGCCGGTCATTGTTCTGTGCCGCATATAATTGCTTAATGGGTATATTAAGCGGGCTCATCAATTATGAATTGTGGAATTCAGAATTTAATGGCATATCGTATAAAAAATAAAAAACATTAGTTACCTGTTTCGAAGTGCAGGAAAGCTTGAAACAAGTGAGATATCCATTTTATTTATCACCTGCAAAACAGTTTTAACTTTACTTAAAGGTTCTTAAACTGTGTAAAAACTCATTTTAAAAACTTTGAGTGATAATATTATTAATATACTTATATATTAACTGTTTTCATCCTTAAAATATATCATACTCCATTGTAATAGTGCACAATTAAAAGTGTGGCTCTGTGATATAAATTATTTTTAAAGGGCACATAAAGTACCATGAATAAATATTATTTACAACCAGTTCTTTTATTTATCTGCCTACACACTTCAAAAAGTGTTTCACAACACTTCTTTGACACATTTTATCAGCTCTCAGAACATTTTTCGGCATTTCGGCAATTGAAGAGTATCTCACAGTCGAGCATATCACTGCTCTTGTGTTTTTGCTGCTGCGTTTGCAGAACCGCCAACGCAAAAGTCAAGCTAAGCGCTCGATTTGCTGGGCGTGGCCGCTGCCCACGCACAGCTCAGCCCCGTGACGCTGCACAAAGTGAGGCACATTAAATAAACAAGCAACAGCAGCAATAACAACAATAAACAACTACAAATCGCACACACACACACACACGCAAAATGTATTTCGCCTAATTATTAATATTGCCCATCGTCGAGGCTTTTGCATTTTGTGCCTGGTAATCCCGTTAAGTGGTTCCTCCTCCCCGCTTCGCCCCGCCCAGCCATAGAGCATTTCAGCGATTCAGCAAATGTGCGAATTGAAAGAAATACAAACAAATTACTCTGCGGATGATCGAAAACTTGTTAAGTTGGCAGCTTTGCTTCCGCCGCAGACTACAAGGCATACCAGAATTGTAAATAAATAACAGTTAACAGATTATATGGATCTGAATTCTTTGGATAGGCTGTACATATGTCTGTAAGCAGATGCTGCAGTTAAATGTTAGGGGCGAGGCTGCAACCCCGGCTCAAGCCCGGCATGTTAGTATTTTACTTAGCATAAACAGAACCGCAAACCGGCAAAATAGTGGAGGCAACTTTGACGCACACTATAATATTATTTTTGAATTATAGGAAAATCAAGTTAATAAACTCAAGCTTGAGGCGGCATTTATTTGGAGTGTGAGCCATGAACTAAAGAATGAGACATTTTTGTACGGCTTGCAGCTTTGGTTAGCAGTGAGTTAACACTAACAGTTAACAGACTATGTAAAAAAATTGCTTGAAAGTGTAGCAATGTTAGTAACAGTAAAAAACTGCGGTATGTTGCCCACTGTCAAAATTGGAATAACAAAAAAAAAGCTCACGAAATAAAGCAAGCTAGAACGTCGTATGTGTTGGTTAAGTCTAACCCTTCTACCAACAGCTGATTGCTATGTTAAACAATGTACGCTTTTACTAATAGTACATTTCTATGTTAAACTCCAGTAAATAACGGACAGCAGGAAAGCTGTAGCTCAATGTTACTAACAGCGCTGAGAATGCTTAACAGCTTGTAAGTAATTGCTGATAATTGCTGATCCTTTACACACAAGCTTAAAAAATTTATTATTAAAAAATCGTCAGTAAATATGACGCGACTTACAGATGTTTAACAGATGCTAGCTACTACTACCTAATATGGCAGCTTATGCTAGTTACATATAACATTATGCGCAGCCCCATTTTTAATATTTCTGCTTATAATGTTGCCAATTAAACGGCACTTTTCTGCTGCTACTGCTAATGGCCCAAGGCACTTGATTGCATTAATAATTCACTTAGAGCGCAAGCTGCAGACCACTGAAAATTGTGAAAAGTGCTAATTAAAATACTCATGGACAAAATGCGGCCTGCGGTTGCTTTACCAACACTGTCCCAAACTTGGCAACTAACTATGTAATTTCGTTTTGACAGTTGTCAAGCGATTCCCACATCGGCATTTAACTATGCAGCAGATTTGCAAGGTAACTGGAGGGCGGTGGAGGGGAATGGGCTGCGTTTTGGGGACAGTGTGGGGAAACGCTTAATAATCGTGACATTTGAAATTGTTCAACTTGGGAACAGGAACTCGGAAATGTCAGACATTCAGGCAGTTCGGTCCAGTTGAGTTCAGTTCACATCACTCACATTGCGCAGGGTTTCAATGTAACACGCCCACCACCCCATTCCCAACTAATCCCCAATCCCAACAACCCCTCCTCCCCACCCCAACATTATTTTGCATAAAGGACAACTGACGAGCCCTCATGTCCAGTTCGGTGTATTGGTTCAACAAAGTGTTTCCCATATTTTATACGTTAGTATAAATTAAAGCTAGACACTCACACACACACAAGAGAGAGAGAGAGAAAGACAGGCAGAGAGAGATATGGAAATAGTAGATAGATATGGGCTTAGAGGTAGAAAAGTTCGTTGGTGTTCAAAAACTGTCGCTGTCAAGCGAGCAGTCAGCAGTCAGTTGAGCGAAAGCGGAAACCGGATACTGCCAGTGTTGCCAGCCGCTTACCGTTTCCCGTTATGTATGTGGTGTGGTGTGTGTGTGAGTGCGGGTGGCCAGTTGCAGGTTGCAGGGTGTTGGCAACCCCATTGATAATGGCAGCCAAAAAGTTTTTAATGTTGTTTATGGACCGCTTACAAAGTCAGTGATTAAATTATTTATGACAGCTTTAAAATGCAGAGTTGCTCCACTTTCAGTGTGGCCATAAAATACCGCAGACCTGGCCCCAATGCCAGTGTTGCCAAATGCGGTTGACACAGCGGCAAGAACAACAACAACAGCAATAGCAACAACTGTAATGGCAATAAACATTTACGCTGCAAGGGAAATTAAGAAAATGAGCTCGCAAAAAAAGAAAATATTATATGGCATGGGTGAGGGCGGTTGCCTGGGTCACGGCTATTCACGAAAGCGGTTGGCAACACTGTTGATTGTATTTTTGTTGTTGCCATTGTTGTTGTTTTTGATGATGCTGAGCCGACAACTGCAACAACATTGTTGCCCCTATTGTTGCCATTATTGTTGCTGTTGAGGTCACAGTCATTTCCTCGTTCCCTATCTTAGCTCAGCCTTTTTTTGTCGCCACGCCCCCGCAACCTACAGAGTTGTCATTGTCGCTTATAGCGCAAACTTTTCGTGCATTTTTTTTTCGTCACACACTTGTCGCCTGTTTCGGACAGTAAACGTGGCCTTGGAATGCAAGTGACGTTGTGCAACACTAATTACCCGTTCTTATTGCTCTATGAAACGAAATGAATTTTTCCACATGCAACACTGTAAAGTCAGACAGTTCTGCTTGTCACCTTTACTAAGAATGAAGCTCAGGCAACTTCATCTGGCTGTAATTTGAACGTTTATTAACACTGCTTTTGAATTCAGCAATACAGGAATTTGTGACTCATGAATTCGTAGCTCAGCAATTCAATAAGTGCTGTAACTAATTTTCAATATCTTAAAATATTCGGCAAAACAAACTCAAGAGGTTAACTTAGAAAACTATTCCACCTGACGTCGTTAACCAACATTGTAGGCCCTATTACACTTATGTAACGAGCCATGTGAGGAATCTGAACTCGAGCCGTAAGTTTTGTATGCCTGAGAGATTTCAACACGCCCACTAATAGGGCAATTAATTGTTATGGCACTCAGCGTTTACCAACACTAGATTCTTTTGTGCAGCCTCGCGCAACTCTTTCAACTTCGCTGCCTAATTAAACAGCAGCCACAGCGACAGCTGCTGCAAAGTTGGCGGCACTTTTGAAAGTAACTCAAGAGTTTGTGCTTCTGTGCATCTGTGTGTCTGTGTGCGAGTGTGCGTGTGTGTATTTCTATTATTACCATTCACATTGTGTCGCAGTTCTCAATCATCAATTGACTTCAATTTCTGTTGCAGCAGCAGTAGCAGCTCTTTTCAAGTCAACAACTCCTGCTGCACTTCGTCAATTTCAATTTCATTTGACAGTTTTCATTTTGTAGTTGGACTATTTTTTTCTCTTTTTTTCCCTTCCATTTTATTTTTTTAATCAGCACGCGTTGACAGCATCTTTGGCGGTAATGTGTGTGCGTGTGTGCGTGTGCTTTCGGGGGAAAATTGAGAAACTAAGCGACCCTGGCAAGCATCTCATTAGGCAAGCAATTCAAGCAGTTGATGCACGGTGAAAAACTAAATTAACTTAAATTAAATAAACTCTGACTAAGAACAGTACCTTCCTTCCTGACATAAAATATACACAGACTTTGCTCTTGGCTGAAAAATTCTGAAATTTAATATAATTCCAAGTTGAACTCAACTTAATGAGACATAACGCATAGATAGCTACAATTTTAAAGATATGCTGCTCGTATTTGGTACACAAGCATTTTAATATGCGCCTAACATATTTAAGAATTTTTGTCTGGATTGCATAAGAAAGAACACAGTTATTCGAAAAGAGTGTAGCAGGTTATTGGGCAATGATGATCAAGAATCCGGACTCCGGATGCCTAGGCTAGTCTTTGGTTGTACAAGCTGTAGGCCATTATAATCAGTGAGTTAATGGCTTTTGACCATATCCCATATTCAAAGGAAATATATTCATAATATTTAAACAAGAACAGTGTGGGATAAGTTTAAAAAAAAAACGGTGTTTCTTTTATGGTAGAATAGCGAATCGTTGGAAGTATCTGTTTTCTATCGCTTCCTTTTCTTTCATTGGCATTAAGCTGCATATTAAGTTATATATTTGAAGTGCTCTTGCTTTATTTCCCACGCGCTCAGTCCTTTTCAACAATATCGCCTTATTATCTTCCATTGGAAGGATGTGGCTTCTTTAACTATTTCTTAGTCCTCGCACTTCTTTCTCTTTTCTCAAATATCGCCTTATAATCGCTTTCTTATCTTCCAGTGGAAAGGTTTTGCTTATTTAATTATCTCATAGGAAAGTGTTCTCGCTTGAATACCCTGACGCTCCCTTTTGTTTATATACAATACGAATTACTGCCACAATATCGCCTCTTTATCGCTTTTTGTCTCCCATTGCTCCCTCCCGCTGTCTTTGGTCTATTACCTGGTTAGTCGCTTGATTAGCCCGCTCGGGGTCGCATAATTAAAAGTTCATTTAGTCGTTTCATTTGTCGTAAGTAACCGCAATTGCAAATGGATTATGATAGCATCGCTCTTGCCAGCTACGCTTGGACGGGAAACTATTGACGTGAGCTCCAGACATGATGCAGATATAATGGCAGACCAGCTCACTCTACACATATGCATTTACCTGTCTGTTGATTGCCAGCAAAATGCTGAGCTGCTAAACTGGCGACATGCAAAGTCAGCGAAAAGAACGAGAAGAAAAAGTTGTTGGCCTCAAGTGAAAGGAGGGTAAAAAAAGAGAGCGATGCTAAGAACTACGGGCAGTGACAATTGCCCGTTTGTGTTGCCAAAGTAGACAAGTTGACCTATTTAGAGAGAGAGAGAGAGAGAGGAGGGGAGGGGGGAGCTGCTGCTAAGGACCCGAGATACAAAAGATACCTTGTTCAGTTCAATGCTCAGCTGCGAGAGGGTCTTATGGCAATTCCACATGATTTCTATAACGATGGCGCGAAATCGATGCGACTCCACAGGCGCAAAGTGGAGCTTGCTCCAAAGGGCACAGAACGAGAGACTGTGAGAGAGAAAGAGAGATGGGCGATATCACAGCGGCACCGAGAACAGCAATAAGTAGCCAAGTGCGGAATGGTAATGGGCACTTGGAGCAACTCGGGCGATGACATCGATGTCAATGAGTGCAAACGCCTGCATCGAGTTGCCAGCGATTGCTGCAAAATTGGAATGCAACCGATTTTGCCAGCATTTAATGCGTACATTTTCTTTTATTTGCCCAAGATACACAACTAAATGAAGTGCCAACGGGCCAAACGATTTCCCCCTTCAACTCTGTCTCTCTCTATCAGCTGCGACTTTTCGCTTTTCCCTTGTATGCTTCACAGATTTTTCATATAAGCATTTTTTCGTAAGTGCCAATTTGCCATATAAAAATAGTTTTTGCAATAAAATGAAAATGAAAACCGGAATAGGCCTGACTAATGTAGAATGTGAGTACAATATGAGTGCAGGAAAAAGTGAACAGATAAGCGGAGCGAGCTGCAAAGGTATAAGCATCAGAGCAAGAAGCATAGACAAAAGTGAGAAGTGCAGTTGTAGCAGCAGGAAGCGAAACAAGACGCAAAGCGAGAAGCCAAACAATTAGGAGAAGAATAAAAGGTAAAACGCAAAATTAAGCAAGTCAAAAAAAAAAAAGTTTAATCAGAGGCAAAGGCACAAGAGGTAAATGTGAGAAATTAAAGCCTCAGCGAGAAGCAAAAAAGAGAAGTCATGTGCAAAACAAAGCCATAAGAAAAGCTAAAGGCAAAATTAAAAAGCCACAAAAAGGCGATTAACAAAATAAGTAAGAAAAAATACCAAGAATCAAAACTTGCAACATAGTAAGAAGCAAAAGGAGAAACTGGGTAAAAACTAAGTAAGATGCAATAGAAGAAGCTGGCAAAAACTAATATCGAGAAACACAAAGTAATTTAAAAACAAAACGCAGAGCATGAGCAAAATCAATGCAGTTGATGAATCGATAAAAGTAGCTGGGCAAAGAAAAAAAGGGAGGAAAGCAGAAGCGACGGAGAAGTTTATAACCTGTGCATGTGTTTCCTTAGCAGCCAATTTATTCGCTTTCGATTCCTCAAATCTTGTCTAGCGATACGTGTATGAAATATGTATGCACATCCAGACACACGAAAAATATTGCGTCTGGGGAAAGTTCATGTAGCAACTTTCAAGTGGCAACAACAAGTTGCAAGTTATCCAAACTGTGCAGAAACTGAGGCATCTCTCGCACCCCCCCCCCCTCTCTCTCTCTCTCTCTCTCTCTCTCTCTCTCTCTCTCTCTAGCATCTCATGCGTGGAAGTTGCTCCTTGGTGCTCCTCAGTGCTGGGCGCTTATCATTAAGCCATGAGTGGGTGCATTAAGCTGGCAATAAACGTTAATAAAAATAAATAAATAAAAAGTTGCACTTAATAGAATTTAATTTTCCCCAAAGCTGGACTCAAGGGCTGCAGGTATGCCAAAACAAGTGCTTTACCCACAAAGATTTTCAATTTTCATAACCAAAGGCGTGGGGGGGGGGGGGGGTTGCCAATACGTGGCGCTTAACTGTGCTTTATATCTTGATTGTTTTCTCGTGGCTGGGGCAAGTTCTTATCTTGCCACTGGATCGGCATCACGAATGCCAATTACTTTTGCCCGGCGCTCAGCTTCTCTACAAAAAAAGAAAAACAACGAAAACCTCTGCATACATTAAGGCGCCAGCTCTGCGTATGTGTGTTATGTGTGTATGTAAAATAAAATCGAAAGTTTGTCCTTGTTGTTGACTCAACGCGAATGACATCATCGCGGCATGCTTTTAAGCCCAGTCATTGAACGAGCGAATGAATGGATGTTAAATAAATAAATGAAAGCTGGCAGCATCCGCGGCACAGTGCTATCGCAGCGCCATCTATCGATAAATGCGGCAACTGACAGCGTCTTTCTGTCCCAAGCTTGGGTATTCGGCAACTTTTAAATTAATTAGATCTTTGATATGTAGCTAGACAATACGATATTGAGAGTGTTGAGTTGAGTAAGCAAAGCTCTTTGCACATTCATTAGTTCGCGTTTGCCAACACTGCTATAGCCAATTGATGGGGCAACTCTGGCCCTGCTTAGTATTAATTGTGTTTAACAAATAAATTGAATAACTTATCGCGGATCAGTGAGCGACTTTTAAATATCTATGAGTATTATACAATATGATGTATGCTTTAAGTAACATTTGACAACACTGCTGTGAGTTATCGATAAATTTAAGAGGCAACCCTGCAATCAACATCTTAAGATCGATAAATGTCGTTTGTGGTATTTTTGAGCTAAGTTGAAAAGCATTTAGTAGTAAGAGTACTCGTTTAAACACCGACTTTTTAACACACTTTTCTGACTCTTTCTCTCTCTCTTTCTCTCTATTTGCAGGTACGTGCTAAAGTTGTTACTGGAAAGCATACCCAATCGAGCCCTAAGTAACAAAATATTTGCCTTTTTCATGCATGTTCAATTTGAATTGATTTTGAATTTTAATGCTTTTCAAAATACACTGCAAATATACAATCTGTGCCCAGAGAGGGCTCTTCTGTCTCTCTCTCTCTCTCTGCAGATATCCAACTTACGCATCATTAAACAGACTGCGAAATATTTCGCACCATGTTAGGCAAACTCTGCGTGCGGTTATATAGATATATAAATAAATATATATATACATATGTATATATATACAATATATATATACATATATATATAATCCGATGTCTGGCAAGTTCAATAAGGAATCGTTTGATTATGAACTGTATGCCTGCGCTCAATTAAATTTCGAATGAAATATGGCGCGCATATGAAAAATTAAAATATAAATTGCATATTGACCACATTTTCCACATAAATAGGTTTTCTGGATTTTCCGTGCATTCCGGTATATTTGATATTTTATTTAGTTTTTTTCACTTTCATATTTTATTTATTTGATTGTCTTGCACTTGATGGCCAAAACCGATTTGGAAAAAATATAGTCGCAGAAATCAAAAAAAAAAAAAAAAGTTATTTCAAACCTCAAAACAATATTTTCTCGCATTTTTTTTGTGACAGCACCCGGCACCCAACCTAAATCCGCTTGGCCCGGCACGTATCCATAAAAATACGCAATCATCAACTGAAAATCGCTGTTGCCACGCCCCATGCCAGCGTCCATGCAACGGGCAATGTTGCAATTGCTACGTAAATAGACTTTTTCAATGTACTTGACACATGCTATTAAATGGCAGCCAGCGATAGCACTCCACACATTTAAGGGGGGTTCCCGGGGGATGGGGGTGCTGCGTGCACTGCGACAGATACATTTGCTATCCACTAGGTATACGATGTGTGTATTTTTTTATACGTATATCCAATATTTATATGCTGTAACTGCAACAAGAGCGCACTTAAATATTTGGCCAGCGCAGCAGCGAACGTTGCGCTACAATCGAAAATGCGGCACACAAAAGCAAAAAGCTTTCACACACATGCGACACACGTACTTCATGGACTCGCACGAGCGACAGCTAACGCTTGTTTGGTCAGCGAAAGTTCACTAATACTTGTGCAACAGCGGAAGCACAGATCTAATTTAAGCTGAAGAAGCAAAGCAAGCACCAATGCATATTGGCGATGAAACCCGAATGCCAGAAGCAAACTAGAGAATCAAAGTGATAATCAAAGCGAGAGGCAATAGGAAGAAGCACAAAAAGAGCTAAGGCCATAAGCAAAAACAAATCAGCTAAACGAAAAGAGTCCAAAGAAGCATGTATCATAATAGAAACAATAGAAAGAAACAGCAAGAATAAAGGCAATAGGCAAGCCAAAGCGAAACAAAAACAGCGAAGAGGAAAAATTCAATTGAAGCATTGATAAGCAGCAAAGGAAACGAAAAGGGAGAAGCAATAGGCAGAAGCACAGCAATAAACGATAACCAAAGAGGGAAGCAAAAAATTCGAGAAATGAAAAGCGTCAAAAGATATGCAGCAAAGTAAAAAGAAAAGCGAGAAGCAATAGGAAGAAGCACAGAAATAGCAAAGCGGGAAGCACTAGTAAGAAACAAAGTGAGAAGCTAAAGCAAGAAGTTAAAAGAGAAGCAAAGCTAGAAGCAGACTCGATAAATAGAGGCAAAAGTATTGCCCAAAGAGAGAAGCGATCTTAAAAAATATAAATACCAAGTGAGAGATATAGAGAGAAGCACAAAAAATATCAAAGTGAATCATGAAGTGAACCCAAAGGTGCCTTAAAAGGCACAGCAGGTGCTACCATTGCTGCCCTCCAAAGCTCACCAACACCAAAGCAACAGCGGGAAAGCTCACAAAGCGGTGCTATAGTAGCGCAATGCACTGTCGAGGCACACACACACACACACACACACAGGCACACATGCACACACAGCCAGCCATACAATATGCATAGCGACAAATAAAACATAAAAGGACGAAGGGGAAATGCCCGCACGCCGCCGGTCAACAGTGGCAAACGGATTGTTTTTCGCACATATCGGTAGACGTCGACGGCATGTGAAAACCTTTTTAGTGACATGAAAAATGTGCAACAGCAATAACTGAAAAAATATATTAAAAAAAAAAGTGGCGAATAAAAAAAGCAAAAGAAGCAAAACCGAGGCGGAATTCTAAATAATAAAATGGAAATGAAATGAATCGTTTTGAAAACCTGCAAAAGCTATTGAAAAAATATTGTCAGCATCATCAGGCAGACGGCGCAGAGGCGCAATCAGATGGGGCTTTTTCAGCCCAAAATTAAACCCCAAAAGAAGAGAAAAAAAGGAGACAAATACAAAAATAACAGAAATCATTTAACCACAACGAGGAGATGGGCATAAAAAAATAGCCCGATATGGCATTTGGCTGTCCCTGTCGGGGATAGAGGAAGTGGGTGGCGCCTATCAGTGAGTAGGGGGCGGTTGTTGGGAGCTGACATACGTGGTTATGAATTGAATATGGGCACATTAAACAACTGCCAGAGTGCTGAGTTTTTGCTACTGCTACTCCTGATGCTTCTGATGCTGCTGCTGTTGTTGTTATTGTCGGGTGGTTACCAGCACTTACCGGAATGGCCGACGGGTCCGGCCAAAGTGGAATTTGATTTGATTGGATTGCAAACTGAATGCATTTGCTTCTGATAGGTTCGCGAGGCAGCACTTAATTGCCTATGTCTACCCAATTTGCAATGATCCGCCCAGTCCACTCGCTGGCTTGTAAATTGTTTTGACAGGCTTTTCCACAGTTGAGCTCTCTGATAGCATCTAAGGGTCTCAGCAATAGATTAGATATCGATATCGATATCGATAATCGCATTAAATGTTTTTAAATAAACACATCACTTAAGCCAACTCAGTTCTATCCATATATTATCGACAAATCGTCTGACCTCTAAACAACCCATTTAAATAACCTTGAAAAATATACCTTTTAAAGAATGGAATTGGAATGAGCCTACCCAAAAAAAATGTTGTTTGTGTGTAGTTGAATGCCAGCTCAGACCACCACAGCCAGCCACACTGTTTCTTTGCAAGCAGCTTGACACAATAATCGATATGTTTTCGATTTCATAATAGTCGCAATAAGTAAAAAAAACACGAACAACAAACCTCTTTAAAGAGAAAAACAGTTCTTTCAAGTTGAGATAACATAACCCCGATATTCCTTTCAGCTGTCAGCTGTTTCACAACAATCGATACGTTTTCGATATCATAAAAGTCGCAATAATAATAATAATAATAATCAATAACCAACCCACATCATAACATTCTCCCCAAAAACAGTTCTTTAAAGTATAGATAATGTAAGACCGACGCACCATTCAGCTGTAAGCAGCCTGCCACAACAATCGATATGTTATCGATATCATAATAGTCGCAATAAGTCAGAAAACCATTCGGCATTTTAACAGCTCTCTCTCTTTCACACACCAATACACCTCTGAAAGCCTCACAATCCAGTGGCAGTTGTAAACGTGAAGCGAAATGTAATCAAGGATTATCGAATGGTAGGCGCCACGCCGCACCGAGGGGGTCATTTGGTCACCCAATCAGGATGGGCTGTGTCGCGCTGTCATCGACAGCATTATCCAATATTACACAGTTAAATGGTATTCAAGCAAAAGTTGCCTCATAAATGGCACAACGCCAGCAGACGCTGGAGCGGGAGCAGGAGCCGCCAGGACTCGCTGTCCCTCTTTGGCCGGAGCCTCGCAAGCGGATCAGGCATCGCTCGTTGCCGCAGTCAGTCGGCAGGCAATGAAATTGAAGTTTATCGACATCGTTAAAATTATCTTAACGGGGCATCTTGGGCAACATTGCCGGGGCAGAGCATTGGCCAGAACAAGGAGCCACCAGGCCAGCAGGCAGGCAGGCAGCAGGATGAGGCTGGACGAGGGAGCTGGGGCCAGTCAACGTCATCGACTGCGTTTGCTACTTTTTATTACTTATGCCGCGTAGTCGTTCATATAAATTCACATTTTCCACTTCATTGGGTGGCAGCAGCAACAACAAGCCCAACGATAACAACAACGATAACGATGTCGACGACGATGTCGATGACGATGTCGATGACGATGTCGATGATGACGGGGACGTGGACGTGGACGAGGACGAGAACAATCTCTGCACTTTCATCCTCTGCAGCCACTTTGCATAAGTGAGCGCTGGCAATGCGACAAAGGTGGAGCCCAGAGGAAGGGGCTTGTTGAAATACCCCGAGAAAATTGACACACCGCACATACGCCGCATAAATCTTATGACAGCATGTCGAGGGGGCGATGCTGCGGGCACCATAATTCGCACGTAAGCGGGGGAAAAAAGTCAAAAACGAATTACACACACAATATGCCAAACTGACACACACACACCCGGACAAAATGCCATGCATATGAATTATCGATTGTGCGTGAACTTATCTTAAGGTAGGCTGGGCGTGCGGGGCCGTACCCAGATTGGGATTACATACGAAATTAAGTGGCATCCCGAATGCCATTCATAAATAATTCATTTCCTTTCTCTCAGCTCTCACCTTGTCGTCTCCCCCCTCATCGCGCTTTTGTTCTCATGCAAATCCGAAATGTTTTGCATGCGGAAATGGTCATTTGTTTGGGACTTCATGCATATCGATAACGATATGTATCTGTAATCGAATTTAAATTTATTTCTTTGTTTGCCCTGACTCCTGTTTGGCATCTCTTGAATGGTTTATCGATAAGAATGCTGAAGCTGAAGCCTATGCAAATAAATGTCAAATGTTTTTGTAAACATGTTCCACAATTGTTCGATCTTGATCTTTGATAAATGTTCATAGTTTAAGATGTCCACAAGCTAACCATCATTAATTATCAGTCATTAACAAGCATATGGGCGATTAGTCCATAGATATATCGCATTATATCTCGATTCATTTTATTGAGCATGTTGATCGCGTTGATTCTCTTGCTTTTACAGGCTTGCATTGGCATTAAATTGGAGCTTATCAGCCAAACAGTCAACGATTAATGTTATCGATACTATTTAGATAGTCAACCTTTAGTTAAAGTCCAAAGTTTTCATTGAGCATTTGTACAGCTCGCATTATGTTTTGGAAATACTTTAAAGCAACTGCAACTATTTGTGTTATCGATAAAGTTTACCTTTGAAACATCAACGCATCATTATCTCTATTCCAGCATGCCTTTTCATCTTTCGATTACATTAGTCATTATTAATTGTTAAAGATAAGCGATAGCTATTATCGATAGCATTTAAATATTTTCAACACAATGTTTTGATGAACCGTTTGTTTTAAAACGATAACTCAATTATTGTTGACAATTTGTGTAATCGATCAACTTTGCATAGAAGCATTTCAAAATAAACATTGTCAGTTAACATCGCTAGAAAATAGCCCATTTGTCGTCATTATGCCAGCATGTCAGGCGTTACCTTGTTATCAAACATAATTATCGATAACAAGAATCGATAACATTTGACACGAATTGTTAATTGTGCCCCTGTTAAGGAGATTACAAGCAAACGACATCATCAACATTATGCTGATTATCAACCATCCACAAAGTAACCTAAATGTTCTATTGAATCCCTCAGCCTGCTGCCACGCCCCCCTCCGACACGCCGGAAGAAAAAGAAGCCACTTGTACACGTCATGTCATTGCGGCCATTGTGCGCAACCCTAATCAGCGGACATGGCCAGAGCGAAGCTCCAGCTCCCCAGCAACTCGCCCGCTCCTGTCGCCTATTTTAGCTTCGCTTGCCCCTTTACAAGCCGCCCCCCTCATACCCCCGCATGCTCTGCTCCCAATACACAATGACACTTCAGCTCGCTTACACTCGAATACGCATGCCACATCCAGAGGAGCGGCGCTGGGGCCCCTTCAGCCTAGCGCCCCAACCCCGTCAATGCCCCTCAGCTGCTGGAAGTGCCTGCATTTAAATCGAATAGCTTCATCAGCAACAGGAGCGGGCGACGTCGACGTCAAGCGGAAATCTTAGCATCCGCTCTGCCGTGCCGCATCTACCAAACAGCAGCCCCTCACGGCCCGCCCAATGGCCACTCACCTGCGTAACGGCAATGGCTGCGTTTAAGCATGAGAGCTGGACCACGGCCCCTGCAAAGCTGGCAACCCCCGCCCGCTTGCGATAATGACAAAAGTGTTAATAGCGCCACACGCTGCATGGAGCACCGAATGTGCGCAGAATTATGCAGGCACTGTTGATGAAATACAACAAGAATGAACAAAAAAACAAAAAAAAAAGGAATTTGCATAAAAGAAGATCTAGCCAAACGTTAAATACGCTGCACCTGCTAGGCGCAAGGGAATTCAGGCCGACATACTCTGAGGATTTCCAAGTGCAGTTCCATTCAGAATGTGCTCAAGTTTCTCTTGTTATCAGAGCTTAAGATTACCAGAATAAACGTGCCAGTCAGCAAAATGTACCTGCTGTGCATTCAGAAATTCATTTGTGGAATTGGTAAAAATAATCTTGAAATGGCTCGAAAACATTTCTGAACTTGAATTGAGCAAAAAAGTACTCGAACTTTTGACTTTAATCATGTCCCCCAAGAGCAGCCGCACACAATGAAAACAGATAGTTGATATAGCTGCTATATGATATAGGGTTTCGATCCGACTAATTCGGGCATATTTACTGCCTGCAGCAGCTCCATATCAAGAGAGATGAGCTTGCAAGCTTCTCTTATAAGTCCAGAATATCTTTACTTATATGCCATATGGCCTTAGGAATGTTTTTTTCCAATGCGTTACATATTTTGTAAAAAAAAAACTAATACAGTCGCTGCGTAGGGTATTAAAAAAAAAACGGTGCAGGCTAAAGAGAAAAACACAAGTGCAGGCAGGCGAGCACACACACACACACACACACACACACAACTACACACACTCACGGACATATGAAAAGCGCTGGAGCGGATGAAGCTGCAGCACGAAATGCAGAAGTAGCTGGGCGCAGGCGGGCAGGAAATACTCATATAGTGCAAACGCTGAAAGGATGCTGCCGTGACGCTGGCGATGAGAATGAGAATGAGTAGGACGACGACGACGAGTCCACCCCATGCCAGAGCTTGCCGCTCGCCCAGCCTGCGGGTCTTGCACTTTGTTTCCACACTTCACTTTTCATGCACCATGTGCCGTGCAGAGACTCTGGAGGCCACGTCGAACTCGGGTTCCGCCTGCTGTTGGTTGTTGTTGTTCTTGTTGTTTTTTCTCCTTGCAGCTCCTTCATCAGCGTCTTAAGCGTGCGCCAAAATCCTTTTCATTCAATGGCAGCATGTTATCTATGCATCTCTCTATTGCCTCAGTCGCAGTCTCAGTCTCAGCTTCAGCTCCAGTTGCAGCTCTCTGCTGGCCGCCATCCGCAGCTACGCCTGCTGCTTACCTTTGCATCAGCTAGCTAAGTAGCACTCCGTTGCCTGCTTATGCTATTAAAGGCATTGGCATCGACACCATCCGCCTCGCCTTGTGCCGCATTCAGTTGCTTTTCTTTTGTATTAAGCGGCGCTTTTCTCTCTCAGCTTCCTTTAGTCAATCCCCAAAGCAATCCAACTAAACCCCAATACGGCATCCTGTGCACCAGTGTGTTCCAATTAATGTGCTCTGCAGCTCAAGATTTAGCTGGCGATAAGGTGACAGCTTTGTCATATAGATAGCACACATATGCTCTTAATGGCTGCTCCATGCAATTTCTGTTTCAATTTTCCTTTCAACTGCCATTAACTTCAACACTATTTCCCGCCATCGCCCCCGCCCCCGCCCCTCTGCCGAAAGCCAATATCAAAGTAGGCAAACACGTGCCGCACACATTAAGTACCAAGTCGACATTAAGTCAATATAAATTAAATTTTATTGTAGCTCAGCTAGCTAAGACACTTTGTAGTCAAACCTCTTTTGATTTCCAAATACTTTCAGCTTCACTCAATTACAATCAAACATTTAAATATGCTTTTAATGTCAATTTTTAGGGTTCAACTTAACAAAATGCTTGACAATATTTAAATTTTAATTAGAAGTCAATTAGAAGTCAAATTAGTACTCAATCAAGCGCTTCAATCGACCTGCTATTCAATGTGCTACAAAATAGATTTAATAAAAGTACATTATATGCCTTCTTGTTATTTTCATTTGACAAGCTTTAGTTAAATTCTGATTTCATTGTAGTCCATCATCTGTCTTTTGTCTTTTAGCCATTCAATCAATGCGTTGCAGCATTCAATCAGACTTTTCAGTCAAAACTTTTAGTTTCAGTTCTTCCAGTGTCTTCTGCGCTTAGTTGACGCAATAAGTTTGAAACCTTTACGCAATTGTTTTCAACTCTCAGCATGAGCTTAAATGCAGCATTTAATTAACGTTTTACAGCACCTCAATTCGTCTTCAAACATTGTCAACTCTTTCAAACCGAATCAATTGTACTTCAAATACATTGTCCTTATCAATCGCTTTTTGTTCGCTTCTCAATGTTTTTCACAATTTCAATCGGTCTTTCGGACAACTTTGCTCATTCTTTCATTAAGTTTTTAATGACACTGTTGGCCTTTGGGCTGCAGACTGACAGCGAAGAAAATATGCCACAAATATAAAGAAAAGTGTCTAGTCACATGCAGCAACTAACAGTCTGTGCTGTCAGTCAGTTGCCAGCAGCAGCAGCAACAACAACCACAACTTGTAAAGCATCCAACTGGGCTTCAAGTTGGCCTTAAAGCCTGGCCAAACTGCAAGCGACTCGAATGTACGGCAAATTTATTGCAATTAAAGTTGTTTTCTGTGCGAACCGAATTCCCAGGCACTGTGTGGCAAATGGCAGTTGCCGCATTTAAATGAGGCATGCCCAATGTGTGTGTGTGTGTGTGTCGACACGCTTCAGCGCCAACAGTGGCTGCAAAAATTAGCAACGAGTAGCTGCCTTTTTCACGCTTGACGCACTGCAGCCGGCCGGCATTCAGGATTCAGCCTCCATTCCAGTTGCAATCTTGGGAACTGCCAAACACCACATTCTCTCGCCCGCACCTACTCCCCCTCCTCCCCAAGCCACCGACCCCTTTGGCTCGTCGTCGCACACATTTTGCCAAGTGATTTATGAGCCGCGCGGCAGCATTTAAACATGAAAATATTTTTCGTATATGAATGGCAACTCTGGCAGCGAGTCGCTCCGTCTTAGCCCCCCTGTGCCTATGCCTTGCAGCTGACACATGTCTGTTGGGGCCGACTGTCAGCCTCGGCGGCTGCATCTTTAGACCCCAGCGAGACGTACAGATATTTTGCAATAAAAGTATAAACAGCATGCAAACATTTTGCGTACACTGTCCATTTGCTGAGCCACGCCCCTATCTCACACGCCACCCCGCTCCCCTCTGTGTGTCTGCCAAAAAACGCAACAACAATGAGTACATACATTTTTGCTATAAATTTTCTTTGGTTGTCAGTGGCATTTTGCAAGTGTTCGCCCAACAGAAGGGCCCCCACTGCCATCACCTCTGTCATCGCCCGACTCCCGCTTGCCTCCCCCCCCTACAACAGAGACTTACCGAGCCTCTGCGCATTTCTACTCATTTCAATGCCAACCGCAAAAAGCTTTTTCATTCTCCGGTTACTTTCTTGGCTTTGGGCTTGGCCAGCTGTTACTTTGTTGCATTGCAGGCTACTTCAAAATGTGGTTTTTGTGTGAATTTAATTAAATATTTAACGGCCGCCTTACCGAAAGCCTGACCACGCCCCTGTCCCCCCCCCCCCCCCCCCCCCCAAAGCTTCGGTGTGTTTGCTCTTTGGCACAATTCAGTTGTCTGAACTGAACATTGTCTTAGTCCTTGAAGTGCTGCCCTGCTTTTATGGACAATTTTCTTTCCTTACATCAATCAACCATATTAATCGATTGAATATCTAAAAGCTTGCCTTGTGCTTAAAGTTTCTGCATCTATATTCCCTGACAGTGCCAAGTCTCATGTCTTTCATCGCGTTCAATCAACTGCAGCTTCAATCAAATAACTATAGTTGATCTCTCGTTACTGTTGCTTGCCTCATGATTTTCAATTTATCATCCCAACGGGAAATGCTTTGGTATTAATTCGCTTCCCTGCTTTATTAATAAAGGTTTCTAAACTCTTGGATGTAGATGCTTTATCCATCAACTATTTCAATCAACTGAATAAATAAAAGTATGTATTTTACATACAAATTCTCTACCTCAATATGCCAACAGTTTTCAGTCTCATATAAAAACAAGTGCATTTGAAATTGTTCACCTTTCAATCAGCTTCAATCAAGTGACTAATTGAAAGCTTGCGGCAAAAGCTTTTAGACAACTTTGTTGTGTTTTTATTAGATCAAACAGTAAAATCAATATTCTCTTCTAATGGGTACAATTCAATTCCCCTGTTAGTTGCCGGCCAACCAAATCACTTTTTCCCAACAATCAGCTGCAACTGGTAAAGCATGCTTTCAATCATCAATCAATTAACAATGCAAATTTCTAATAATTCTCTTCTATTATTCGTATTTTGTTTTCCGCATTTCAAATAACTTTTACGTTTAATGAAAATTTCATATTCGTTGCATTCAATCAGAATCACTCAATTGACATGCAGAATTCAAAATTAAATTTAGTTTTCTGTACCCTATCAAAAGGAGATACACTATGAGGATGTTTGAAACATGGAGTGAATGTCAGTGACAAGCAACCACATAATATATCTAGTTATAAGCGCAAGACTATACGACTATACGTACCCATTGAACTCCGCAACTAAAAGTTCTGATAACCAAGAGTGTTAAACAAATTTAGAATTTACCAATTGTAAATTACATTGTTTCATCACATTTTCGCCCGTAACCTCAAAATAAATGATCACCAGTTTCAGGCTCGCAATGTAACAAACAAAACAAAAAAAAAAAACCATATAAAATAATTAATTATAATGGCAATTGAAATAAACTTCCACACTTTGCAATCGCAACAGAGATGCCAGATGACAAATGTTGGAGTGAGATGCCGGATGACAGCGCTGTCAGAGGATGCCAGATAGTAGATGAAAATGGGCTCATTTGCATGCATAAACATGCACGCATCCCCACCTCCACAGTTTTTAAAACACTTTTACATTTTACATCTCTCGTCGATTTGAATGTATTTGCATTCGAGGCGAGTGAATTAAATGAATTTTAAATGAATGAAGAATTGTTGCATAGACACAACAAAATTACAAAATAATACAACAAATTTGTATTTGTTTGGCCCGTTGCGTTGAGTACAATGATTTTCAATTGTTTCATATTATTATTTCCACTTTGTTTTCTGCCCCAATTTTGTGTCTTCATTTTTTCCTCCATCAAATTTTATTCATCAAAGCCTAAAGCTCTCCCTGTTTGCTATTTGAATGTGCAGTTAAGGAGGCAGAAAAGGAAATATGCCTTAGTGGAAAAGCTGCTCGTTTTCACACGTTTCTGTCAAAACTCACGTTAGTTAACTACTTAGCAATTAAATTGCTCAACTAATCTTCTATATAATATAATATAATTATTGGCAGTTATGCCAATTATTTCATATTTTCCTATCAAACGCAAGCTCGTGCTGCCATATGTATTCGTCTAGTGGAAGGTGGCAACACTCCGTGCATGCTAATATATAATTTTTAATAGAATAGTTGGCTAAACTGCCAGCTAAAGTTTGGGCAAGAAACTCTCATACTGCTTGACATTATGCTACTGTCTTGGTATCTACAAAATAAATAAAAACTCCATTATAACTTAAGTTAAAGTGCCTGGTAAGTTTACTAGGTACATGGTAAAGCAGTGCTAAGTCAAAGAAAAGAATGCGATATCGCAGCTCCGCTGCTGACAACTTGAATATCCATGTTAAACTGGCTGGTAAATGTACTAGATACATGAAAAACTGGGCTTAGTTAAATAAAGGGCAGCGATATCTCAGCAATATTAGCCCGCTTCACATATGACATAGAGTACAGTTTAGAGCTATCTCGGAAAATGTTGAAATTGAAAAAAACTGTTTGCTGGTCGTTTAACAGCCACAACGAAAGCGCTCAGCTATTTGTATGGAATTATTTTTTAATTGAAGTCAATTACTTTGTGTGATGGTGTTAATTTAGCTTTCCAATGCGAGCTCTTTTTTCTAGCAGAGCCAGGCGGCAGCGGCAGGCAGGCTTATAGAGTGCACTTGCACAATGCTCTCCTCTCCATTCGCTACTCGGTATGGTGTTCGGTATACAGTACTCAGTATTTAGTAATCGGTGGATGGTTTGTATATTTCAAACAATTTAAATAGCCGCAAGCAATAACAAATTGTTTCTATTACACTCTCTTGTTTGTCAACTCTGAGTCACTTAACCTTCCCGAGGCCCAGTTCAATGAATGTATATACATATGTATCTGTATCTGTATCTGTGTGTTTGTAATGTATCTTTAAGATAAAGTCTGCCACTGGCTGCATTCATTGTTGATGAAAGATTTTCCAGACAACTGACGACATCGTATTGAAAATAGTTGCCATTGTCTACTATTTAATTGAAATGCATTTGCTGGGCTCAAAATATATCTGAAAATGTTTAAAAAGATAACTGATATAATTGCCCAGATCAATTATCATACATCAATCTAACGTTTAATTTAAATATTTTCATTGATGAAATTTTTTTCTTTTCAATTGAATTAAAGTTTCATTGAAAAAAAAAACAGTGCAAAAATAAAATGGTGATATGAATATTGCAATGCACCAGTTGCTGGATACTCAATGGAAATTTAAACTTTGCAATTGTGTTTCAATGAGATTCTAAAGCATTGCCCTTTAAATTAGCTTATTGATTGAACTGCTTAGCTGAATTGAAGTGAAAGTCCTCTGTTCAATTTTGAATTGAAACACAATTTACTTGCCAGTCAGTTGCTCTGTTTTTCTTTTCAAATATTAATGTAAAGTAAACTTTTGTTACTTTGTGGTTTGTGGTACACAGTAAACAAATGCTTGCAGTTCGCGCTGTGTCAGTCAAACCGAACTCTTAGTCATCTATTTTAAACAGTTGACATTAGATAGAAAGTCACGACATTTAACATAAGCAGTTAATACTTGATGTCAAATTTATTGGCAATTCAAATGACTGCTGATTGAACCACTTAGTAAAATTTACTTTGTACAAATTGAAAACGAAATTGAAACATTAATTGCTTTTCCGACAAGCACTTAAGCTACGGCCAGCTTGTTACGCATTTCAATTATAATAATATTAATATTTTAAATGTCACATTTAAATATGAAAAGCCCAGTTGAATGGGAAAGTCAATGCAATTGTCATGCGCAACCATGCTGGAAAATGTCTGACAATTTTTTCCGACTTGCCCCCACCCCTCCCCAGCTGTCATATTAGCCAGCTGCAGTCCTCCGAACTGAGCTGGGCTGGGCTGAGCATATGGCGAAATTAGAGAGAGAGAGAGAGAGAGAGAGTGCAAAAGACGTGCAGCACTTTGTTGCATGTATCAAAATTCCGGCTCGGAATATACATGTACATATATATATATAGGTGGGATAGAGGGTGTCAGTTCCTGTTGCCGCCATCCATCATGCCAGGATGTCAGTACTGACAGCTCAATTGAGTCACGAGTCGCTAAATCGCAAAAAAAAAAGAAAAAGAAAAAGAAAACTCCGCCCAAATGCAAACGTTGCAAGGCAAAGGCCAAGAATTAAAAACTTGACAAAGAAAAGGATGAAAAAACTAGGTAAGAACATTGCAATTGGTTGCAAACGACTGAGTAATACCATGCAAATTTTTAAGAATATATTTTACATTAGAGAAGCTCACTTCAAAGAAGATCATAGCTCTGCATATAAAAAGTGTGCGTTCTAGATCAAAACAGTGGAAGATATAGACTTCAACGACTTGCTAATGGGCGTAGCCATATAATCTTAACCCCTAGAGGCGCCATAATCTCTAGACAAAGCCAATATACCCTTAACACTCAATGTGAATGCGCATAAAACGAAAGAAAGAAGAAGTTGAGAAGCGAAAAGGCAAATCAAAGACCGAATTGATGACTGCAAAAACCTATGGGGTGCCCCGGCTCCGCCCTCACACACTTTAGACAGCCGAGAACCGTTGCGTGGCATATTTTTGATCGATGGGCCGCTGCATAATTTGCCTGGTCTGGCAACCCTCGCGACCCAAAGGCGAATGCTGTGCGAATATTGTGCGCGTGGCGGCAACCAGGTAGCCCCGGTCTCCAGACTTAGAACATTTTCGTCTAGTCTAAATCGAACGAATGAACAAGCATATGGAGGGTTAGTGAATTTTTGATTGATGTCACACGGCTGTGTGTTGACTGAGCTGCTGAGCCGTTTGAGCTGTTTGCGCGCAGAGTCCAGTTCGCAGGGACTCAATTGAGCTGCGAAGTTGAGCTTAAGTCCAGCCAATTGATTCTCTACCTCTTGTCACTTTCATTGTCTTAAGCGAATGATTGAGCGAACCATCTGGCAACGTTGCACTTCAGTGTAGTTGGCGTTCCGCGACGAGTGACTCTTAGATGAATTAATCGACCACAGCATATTATCATAGCCATAAGAGTTGCCACAGTTAGCCCCACCCCAGCTGCCCCGTCTTCCTGGACAGCTGTGGACAAAGGGGCCGGGTGGGCGGCTGGTGTTGCCAGCGCGTTGAATTATAGCATTTGGTTGGCTTCGTTTGCCGTTGCGATGATTAATTAAATGGCATTTTAATGAGTTCACTCGCAGGCCGGACAGTCGCATCTCTCATGCCCGATGCCCCACTGCCCACTGTCTGTTATTTCATCCGCAAATTGTCATTTGAATGCATCAATAATGGTGAGCTGGCCGGGGGTCAACGGCGTTACCAGAATCAGCTATGTGGAATTTTGTGTGCGCAAATGCTTTTGTTAATTTATGCAATTGAACTTTTGTGACGAGCGGGTTCCGTTCTGGGTGCGATCGGGTGGGTTAACCAGCAACCACAATTGCTCATTTGCGCGAAAGAGGCCCAAGTTCAATGTCATAGGTTGCCACCTAGCACAAAAATTCTCATTTCAATAAGAGCAAGGTTGTTTTCCGATTCCAGCATTAAGCAGAACTCGCTTTTACTATAACTAAATATCTTAGAGTGAGTATTGTAAAAAAAAATCAATGTTAAAAATGACAGACCAAATGACAGACAGTTAAAAATGCCAACTAGCTCAGATTAAATATGGAAAGAGGGACTACTTATCTTCAAGTGCAGCCAACTAGTTCAGTACGGGTATTAGAGCTCTAAGTGCTGCCACTCAGCAAAAACTGCAGAACTGCACAAGGGTTGCCACCTAGCTTAATATACATATTGTTTTCTTAGATTTAAAAGAATGCCACCCAGCTGATCTTATGTTATGAAAATGTGCTTAAAAATCAGTTTAGTTTAGTCATATTGAAAATCATCTAAAATTAATTAGGCGTTGCCATATGTTTCACTTACCCAACAATATCTTGATGTTTGACATGACAATGTTGCCAATTTTTAGATAATTTCTTCAGTAGCTGTCACGCAAGGCTGTAAAAGTTAAATGTTTATAAAGTGTGTGTCTATGTGTGTGTGTGTGCGGATGGGAATGGATGGGTTTGGGGGATAACTGAAATGGAGCTGTAAGCTCGGCCCAGATAGCAAATACCCAGATACCGAAATGTGGCAGCTCCTTAGGCTTACTTATGTCACACATGCCGCAGCAGAAGCTTTAAAAACAACTTCGACTTGGACTTTGCACAGCCCAGCAGAAGGATAGCTGGTGGGCGGGAAAGGCGTACAAGGGGGGCGCACTGACTTTTGGAGATTTGGTTAAAGTTGTCGACCAAAAAGGCAGCGCAGAAGGCAAAATAAATAAAAGCCAACACAAAACTTTTGGATACTCAAAAAAAAAAACGAAACAAAATAGAAGAAAAAATACCGAAAAATACCAACAAAAAATGCAAGAAAAGCAGAGCTCGTTGCAAGTTGTAGCTTGCAACGAAACTTGCGAAGCAACTGAAGGGCTGCAGCTCAAGCTAAGGGCTGGTGTCTTGGACCTAAACCGTGCGTGGGGCTTTGCCTGGCTTGAAGAGCTGCCGGTGGGGCAGGGCGTGCGGGTTGTGCTGGGGAGCAGCAACAGCAGCAGCAGCCGTAGACAACATGCACCAAAAAACTAACTGCTTACTTAACAAGACATATTCAAGCACTTAAAAGCAAAATAAAACAGTCAGAAACAGTCGTGCCTGAGCAGGGGAGGGGGGCGCTGTTTTAGCTGTTACAAGTTTCCTACAACTTGGCAGCAGCAGAATTTTTATATTTTTTCCTCTGCTCAGCTTCTTCTTAAGGCGAGTTGCCATAAGCCACGCGGCGAAATCCGCTTGTCGGGCGAGCAAACCGAGCAGCTAACTATCCCGCATACCCACGCACACACGCAAAATCACCCACACACACACACACACACACACACACACACGCACGCATACATCCGCCTGACAGCCCTAAAGGCGGCCGGCCATTGAGCTTTCACACGCCATTTTGTAGACAACGCATATGGCGCGCAGCTTTAAAGCGCCGGCAAGAGAGACAGAGAGAGAGAGAGAGAGATAGAGAGAGAGCGAGCGGGGGAAGACTGCGAGCGTAAGAGAGTGTGGGCCCGCGAGAACTTTATCAGTCAAGTTTACTTAATACGCAAAGTAACTTATAAACGAGCAGAGAAGCGCGGCGCGCTGAACAGAAGGGAAAAGGGGGGCAAGAAAGAAAAAAGTTATGCGCGCATAATAAGCTCAAGTTGTAGTATTTTATTGGGGTAACCCTCTTTTGTATGCCCTGCAAATAGCAAGTAGACGGCTATAATGAATATGCGCTCATGTATGTCGCAGGCAGCGGAAAATCGACTAGACAAATGCACTTTTAATATTATTGTCTTCTATATGAGTTATAGAGAGAGTCCTTTAGTATTTTCGGGCACATTTTTTTTTATATTTACATTTGTGAGCGCAATTTTTACAGGGTATCGTCCAGTTGAGCACTGTCCACCAAATTAGGCTTAATTTCGTTTTCTTCTATTTTTTTTCTTTTTTTTTTTGGTATTTTGCACTGCAAACTTTCAGTTTCGAGCGCTGAAAATTTTCGGGGTTTTTTTTCCTTCCATTTACTTTTTCTTTGGCATTGCCGTCTTCGGTGTTTCTTTTTTTTTCTGCGAACTGTTACCAAACTACTTTTTAATATCCAGCAATGTCCTGGCTAAGTCCGAGAAGCTTACCTTGCCAGCAAACTCTCTCTCTCTCTCTCTCTGTCTCTCTCTGTGACCACCTCTGTCGCTCGCGCTGTCTTTGTCTTACAGAAAAATGTGATTGAAAAACTTTTGCGGCTGCAACATTTTCGCACCGTTTTGCATTGGCCATCTTTTGATCCCTGAACTTTGGCTAGGTTTTTTTATTTTCCATAGATACACATAAAGAATATATATTTTATTCATAGTTCTTATCCAATTTGTGTTTGTTTGCGCTTCGTCTGGCAACGCCAAGCGGCCTGCATCCCGGCCAAACCCAAACAGCGGCAGGCATTTACTATAAAAATTGACTTCCTTTCTGTTTGCCGCGGCGCTTATCTAATATTTGTACAGGATATTCTCAATTTTTTGTGAGCTTGGCCTCAGATCATTTACACTTGCAGTTTAAATTATTAAATTAAGTTAAGTTTAAATTAATTGCAAATATGTAAGCACAATTGCGAGCAAATAATATTCGTTCAGACTAAGAGGAAACAGCTAACAATTTCTTAATCCAGTCATTTAAGAATGTCGCACAAAACAGAATTGACAAAACCGAATGTTCTCTCAGGAGAGTAATTGCATAAAAGAGAAACAGAGGGAGAGAGAGAGAGAGCGCACTATTGAAATAGTTTTTTTCAATTACTCTGGCATAATCAAAATGGATTTCATAATTAATATAAAGGAATCAATTTTCCAGCCAACATTTAAGAATGTCGTTCAAAACAGAATTGGCAAAACCGAATGAGCTCTCAGGAGAGTAATTGCATAAAAGAGAAACAGAGGGAGGGAGAGAGAGAGCACTATTGAAATAGTTTTTTTCAATTACTCTGGCATAATCAAAATGGATTTCATAATTAATATAAAGGAATCAATTTTCCAGCCATCATTTAAGAATGTCGCACAAAACAGAATTGGCGAAGCCGTATACGCTCGCAAGAGCGTAATTGTGTAAAGGAGAATCGTTAATTTGAAATCTCTCTGCCCTTCAAGTTGTTCTTTTATCGGAGCAATTTGCAGTTAATCACCTTTTGCTTTCCGACCAGCATTCACTCGGTTCACTTGCGCTTTTGGCCATTCTATTAAGCTCACTCTCTGTCTCTCCCTCGCTGCTTTTCAACCAGTTGCACTAGATCGTTGTTTTTTTTTTTTTGTTCTTGCTTTGGCTGGCGTTGCCACTTGTTCAATGCTCATCAAGTTTTCATTAGCCATTTTATAGCGCTGGCCAACCGAATAAGAACTAAAATGGCGAACACAAAGAGATAAAAAACTTGAACTACTTTGTCGCTACTTGACTTGCCATTAAGCGGGAATAATAGATGGGGTGCCATGCTCTCTCCCCACCGCTAGCTGGCGCTCTTCGCTCGCTCTCTCTTTTCCTTGCGCTGGCTTTTATTATTCTCATAATGACCTCATTTGTATTAGCATTGGTTCGCAATTGAAACACTTGACGTTGGCGTTTTCTCACTTTCTGTGTTTCTGGGTCGCCAAACAGGCGCTTGCCCCAAGACACCCACACACAGACACATAGACAATAGCATTATCAAGTGCAGATATTCTTTGGTGTCAATTAGACATTAGACACACTACAAATTGACCTTGTTGCTGGTCTATTGAAGGTCACTTTTCCAGCAATTGTGCTGCCGCCTTTTGGGCGTCTTTAACTTGACAGTCCCCAACATTCTTGCAGCCAAGTTCTGTTTTAACTAACAAATTGGCTGTCAGTGGGCCACGAAATATTTTTGGCGTGCCTTGCATGTAAGTCAAGTTTTTGACGACTTGCAAATACCCTAAATGAGCAACTCGATCAAAACTGATTTCGATTTCTAATCGGGTTTCCAGCGGAACTCTTTCATTGTTTAAACAGAGTAAATTAAGACTTCATTTGTTACTTAATCTCTTCAACTTAGACTTTAAGGACGTTTAAGCTTGTAAGTGCAAGGCACAACACAAAATGGTTCCTTAAAGAAAATTCAAGCTGAAGACCTTACACAAGAGTATAATTCCTATCTCCTACAATTATCTATGCTATTTAAAGTTCTTGATAGATATGAAAATGAAATAAAAGGAAACATATGAGTGTAGATTCCACCTTGGTTGAAGAATCAGAATTCTAACAGATTTCATTCAGGCAAACGGGAGCTAATTGTTGGGCTGACAGATTCCGGATGTTAATAGGACTAACAATTTTAACAAATCAAATGCTCAAGCTTTGTTCACTTAGCACCGATTTTATGTTACGTTCGGTCACGTAAAGTTCTACCAATTCTTGAATATATCGAAACATGTGCTTCACCTTCGCAGGGCACGACAGCAGTGCGCTGTCTGGCACTGAAATGACAGCAATTACGATGGCGCGCAAGTGTGCAAAAGCAATTCACAGTCAAATGGACAGTTCTGTCTGCTGCACCAACGGCTCCCAGCAGCCAGCAGCCAGCCCAAAGCCCCACCATCATCGTCACAGCCAGGCAGCAGCCTCCATTGCCCATTACTGCCGCAGGGACAAAACGACACTTGGCGGCAGTGCTCATGAAATTTTCAAGTCAAATTACATAAAAAACAAAGTGTGCTTCATTTTGAAGTGCGCGATTAGCGCATACCCTGTGCTTTGTATTAATTGCTTATGATAAGGCAAAGTTCAAATTTGCAGCAGCCACATACCAAATTTGTTAACAGCCAGCTGCTTTAGTTCCGGAGATAGCCTGCTTTGAGGCAGTAGATAAAGGCTCAGGGTTAGTTTAAGTATAGGATTGTGTATATATATAAAATATAGACATTTCTAGCTAAATGTTACATACACACCATCAAGTACAGCATACCCCATCAACTGACCATATAGTTACAGGGCATACAAAATTGTCAATGGCAAATGTCGCTGTGTAAGCGCGTTCCTCGCTGCGTCTGCTATATGTTATGTTATGTGTGCGTGTGTGTGTGTATGTTTGTGGCATATTTGTGAATTCAAAGGGCATGCGACAGACAGACAAATGGCTGAAAAACGCGACGTGGGCGACCACTTGAGGCGGCTGCGTTCCAGTTTTCCTGTGCCCTCCTCGAAGGCGGAGCGGTGCGCGGCACGTCGTGTCGTCGCATTGAGGCATGCAACATGTTTGAATACAAAGAGAGGGCAAAAAAAAAAAAGAGAAAGAAGCGACTTTCATGTCTAACGAGTGCAAATAAAACTTGAAATTTTGAGCAGATTGCGTTGCACATGTGACTGGCAAGCAGAAAAAGTAAGGACCTGTAAAACCGCCACAAACCAGCCCAGCCCAGCCCAGACCAAGCCACCCTCCAACCGCCACCCGCTACCCTTGGCGCTACAGTTTTACGTGTGGGGCACGCATGCATGCCTAAAAGTATGCCATCAAATATGCCAAACATGTTTTTACAACATACTTGACGGCGCCTCTAATGTTTATTGCGAATGTACATATTCCCAAAAAAAAAAAGAAGAAAAATCCAGCCCAGCACCCCACGCACAAGCCCTTGAAGCAACAGCTATGTATGACAAGTTTTTTGTGGCAAATAGTTCTTGATCGGCACTTGGCCGACAATCTGGCAACGCCGGCAACCGTTTGATCTGACGCCGCACACAAGTGCTGGAAGGTGGCTGGGAAATGGGCGCTGGCAGGGCCTAAATTTAAAGGCCATCGCTCAGACATTCATATTTTTAGACCAGCCCCCCATTAGCAGGCGTGGCATGCCACTTGAGCACGTCTTGCCAGCAGACTAACATACACATAGCTCGGCTTGGCGTTGTGGGGTGGGAGGGGGTTGGGGGGGCTGGTATTGGTGATGCGCCTGCCCGCTCAATATGGCTGCACAATATTTGCCAGACGCTTTTTACGCATTTTTCGGTTACCATTTTTGTGCCATAATTCAAAACTAACTTTTTGCCTGGCCACGCACAGTTGCTGCAGGCGGGGCGAGAAGGTGAGTGGGGAGCTAGCGGAGCCTGCTTTAGTGGTGGGATTACATAAATCAACATTTTTGGTGGTGCGCAGCAGAAACTTTTTGGCGCAAACAAAAATATTAATTTTAACTTTTTACGGTTATAAAAATGATGGCAAAAAAAATTGCAAAAAATAATAAAAGCTAAAAAATGTGCAGCACTTAAAGCTTAAAGATGTGTGTGTGTGTGTGGGGTGTGTGTGGGTGTGCGTGTGCGCGTTAATTTGCACATTTTGTACTTTGTTCTTTTTTTTTTGTATTTTACATTTTATTTTTTATCGCTTTTAATGTGCAATTGTTAATTGTTTTTCAACAATAATTTCTGCGCCTGAGCCCATGCATTTAATGGCAAAAGGACGTCAAGGAAATGCCATATGGCCAAATGAGTGCCTCGCTTTTGTCTCCGCCCGCAACCAACCCGCCTCGCCTCGCCTTGCCTCGCCTCTCGCCCTTTACGTGCGTCGCTTTTGTGCACTGGCAGGGCAGCGTTGCCATATCGCCTGCGTCTGCACGCGATAATTCTTTACCGCTTGTTTATTTATGCGGCGCCGGAAAAACCGCCCACAGCAAACACACACATACACAAGCACACGCACACGCACATTACACATCCCCACACACACAGACACACACACACTTTATCTTTTGCTCGCTCTTTATTTATGCAGCATGCATTTAAAATAAAATAAATATATAAATTAAGCATACGCCCGGTGCAACAGCCGTCGCCGAGTGTTTCTAGAATCGCGACTTTGGCACTTCACAGCCTAGCATATTAGCTAAGTGGCAGCTAAAGTGACCTCAGCGCTCGGCAGTCCACTCGAGTCAAGCAGCGTTAACTAGTTAACGTAGTTAACACCACGCACAAAGCTGTGCATTTGTGTTTATTAAGGAACTTGAGTTCGTCTCGCTAGACTCTATGGTAATTATTTTATTAGATTTATAGCTGCTGTTTCTCTCTCTCTCTTGCTAGCTCCCTCTCTCTCTCTCTCTCGCTAGCTCCCTCTCTCTCTCTCTCTCGCTAGCTCCCTCTCTCTCTCTCTCTCTCGCTCTCCAATTCTCATGCGATGTCAGCTTCTGCTTACTCTATTCTCTTTTTTAATTTAGTAACTTGGCCTTTCTTCCTTGGCCCTCTTGTGATTTTCATTTCATTTTTTACCAATTCCACTTTCTTCCTTACTCTCTTTCGCTTTGTTCCTTACTCTTTTGCCTTTTCCTTTTTACTCTCATACGTTTTGCACTTTTGCCTTAATTCTTTTGCTCTTTCTACGTTGCTTTCTTAGCCTTTCTTCCTTGTTCTCTTGCGCTGTCCTCTTTACTCTTTTAAACTTTCTTCATTACTCTCTTGCCATTTCTTCTTTGTCCTTTTGCATTTTCTACTTCACGCTCTCCCCCTTTCGTTTCTATACTTACCTTCTTAGCCTTTCTTCCTTATGCTCTCGCATCTTATACTTTACTCTCTTGCCCTTCTGCGCTGTCTCCGTTACCCGCATCTCCTTTCCTTTTCACTTTCTGCCTTGCTTTCTGTATATTTAACTTGCGCTTTCAACTTGATTCTATTCTATTGAGCTACGGAGCTTATGCAGGGTATTCACGATTCGTTGAGCTGTCGATAAAAGTCTCTTCCCGCATTCTTATTGCTGTTGTTGTTGTTATTTTTGTTGCTGGTGGCATTTTGCAGCATGCTTTAATTGCATGGAAAGGAGGCAGCGTTGCATATAAATTTCTCATATTTAATTTTGCGAGCCACTTGACGCTGCTTTTTGGCATTCAGCGCACAGTTTAATGCCATAGACCACAATTTATTCATGCTCCCCAGCATCAACAACACAAAGACCATAAAAAACTTGAAAAACATATAAAAACTATATATAAAAACAAAAAAAAACCAACAACAACAAAACCAACTCGAATGAGCTGTTAACTCAAAAATCGCACAGTTAATACCCTTTCCAATTGCCTGAGCTAAGTTTTTGCTTGCAATCGGAAATGTTCTATTAAGACTGGAACCAAAACAGAAGCTGGAAATGAGCTCAAGCCGTAAACTGAACCAGCGACTTATTTTTGCAGGGTTCGCAGTTCTAATTTGCTAGCAAAACTGATTAATATAGCTTGTAGAAGAATAATTTGTAAAAAACTGGTCTATACTATGATGGACATTGGCCAAGAAATACAAGATATATACCGTATATATGTATCTATATCATTCAGACTGAGGAACTGTGATAATGCCAAGCAGTTGGTCACATACCCTGTGCCAAGGGCATATCAAAAATAAATAAAATGGAAAAGAAGAAGCAGCAGCAGGAAAATGCGTTGCAAAGTGGCCCACGCCCGCGCCTCTGTGTGTGTGTGTGTGTGTGTGAGCGAGTGAGTGTTTGAATGTTGTGCACTCATTTACATTAAATGAATAATGCACTCGAGTGTGCACTGAGAATCTGTTCCGTGTTTTCATTTTTGGTAGCTCTTTTCCATATGATTCACCATTTCGGGGGCACAACTGATGCGATTGCTGCTTCAGCGGAAATGCACGAAGCAAGCTTGACGGCCAGGGAGTCAGAGGGCCAGAGGGCCAGGGGGGCAGAAGGGAGCGTGCAGCAGCTATAAAGTTGCAAGATAAATGCGCTGGGCGCCGTGCAAGCGTGCCACATGACTGTGCCGCATCAACGGCTGCTTAGCTGCCCAGATGAACAGATGGGCTACAGCTAACCAAATCCCCCCTTCAGCACCCTGCCCTGCGCTGCCCCTACAGGCTTTTCCCACTGACCGTTGTTCATAAATTTCGCTCTTAAGTGCCGCACATTAACCGCAGGCTGTACCCACATGCCCCACACCCCCCCACTCCCAACCTGCGCCCCCGACAACAAAGGCAGGCAGCTTCTTGGCTGGTGGCGCTTAATGAGATGACTTCAGCTGGAAGCTGGCACCGAGACAGCGACTGGCGACCGGCGACCGTCGGTCGGCGGCACTTGCTCCAATAAAGTGTCAAACAAATAGCCAAGACATTTAATTGTAATGCTCATGAAAATGAAAATGATAATGAAAATGACAGCTACAACAACAGCAACAACAACAGCAACAACAAACAAGCAACAGCAGCTGCAAAAAGTTCTCGTTTTAAAGTTCTGCACTTCAACTTCAACTGTTCAACTCTTGTGGGTTCTTTTATTGTCTGACCCCAGGAACAAAGCGTTTAATTGACCGCAATTAGCCCAAAGCTAAAAAATAAACAAGAAGAAGCAACTAGCAAGCAACTTTTTTTAGCGCTCACTGTACACACAAGTTTTAGTTTTTTGTTTGCCGAAACAGCGACAAAGAGCTAATAAAAAGTGAGTTGTTACCGTTTGAGAATTAGAAGACAAGCGGAAAATAGTGTTGGCAATCGCTTGATTTTAATCATTAACTGTTCGGTTTTTGTGTTAATGTTAATAGAATATTAATGTTACAAAATAATTATCCAAGAAAATGTTAAGTTATTTAGTTGTATCAAAACGAAACAAAACAATTGTGAAACGAACAAAACAAACGAAATCTTGGGGTGCAGTTTTTCGCATTATTTTGCCAGTTGCAATCGTTAGCATTACTTCCAAATCGAGGCTTAATATTGTTGTCCTCGTAGTCAATGGACACTGCATCTTAGCTCTACAAAATTATTTCAATATATGTAATGTATACGACATTGCGGACAGGTTTGCATTATGTGAAGAGAACAAAAGAAGTTGTTGCCATTTGAGAAATGTGAGACAAGCGGAAATGCAATGTTGGTAATCATTAAATTTGGATCGATAACATATCGTTGTTTGTGTCAATGGAACTACAGTTATCTGTGTAAATGTTTGGTTCTGCAGTTGAACCAAAACGAAGCAAAACAATGCAATCAGTCTTGCGAATTATCTTGCCACTTGCAAATGTTGGCACTGCATTCAAATCAAAACCAAATATGGTTGCCCAACTTCCCACCATAGTTGCCCGCTTAGCCTTTGGGCACCGCATCTTGCTTTAACATAATTATTTAAATATAATGCATACGACAGGCCGATATGTTAAGTTATATTAAATATTATGCTTAGTATAATGCGAATGTCTCGAATGCACTTGTGCAAAGGCTCTATTATGTGTTTATTTAACTATATGAGCTGGACCGCAAAAACGGATTGTTTATTGATGAAATTGTGCCTCCGAGCTGCTAACTAACTTATTTAATTTAATATTATATATTTGCTGATAAATAACTCTTACTGCTGCCTTTGATAATTATGTGAATTTGAGATGCACAAAAAAATAATTGGATTTTTCACAAAAAATCATGCAATAATGAAAGAACAATATGCATTTTATAACAATTGAATACATTTTGTATAAAATTTCATAGAATTACATTTAATTCTAGCAAGGCATACTTTAATTAATAATTTACAGACATAAACGCAAACCCAACAATCCACCTGCAGTGCATAATACGCCCGTTGTCTGTTTGCAGATGCAGGCGATATGGCCACGCATGCAACGCATGCCACGCCCATGTGCCACATGTGCCACAGTGGCAATTAAAATTAATTTAAATTTGAATTACTCAAACACACACAGACACAACACACACACACGCATGTGCAAAACAAAATATCATTAAATTAAAATATGAAATATATTGAAATTTAAAATTTAAAAAATATTTTTGCACGAGTTCTCAGCCACGATGATTTTGCGGTCTATTTCTTCACCAAATATTCTTTCTCTGACAACATTTTTCGTGGCCTGACAAATGGTCACGCCTGAAAGTTTAGAATCAGTTTCTCCTGACGGATACATTTGCGATAATATGCCAGCATCTTAATAATATTGTTCATAATTTATTCTTAATCTAATGTTAGTCAAATTTTTTTCGAATTCTTTACCAAAACTAAAGCCCCCTGTCTTTTGCTTACCCCCTTCCATTTACAGAGTTAAGCAGCGCTCAGCAGCAGCCCAAGCTGGAGATCTATCCGACACAGCAAGTGCAAAGGAAGCCCGTGGGCAAGCCCCTTATATTGACCTGCCGTCCCACTGTGCCAGATCAGTCACTGGTCACCGATCTGCAATGGAAGGACAATATGAATAATACGATTTTGCCCAAGCCGTAAGTGTGCAACAATTATTAGCACTCACTGTGCACTTTTATCTTTTATATATATCGTCTAAACATAACACATAACTCTGTAATTGTGTGTGTGTGTGTTTATTATAATGTAGCACATGTCGTTTTATACCCTGAACCTGTTGAAAATAAGGAAATCCAACTGGCAAAAGAACGCAAAGTATATACCATATATACGACATATTCCGGATAGATGCGCCGAGCTGATTACATCTTACCATAGCAGTCTGTTTATTCGTCTGTTTAAGGGGTTCGAAACCGGAAATTCAAAAAAAAACATAGAGACAAACCACAAAGCACGATTTTAGTAGTTTATTTTAATATTTTTCGTAAGATCGATAAATATCGATTTAGGGATTTGATTTCTTAGGCAGAAATCGAGAGTTATAAGAACTAGATACACTTGTAGGTGCTCGCAAAGTGTATACAAATTGGAAATATTTAACTTTTGGGATGTCTGCCTCAATTCGAGAAATAAAAGGAAACAGAAAAGGACCCCTGCCCACTTTTAGTGAAAGGTCAGCTAGGTTCAGGGTATCTCCTAGTCGGGCACTCCCGACTAGAGCACTTTTACTTGTTTTCTATAATTTTGTGTACTCCAAAAACACACACAAAAACACACACACACACACACACTCTCACACACCATATGTTATTCTTCTGTAGGAGCAATTATGATCCACTATATGATTCCAAGGGAAATAAAAAGAATGTGTAAGTGCCGACAACAACAACAACAACAATAGCAACAATAGCAACACAACAACAGCAACAACAACAATAAAAATACAACTAAAAATTCGTTACGTTTGCGTAGCGCGAATAACAGCAACAAACACTCGCATATTCGTATTCGTATTCGTATTCGTATATTCGTAAATTCCCATTCGTTTGAATAACGAGCACGTGCCCGCTCCTTTCCCCCACTCGCTCAGTTGTTTTGTTTGCCGGCATGTATATAAAAGTATTTTCAATGTTTGTTTTGTTTTTAACTCTTTTGTGTTAATGTTTTCTTCTTTTTTAATTATAATTATTGATTGATCGGCAAATAAGCGTAGGCCCTAACGTAGCATCCACATAGAAAAAACAGCAACATAAAACAACACCCATCCAAAAACATAAAACTCCTTCATATTATCTCATTCAAAAGTGAACTAATTGAAAAGCTGCTGTTATGCCACATAATCGTATCAATCGTATCAATCGTATCAATCGTATCAACCGTATCAATTAAATATTTAGTTTTTGTCTACTAACCAACTCCATCGACAGTTTAGTTTCATAACCCATTCACATGTACGAGTCGAGTGTATTAAATGCTGGCAATATACAATGCTCAGTGTCATTAGTTGTACGCATGAAAGTTACTTTGACAAGAGCTTAAAATCAAGCAGAGAACTTGAGCACATGCTTATGTGCAAACACGGCATGGCATCTCATGAATTCATTATAGAGTTACAGACGAGAATAGACTTAAAATTGCAGCTGTAATTCAGGTGCTTATGGAATGCTATAGAGCTCAGCATAATGTGCTTAACAAAACTTGTGGTGTAGCCAACTTAACGCCATTAAAGCATAATGAACTCAACATGTTCAAGCGCTGCCAACTTAACATATTCGTGGCATTGTCGAGCGCAGCTAACTTAATGCGCTTGATAAAAGCGGAAATGCAAGCAATTTAACATACAAAGAACTCGCTTAGGTGCGGCCAACCAAAAGATGCTCATGACCCAGTTAACGGGCACACTCGAAAAGAGCGCCATAGTGCGACTGCTAGCTAAGCACGCTGAGTGAATCTGGCTAAGCGCTGTTAACTTCATGTGCCCATGAGCTGCTTAGGGTGCACTTAACCTAACGTACTCAGGAAATAGTCAAGTGCTGCCAACTTAACTCTGCTCAAGTAACGATTAAAGTAAGCAGGCGCACAGAAATACAACTGCTCAAGAATTTTTTGCTGCCAACTTAACCAACTGGACAAGCCCTAGCAATGCTCAGCTGCGGCCAACTTCACGAGCTGACTGCACAGTCAAGCGCAGCCAACTTAACTTGATCTGTTGTCTAACTGTGCTGCCAGATCGCTAAAGCAGCTCAGTATATTCGCAGCAAATATTCCTATTCAGCTATTAAAGAACCAAACTTTTTAGAAGGCAGCTGAAAAATATGTTAATTAAAAAGCCACCCCAAGCCACTTTGCCCAACTGATTTTCAGGCGAAAAAATGAACGAAAGCAAATTGCAATCAGTGCAAAAATAATAATAAAAAAAATGCAAAAAAAAACCATTGCAGGCAAAATCACTTGAATGCAAAAGATTTCCCAATTGCTTAAATCAAAATCAGACAATTTTGCGGCGTGTTTCGAGAACTCGGGTTGGCCGAAAATGAAAATCGTGTTAATTAATTTGCCCAAGGGAAATGCACCCCAGTGGATGCAGAGGTGGGCAGGGCAGGGCTTAAACAGTGCAGACAACGCCAAGGGCCATTTGGAGCCTGCAGTCTATGCCCCCCTCTCTCTCTCCATCTTACTCTCTCTCCATCTTACTCTGTCTCCTTGTTGGTGTTGCTCTTTTATTTCGAATGGCTTTCAACTATTGCGTGCCAATTAACCTGAATTTTGTGGAATCATTTTTGTACTTCTGTCACATTAAATTTGATGCGCTCCGCGCCTATAATTATGCAATGCCTGGCTCTTGGGCCGAAACATGCTACCAAAAACTCAGCTAGGATCCCAGGCCGTGTAAATAAAGCTTAACTCATTTGGCACTGTCCCGATCCTGCAGTAAGATATCTCTCTCTCTCTCTCGCTCTCTCTCTCTCTCTCGATTGTCTGTCTTCAAAATAAAGTATGGAAATCCCCAGTTTTTTCTGGAATATATTTTATCTGCTGTCTGTCGCCCCATTCTATAATTTTACTTCCCGCTTTTGTCATAAATCAATTTAAGGCCAGTTAACTTACTTGAACTTAGAAATCCCTTTTAATATATGATCTGATAAAACTGGGTCTCATCCAATTTTCATTTTACCAGCCTAAAACTCAGGCACCAAAGTCTCGTTGGCATTTTAAGCTGTTTTATCGACCTAGGAAATTTGCTGCAGCTTTTTGCTTATGGTTTTCCTTACAAACTGCACATTTAACGCAGTGGGAACTGTGCTATTGTACTTTTAGGTTGAGATCAACCTTTGACCTCGGTCTGACCGATAAATAAATATACCGAGAGCCAACACGCACACAGGCACACACAAAATTGTTTTTGAGCTTGGCAACTTTTCAATTTTGCTGCAGAATCGCGGCAATGACCACATTTTAGGCGCACGCATCAACTGTGCGGCCATATTGAATTTTTCCCAGCCGAAATCTGCAGCAAAAACCAAATGCTGGCAACGCTGGCAGTAAAACTGGCCAACACGACGTGCCCCCCTACTAGAACAACACTCTGCCTGACCGACTCGTTATGTGCGCTACGCTAATTGCATTGTGTTTGCACTGCGAGACGTGGGGCGTGGTGCATGCCACGCCCACACAATACGCAATGCGTGGCAATGGGGTGGGCGGGCTTTTTGGATTCGAAATGAAGTTTTCGACAGGCTGGCAACGCGCTGCATACTTGCAGGCGCAAAATGTAATTAAGCTGCCAAACCGGGCACAAACCCAAAAACACAACAGACCAAAAGCCGAAACCGAAACATCCCATCTCCTTTCCCATCCATCCCTCCCACTCCCCCTACGCTGACTGCGCCCAGCAGCTAGGGTATGCCAGTGCCAAGTTCGAGGCCCCCAAATGTTAGTTTTTCAGCCGTGACCGTGACTGCCGGCCATTGCCCATTTGGCCGTTCGCCTCCAGCCTTCAGCCTCCAGCCTCGAGTTAATTAAAGCGATTAAGTTGGCAATAGTTCTGTGGCTGGCAACGCGTCGCCGCTTAACTTGGTCATTTTCCCATTTGCACTGGCCGTTGTACATATGTATGTACATATATGCAGCCATTCTGACTTCTATTTGAATTTGTACTGCCCTTTAGCCATAAATATGTGTACCAAACAGGGCACGACTGGGAAATACCAAATAGTTGACTGAACTTGTCTCTCTGTCCGTCTATCTGACCTCGAGGGAATACATTTTTTAGCTGATTCATATAGCTATGATCTATTTATGATAACAATATAGATATATATCATTTTATTAGTATTTTTCTTTCAGCTTATGTAGCAAAAAAAAAACCCCTAAGAAAGTGCATCTGGAGTCGAATTCTTGGTTTATAGACACTTTGTTTGCAATGTTAAGTAAAAGCTGCACTAATCTTAACAGAGCGGGTCAGGCGCGGGTCCCTGTACTTGTACTTAAATGTAAGGTGGAAGAATGTTCGTAATATCTTAGATCCTTTTGAAAATACTTTACTGCCGTATATATACAAAACGTGGGCGAGTTGTTTAAGTGGCACAGGCAAAATCTGTGATAGTCAGTTATATTGTTGCTTTTAGTTTATATCCTATGTTGATAATTAAATAAATCCGATTCAATTTTAACTAGTTTCAATTTATTGTCAAACTTCTTAATCCTCTCTCTGTCTCTCTCTCTCTCTCTATCTTTATCTTTCTTTTGCTCTCGTCCTCTCTCGCTCTTTCTCGCTCAGACTATCTCTACTTTCTCAATCTTAATTGTGTGTTTGGATATCTTTTGTTCGCCGAAGCGTTTGCCCAAAGACGTCTTTTGGCCAAATTGCTGCACTTGACTTAGGCATGACTTTAAGCGTCTTAACAACTTGGCAACCCTTACAAAAACCCCCTCCCTCAAGCCGCCCTCTGGCTCAGCTACATATTTGGCTCATTGTGCATTCAACAACAACAACAACAACAAGTAGAAGAGGATGAGGGTTGAGCAACAATAACGACATCTTTATTCGCATCTAAGCCAAAGAAATGCAATAAAAAATTGTCGTGGCCTGTCCCCAGGCGCCAAAATGTCGACTGCCTCGCAACTCCCTAGCCCCGATCAAGCTACCCCCCGACCCCACTTCAATGGCTCTGGAGACAATCAAAAATTTGATTTTTACGTATGCGTAACTGTTTTCGCTCTTGTTTGTTTGCCCGAACCAGCATCTCCTTATGCACCCCCCTGCGCCCAGGCCACAGTTTGCTCCAGTTTTCTCCTCGGTCTGTGTGCGCCATTCGGCGCAATATTAAAAATCCAACGCAAATATGCAGCACAATCTTTCCCACAATGTCTTCCCCTGTGTGCGTTGCGTTGCGATACGATGCGGTTGCCATTTTGTTTTTCACAGTTTTTCTTATTTTCATTCAATTTTTTATTTATTTTTTCTTAAATTTTTTGTAAAATTTTGTTCGTTTTTTTCCGGCATTGTCGTTGAGGACTTTTGTTAGCATAATTTTTGGGCGTAACGAGTTTTGTGTGTGTGAGTGAGTTTTATGTGTGTGTGTGTTTATGTATGCATTTGTCTGTGCGGTTAAGGCAAACATATAGAATTTATTGTTTGTATTTGGGCAACAATCGCGAATCAGAAATCGAACACAGGTTGCGCTGAATATCACGAAGTTCATAAAACACACATCCAAACACACACACACACACACTCCCTCACTCATATACGAATTCAATTGCAACCTGCACAGTTTTGAATTTCGTATCCCTCGTGCCGCTATGTGCCTCATGGCTTTAAATCTACACCTGAAGTTAAAGCCCAAAATTTGCTTATTTAACTACTTCATTGACACATGAACAGCAGCAAGACAAACATTAAATCTGACGGACTCATTACTTGTTAGACGAATCTATGCTAAGTTTCATCAAGATAGCTGCAAAACCTGAGCGATTTATTTGTTTCATTGTACTCGGTGCAGATTACTCAATCTCGTACGTACTGAAGAAAGACTCATTTCTCGTTACTCGTAAGTCGTTACTCGTAGCTGTTGGACGAGAGTTTGTACTCGTTAATCCTTAAAAGTAAACTCGTTGCGTACTCGTAAGTCATTACTCGTTAGTCGTAGCCGCTAGACGATAGTTAGCACTCGTTGGTCCTGAAAGATTCACTCGTTGCTCAGTATGCGGAACTCCTTACTTATTGTTCGTTTCACGTAGCCGGTAGTCGTTAGCTTGTAGTCCTGCGAGATTAACTCATATCACAATACGCATTGCTCATTACTCGTTACTTGCCACACACTACTCGCTATTTGTAAGTCTTCAGTTTTTATTCGTTACCCCTCTTTGGCGATGGCATGTAACACGAACGGAACGACAAACTTTTGCCTTAGTCAGAAACTGTTCATTTACGTTTGGCTCGAAAGTTTTTCTGTTCCCTGTTATTTATTTATTTTTTTTTTTGTTGCTTTGGTTTTGGAAAAGGAGTTTGGGGGTTGACTAGGCTTACAAAGTGAAGCCATAATAATAACCGCTATGCATATTTAGTTTTGCGCAACAAAAGTTTTTTAATTAATTAGTACGTGCCCCGCCCGTCGCCGCACAGCAGTAAGCAATAGTTATGTACGAGTATTTTCCCAGTTTTTGGCAATTTTTACTCTCTTTTTTTGGTTAAGAAATATTTTAATTTTTTTTTTTTCTGGGCTGGAGCGATTTCATGCCAATTGGCAAACAAAGCAAATAGCGCACAAGCCGGCGAAAAGTTTTTAATGCGCAACGCCTGCGCGTATGGCAATGGCAAATTGTTTGTCGCACATGCACATATTATTTGGCCAGAGTTGCCAGGCAACTGGCAGGCAGCGCTCATTGCCAAAATTTGTGCAAATTATTCGATGCGAAACGCTTGAAATTCTCAAGTCTGGCTGCTTAATTTGGGATTACAGTTTGGCTGAAAACAGTTTGTGCACTTAATTGATAGAGTTGCAAAGTTCAGAGTTGCAACAGTTGCCTGTTTTTTTTTTCTGTTGTCTGGCAGAGTGCCCAGGCTGGTCTAGACCGCAAACAAAAATTAATTTACTCGCCCATTTTAACTGATTTAAAATAGCAATTATTGGGGTTTCTAGGTAACCAAATTGTTTACACTTCAGCCACAAGCATGTTGGCAACCCTGGGCAAACAGTTTTTGAGTGCTTTACTTTGGAAGACGAAACTTTGATTAAATACCTTTGAATTTGAAGATAGCTTAACTTAGTGGAAAGGCAGCTGTGGAAATGGAATAACCAGAGTTGCCTTAGATTCAAAAAAAAGTTTTTCTTGCTGATGTTCTTTTCAACAATATGGCTGCCTATGTTTTTGGACTTCTTAAAGAGATAAATGCCAAACATAATTCAAAGAAGCTTAAACTTTTGTAAAAATATGATGACTACCCTGGTCATCATCATCAGTTCAGTTAGTTCAGTTCAGTTTCGAAGTCTTTAAATAAGTCTAAATATTTCCTAGTAGAAAGCTAACAAAGGAACTTTCAGAGGCCTTCTCGTTTATTTGCTTTTCACTCTTATACTTCGTTAAGCACAGCAATTTTTCATTGTTTTAAAATAATTGAAGTTAAAAACATGTTGGCAACCCTAGACAAAGGTTTTAAGCCTGCGAGTGCTGCAACATCTGAAGTACTGTGTACTTATATATTAAACTTTGAGCGAATATTAAAACTGGCCAAAATACTTTTGGGTATTGCCCTTAAGGCAATTACTTCCTGCACACTTACCCGCCCAACCCCCCCTCGAACTGTTGCTTAACCCTACGAAGAAAAAAAAACTAGCCCAGTCGCATTAACACTACGCCCCGAAACGCAATTTTCTTTTAATTTTCTGTAATTGTTATGGCAAAGAAAAAAAGAAAGAAAAAAAATATGGGAAATGAAATGCGTGGCATGCAAATGAGAAGAGAAAAGCAGCGAAAGGAATGCAATGGAAGAAAAAGCAACAACAAAAGCAATCTACTAACAACGACAATGCTCATAACAATTATTATAATCATAAGCATAAACATTATATACAACAACAATTTTCATATTATCCTGTACTAATAATACGAAACAATCTCTTTCATCTCTCCCCAACCCGCCAACCCGCCAACACCCGCACCTGCCAACTACCCAACGCCCACACATGCAGAACGGGACGCAACCATCCGCCGATGTACACGGAGACGCTGCCCGGCGAAAGTTTGGGCCTGATGATTAGCTCGCTCACCAGCGAAATGGGCGGCCAATATTATTGTACGGCTTCATATGCAAATACCGAAATACTCCAGACAAACGTTACAATTAAAACTTATGGTAAGTAACTTGACTTTTAAAAATTGCCCCCACAAATGGCAGACAGAAATAAACCAGAAATATTGATGCCTTACAATAACTAGAACAAAGGCAGGAAAGCGCCAATATAACATTTTTTAAAAATATGGCTTACGAATCTTTGTGTATACAAAAGCGCAGAGCTCTTTCTTTCAGAATGAGCTACCTATAATTTCGAAGGTTATGGGGGTTATGTATGCAAAAAGTGAAATATGCGTAATATGTGCATACTATAAAAGAACCTTCATAGCAAATAAGGTGTATATAGATCTTAGAATTTTCGAGCTATGCTTAAAAAACCATGTCTACTACTGCACTTAATACAGCCGAAGAGTTAACAAGAAAAAAAGGTGAAGATGCTAAATTTGACAGTCAGATGATGTGAGTTTTTCAAGCTAAGAATGCGTCATTCAATAGAACTACAAACTATTTTAAATCTGCTTCGCCTATATTCATATTCACATAATGTGAACACTTAGTAAAGATAGAAACTAGAATATTCAAAAGAATTTAGAGAAATACGCAAGCTTTAAGATGTTGCAATATGGAAGAGGGGGAGAGAGAGAGGGAGAGAAAGGGAGAGAGACCGACAATCTTGTGAACCCTTAGAAAAGATTACACCTATCCCATAATACCTGCTCCCCTTAGAAACAAGCTAAAATCGTATCCATGCATGCCAACATTCTCAATGGAATGCACAACATTTGGAATGACGAGAATGACAAATGCAAATAAAAGAAAATATAATAAAAAATAAAAAGCTTTCAACAATATACCATATGCTTGCATATGCTCTGTTCCACAGAGTTGGATATATAGATTTTTGCTAGCAAATGCGCATTGAAGTTATCAAAGCGAACAGCTTTTTGTCGTGTGTCATGCTCAAGTACAGTTGTGCATGCTGCAGCTAGAGAAATTACACGTTGAATTTAGTTCGATTTCATTTTATTGATGCATTGTGAATGCACAAAAGAACTACAATATGAATGAAAGTCCAAACAAAGACGTTACCAATAAGCAGCAGCAACAATACTTGGGCAAAACAAGTGCCACACACACGCCCACACAGAGGCACACACAGTTTGCTGGCTCGTTAACTTTGCTGGCGAAGCTTTAGAAAAGTCCACATATGTGGCGATGACGTCGCTTGCAGCTCTTTCTGAAAACTTTGACGAGATTGATTTTTCTAAGCAATTTAAAGTGCACACGGCCAAGCTCTACGTAGCCCCCCCAATCGAGCACCCCGAGCGGTGGCAACTTTTAACGCAACGACAGAACCTCACACACACGTCTATTGTTCGAATAGAACGCCAACTACTGCAGATGCTGCTCTCTCTCTCTCTCTCTCTCTTTCGCTCTCTCTCTCTCTCTCTTTCGCTCTCCTTATCAATTTCTTGTGCGGCACGTGCGGAATTTACCAGCTAAAGGCACTCAGTACTTCCCAGAAGCTAAGCGTTACGTCTGCCCCACGGCTGAGATTTGCTCGGCGCCCGACACCCCAACGAGCTGGGAACAAAATGTAAACTCGACAATCCATTGCGTTTGAAATGAAATCAAATATTTTGCTACGCAACAATTTGTGCGCCCGATATGGGAAGGTATACGGAAGCCAGTGTTGTTAGCTGTGTTCCAATTGTTGTTTCGGCCAGACACAACACGGCTACGATTTCCAGATGCAAATGCCTTGGGCCGCTCGTTTGATTGTTTGTTGTTTGTTGTTTGCATATTGGGACCGGGGTCGAAACAAGGCGTTGTTTGAGTGCGTGCCAGCGAGTTGGGTCAAAATTAGACAATACCCGCGTAAGAGGACTGCGTCCTGCACAGTGTTGGGCAGTGCCAAACAGCACGCAGTACGGGCAACATTTTCAGATTTAAGCTGTTTACATTTGCCGAGTGCAGCATGGAGCGGTAAAGCAGTCATTAGTGTTGGTAAATTCCACACAGGCAATGAGTGTTGGCTAATGACGCGGTAGGGTATAGCAAATATTCTTCGGTTAGCTTTTTATTGTTTTAATTAATTGAAGTGGAAGGCAGGCAATGCCATTTGTAAAATACAGTGTTGGTAATTGCCATCGGAGCAATCTTGTGCCAATGCACTGCTGTATAGTACTGTATAGAGTTGATTCACATTTATAGGGGTGAAAGGAATTAGTAAATACTATAGTCAGTGTTGAATAATGTTTATAAACTGCACGTCTGATGTGTTTTTCTAGGCTTCAATCTCTATTAGCAGTGCTAGTATATGTGCGTCAAGTGTTAGTACAGCACCCAATTAGTGTTGCTTAATTCCCGTAGAGCTGCTTACGTTGTATTATGCAGCAAATCTTAGATAAAAAACATGTGATATTTTGAAAAATTGTCCAAAAATGTTAACTAGTCATAAAAGCCACGATTAGACTTATTTGTTTGCAGTGTGTAGTATTATTGAATACACAAAGCTACGAGCAATTACACATAAACTCAACTCAATAGCAACTTGTACTCGAGCTGCCAAACCATGCTGACCAGCTTTATACCAACAAAGCCCCAGCCTCTGTATGCGTGTGTGTGTGTATGTGTCTGTATGGATGTGTGTTGACAACTCAAAAGTTGCATTTAGCTAAGCAAATAAGCGGCTAGTGAGAGGGGGAGAGGCAATTTGTGTGCGAGAGAAGTGCAAATTGCAGGAGCAGTCAAATACGAATACAAGTGCGAGTACTTGGAGTAGAGGACTTGCAACTTGTAGTTGTAGGTGCTGTCTCACTATTTACACACACACACACACACACTGACACACACGCATAAAGACAGACACACGCACACAGAACACGGAGTCTGCTGTTGTTTGTGCCACTCACAGCTTAATATTTCAATATTTATGCTTTTAATAAATGCATATGCTACAAACAAACTTCCGTTGCAATGGCAGCTTCCGATGTTGCCAAAGTGCGCACAAGTTTTGCACTGGACCACGCTGCATGCCACACGCAGCTACCAAGATACCGCCCCAACCCCCCCAAGCACCAAGCCCAACCTCATTTTCGCTCTTTTACACCGACCCTCTGTGGCATGCTGGCTCTATTAAAGCGGCATCCCTCATGCAATGTGCAGCATTATGCAAGCATTTATTTAAAGCCCTCAAATTCCATTTAATGCAACAAAATGTACAAAATCTCTCTTAATAAACCCTATTCTATAGTTCTATAGAGTGTGAGGGATTACCAAAAGCTGCTCACTTGTAATATGTTGGCATTTATGAACTATACCATTTTGCATACTCATCTCGTAAATATTTAAATTCTGTATTCATGAGTGGAGGCCTAAGCCGATTTCATTGCTTTGAGCAGCGATTGCAAGAGCCGCTCACAAATTTCACTTAGCTTGCAGCACATGAATATCTTTAAAATAGTTTAAATCAATTCTCAAATAACTAATTGAAACTGAGACTTTGGCACTTGTAAAATGTTGCTATGTGCTTCCAATTGAGCTATATTTGGATGTAAATTCAAGCTCTTTATATTTTAATTATTATTGGGGGATTATTATTCGGCATTCTAAAAATCTCAAACTCTTGTGCAAAGTCAGCATAAAACATTATGCACACAACTGTACTCGCTGGCGCGCTAGCAAGCAGTATGAACAACGATTTCTCTCTTAGTCTTAATCTGAAGAAAAAATTCTTCATGAAATAATAAAATACCAGATTATTAATCAATTCATATCCTATATAAATGCAGAACAACTTAACAAACTCTGATGCAACGAAGATAGCCTAGTTGAACGCAACTGTACTCGCTTGTGATCGTGCAAGCAGTGCTTTAAGTGCACTCGTGCATGTGTAAAGCAGTTCGATGCATGACTAAGTAAGCAGTTGAACATATTCTATTCAGCCTAACTTCGTTGTCAAGTGATTTTCATTGACCCGGGACACTAGCTGAGCGCAAGGATTTCAAGTTGGGTGCAATAGGTTATTTCACAAGCTCGTCTGTCAAGACCCTAGCGCAGCGCAGGAACATTTTGTATGAAAAACTGGCAACTGGCAAAAGGGTTTCCAAAAATCGAAGTTTTCTGTGTCATTTGATGCACAATAAACGTAATTTGATGAAATAAATAATGAAACTGGTTAATTTCACGTATTTTTATTTTTTTAAAGTCAAAGAATCTAGTGAAGAAATAATTCAATTATTCCAGTTTTGGCAATATCATAGTGAGCATTTCCAAAAATTATCGCACTTTTTTATTAAATGCGAAAGACTTAATTGTTGCTTTATTTATAGACTTTCAATTCGAGTACAACTTATTCCGATTTGCGAAAGTTTTGGCGAATTTATTACCTCAATCCCCAAGAACAACAAAACTTGCAAATTTTTAAGAAATTTTGCTTCCTACAAAAAATTGCTCAACTCAAGTCTTTAAAAAAAAATTCAATTCTGCTACAGTTTTGGGCCACCCTAAAGTGTATGGGTCCAACCTGAACCGAAATGAGTTTATGGGGGCACTAGCTGCAATTGCGGCTGTCTGTTTTTTAATAACCTGCTGCAGTTGCATTTATTTGTTATTGTTTTTTTCGTTTTTTTTTTTTTGTTTCGACGCCGCAGCAAGTTTTTCAATAAGTTGCGAGTCATGCGACTTGCGACGGTGTATCCGCGTGTCCTTTGCTGTCCCTTGGCGTTGTCCTTATCGTTGTTCAAACTAATAATGAAATCGTAAACTAGTTCATCTCTTTTACTTTTGCTTTGCTCCTTTTTTAGTAGCTTATTTTCTTTGCTTTTTCGTGTGTGTGTTTATTTTTATGTTGTTGTCGGACGTCAGCGAAAAGTGTTTGCACTACAAAATCTCACACGCAGCGACAATGCAGAGAGCAACAGCAGCAACAGCAGCAACAGCAACAGCAGCAACAGCAACTACAAGAACAACTGCAACAGCAACTACAAGAACAACTGCTGCAACAATAAGAAGCTGCAGTTTGTTTGCCTTTGGCCCGAACTGTGAGTCCGGCTAAAGAAAATTCGACAGGAACTTTTATTTATTTTATATGTTGCGCACACACATGACATGGGCGGCTTGGGGCGTGGCATGGCGACTTACGCTGCCAATAAAATTGGTAAATGGAAAATGTTTTTTAACACAACTTCCCGTTTGGCTTTGGCCTTAAAAACCCCGAAGGCCGGACATCAGGATTTGGCTCAAAAGGCTTTTGCCCTCGTCCACCCGCTGCAGAGGCTTACAAGTTGGCTGTGTGTGTATGTGTAAGAGTATGTATGTGTGTGTGAGAGATTGAGTGTGTGTGTGTGGGAAAGAGAACACACACTCTCTGTGTGTGTTGTTTGACAGTCAACAGACAGCTGGGATAGATAGACAGATGGCTTGTTATTACACTGATTTATAAATAAACTGCAAATATTTGAGATGCACACACACACACACACACACACGCACACAGCCATGCTGAGTGCCAGCTCAGCAAATGCAGCTACATTTCCTCGTGCCCATCACCACGCCCCTTTTGCTTTACTCTGCGCCCGCAAAAGTGATCTGCACAATTTCCGCTCAGGAAATAAGGCAAACTTCTGTTGCATTCCATCTCAACCCCCCTCCCCCTCCCCATCCCCTCACGAAACACGCTAAAATCCCCTCCCCCCTCTTAAAGCACCCCCCAACCTTATCCCCCTTTCAGCAACAGATTGGCATATTTTATATATTTTATTTTTACTTAACACCTACCACGCAAATGCATCTACATGCATACATCTTAGCCGCAGCCAAAAAGTAGGCAGCACTTTTCTCTCTAACTGTTTATAACTTCCTGAATTTGAGAAACCAGTTCTTTAGCAGAAAATAGCCCAAAATACTTAAGATTCGTTACTTTTCACTTGAAATGTTGTTATTGATGATATTTCTCAATATGCAAAGAGGTAAAGCTAATATTGACCTTCCTTTATGCGTCCTGTTTCAAAGCCTGATCAAATTTAGGTATTTTATTGAGTTAGAGAAGAGACTATAATAAGAGACTAGAAAAGCTTACAGAGTGCTCCAGTGAGCTACGAAATGCACTGAACCCAGCTGCGGCTCACGAAATCCAAGATATGTTAAAAGAAAATAGAGCATATCAATGTCAAACTGGGCGAGTTATTAAATATCTGAAAAAAGGTAGGTCTGTGTGTACTATAGGAGGAGTTACGTTGAAAATGTCAAGTCTTTAGCTACTACAGGTCCCGAGGTCGAGGCGGTCAGAGGGGATGGAAGAACGGATAGATAGATAGACGGACATACTGTGCCTCCTGCTACGCTTTACATGCATTTATAGAAAACAATTCCAGCCTTTATTTGCGCATTTATAAAATAAGCACAGTTAGAAAGCTGAGTTCCGAACGAACATTCAACTTTGCCATATTATTATATTTAACAACAACTTTAACTACGTTCGAACCCTCGGTCAGAAATTTCGAAGTCCAAATTGAATTGCAAAATAAATCCCAAGAGCTAAAACTCATTGAAATTGCTTCGAATTTGACGCAGCTTAGTTGAAATTTCCAAAACTCTTAATTAATATTTTTGCTCTCTTGCTAATCGCATCAACTTAATTGCAGTTAAAACGCAATTCAATAACAATTTACAAGCTATCATTAAGCCAAATGAATCGCAGGAAGTCACTGAACTGTGGCAATACCAGCTGCACCTGAGCTGCCCCGATGCGAATGTTTGGCGCCCAACGTGGGTAACCAGCGTTGGGTGGGAATTGCTGCACAGCTCTGTGGATATATTTAAACAGTTGGTTGTGTAAAATATTTTACTTTGCGCCTTAACTTTGAACCCTCAGCTTCGATTTGCTGGCTGACTGGCTGTCCAGGCTGCGGCCCGACCCAGCACTCCGCCGCGTCCATTTGGCCGTTGCCAGTTTGTGTTTGGATTGTGCGCAAGTATTTGATTTAGGAATTTCAGTTTGCAATTTTTTCAATTTCTACTGCTGCTGCTGCTGCTGCTGCAACCGAGATTTATTGGCATGCCTCGAAGACGAGGACGACGACGTCGTCGTCCGGCTCGTTAGTGACCCTTGGAGCGCATTGCGTGAATTGTGGCAAGTTGTTGGTCTTGGCTCATGTTTTGGGTTAGCTGAATGCCTCGTTACTTGGCTGCTTGGATTCTAGCTAACAAATACGTGCACATATCATGGATTTTGTGCTCGATGTTTGCTTAGCTTTTATGTGCACGTGACAGTTTGTTTAAAATTATATTACGTATACGCCACGTTAGCTACCAATGTCAACAACTTGTCTTGAAATTTGTTTGACATACCACTGGAAGAACTAGAGCTGCAACTACTATACTCTTTTCACTCACCCTTTTTCTCTGTTCTCCCTTCCAGTGGCTATTACCTGGACAAATGCGCCGGAGAATCAATTTCCCATACTGGGCGATGATTACGTGGTCAAGTGCGAGGTGAAAGCCGATCCCAATCCAACCATTGACTGGCTACGCAATGGCGATCCGGTAAGTAATGCGAGACCAGCCAACCTAGCCACGCCCCACTCACGCACACACACTGACACTTCTCTTACTGCCACAGATACGCACAGATTCCAAGCACGTGGTGCAGACACATGGCTTGCTCATACGCGACGTGGCCGAAACAGATGACGGCATCTACACCTGTCGTGCGGCAGTCATTGAGACGGGCGAACTGCTGGAGCGCACCATTCGAGTGGAGGTCTATATCGGTCCGGTAATTACACATCTGCCCGCCACACTGGAGGCTGTTGAGGGCAAACCGTTTGCGGCCAATTGCACGGCAACTGGTAAGCCGGTGCCGGAGATAAGCTGGATCAAGGACTCTGTGCAGTTGAATGTGGCCAATGCGGATCGCTTTAAGGTGGATGCCCAAACGGGTCTGTTGACCATCAGCTCGGTTACCCAGGAGGATTACGATACCTATACGTGCATTGCCAAGAACGCTGCCGGCGTTGTGGATCAGAAGACCAAGCTAAATGTGCTCGTCCGCCCCTCCGTCTATGAGCTGTACAATGTGACGGGTGTCAGTGGCAAGGAAATTGCCATCACCTGCCGCTCCAAGGGACGTCCCGCACCGGCCATCACCTTCCGTCGTTGGGGCACCGAACAGCAGTACACGGCTGGCGTCCAAATGGACGATGAACGCATCATCCTCGAGCAATACTTTGATGAGGAACGCGGCGAGAGCACCGGTACCCTGCGCATTGCACGGGCCCAGCGCACAGACGACGGCTTGTATCAGTGCATTGCCAGCAACAAGGGTGACACCGCCTACAAGACCGGACACATTGCCATTGAATTTCCGCCAGACTTTACGCACATGAAGGAATTGCCGCCGGTATTCAGCTGGGAGCAGCGCGTGGCAAATCTTAGCTGCCTGGCTATGGGCATACCGAATGCGACCATCGAATGGCGCTGGAATGGACGCAACATTAAGGATCTGTACGATACGAATCTCAAGATCGAAGGCACCGGACCACGCAGCGATCTAATTGTGCATCCAGTGACCCGGCAATATTATTCCGCCTACAAGTGCATTGCAACCAATATCCATGGCTCTGCCGAGCACGATATGCAGCTGAAGGAGGCGCGCGTACCGGACTTTGTATCGGCAGCTGTGCCCCGCCAGCTGACGGCGACCACCATCACCTTCGATATACGCGGCCCGGCCACAGAGCTCGGCCTGCCCATACTGGCGTTCAGTGTACAATATAAGGAGGCACTCAATCCGGACTGGTCCACGGCTCTGAATCGCAGCTGGTCACCCGATTCGCCGTACATTGTCGAGGGACTGCGTCCACAGACCATGTACAGCTTCCGTTTTGCGGCACGCAACCAGGTCGGTCTTGGCAATTGGGGCGTCAATCAACAGCAATCGACGCCGCGTCGTTCCGCGCCCGAGGAGCCCAAGCCATTGCACAGCCCCGTACAGAACGATAAGGAGGAACCGGTCGTCGTGTCACCCTATTCGGATCACTTTGAGCTGCGCTGGGGCGTGCCCGCTGACAATGGTGAGCCCATCGACCGCTACCAGATCAAGTACTGTCCGGTAAGTAAAGCACCTGAAAAAAAATAAATGAAAAGAATTTAGTTAGCAACTAATTTGGCACTTTGCATTTCATTTCTTAAGGGCGTTAAGATGGCCGGCACCTGGCACGAGCTGGAGAATCGCTGCAATACGATCGAGGTTGTGGAGACCACATCGTATCAGATGACCGATCTGAGCGGCAATACGTATTATCGCATCGAGCTGAAGGCACACAATGCCATCGGCTATTCATCGCCGGCATCTATTATTATGAAAACGACCAGAGGTGAGTCCGATTCAGCTAATAACAATCTTGGCACATTGCTCTATTCGGCCGGCTTCAATTCCGGCGTCAGTTCGCTACACAAACAACTCACAATCACAACAACAAGAACAGCAACAAGAACAACAACATCAACAACAACAGCAACAACAACAATCATTGCGCTGGCCACAACAATCAGCATTACCTTATTTAGTGTCCTAACCTCAATGTTAGTGTAAGGCAAAACAAATTCGATTTCGATTTGTTTCGTTTTACTTGATCATGAACCATTTGCATAATCTATGTAATTGAATATCTATCGAGAAGAAGCAAAAAGAAAACAAAACAGAAGAAAATCTTACATAAACTTCAAATCGAATCGAATACGATATCGCTATCGAACACGTTATCGATCGCGATATCTATCGAAGACGTTATCGATCTTAGAGCATAACAACAAGATCAGCAAAAATACTTACACAACTTCTTGAAATACTTGCATACTATCTATCAATATACATATAGACATATTTAAATATATATAAAACGGTATATATATCTATATATATATAAATATGTATAACTATTTTTGATCGCTCTATTTAACGTATCTAATATATATCGTATATATTTATACAACATGCGTTATACAATTAGCGAGTACAATAACTTTTGAATACATTTTTGTAGTGTTTATTTTTTGCGTTTCCAATTCAACGTATGTTTTTATCTCAGTGTATTTATTGATTTTTTCCCAGTCTACTCAGTAATTCTTCTTTTTTTCTTTCTGTTTTTATGTGTATGTGTGTGTGCTATAAATACTCTGTAATTGTTCAACCTGATCCCAGTTATTTTTTACTGTGTAATTTCCTTACGAATTCGCAGTTGATTTTACTGTCTTTTTTTTTGTATTAATTGTCGTGAACTTTTTTGTGCTGTGCCAAAAACAATTTTCGTTGCATGCTTTTCTGCGTTTACGTCTAGCTAACATCTAATGCTAATTTTGTACCCGCCCCCAAAACCTTAGTTCCCCCCTACCCACAATTGTACACACAATCATTATTAAAAGCGACTTACATTCCAAATAAAAGCAACAACAAATCGCATTTGCCGGCAATTTTGTCCGATCAGCAAGCGTTTTGCAACACTTTTTTTTAGTACTCTACACTGAGCTAAGTCAAGGAATACGCAAATGCATTGAATAAGCATTATAGAAGTAAAAATTTGCTCACAAACACACACGCACACACACACACACACACACCACATACACAACATCAAAGAATTCAATATGCAATCGTCTTGTGAGCTGTACTCTCTCTCGCTCTCCCGCTCATACTCTCCCACACTCTTCTGTGTATTGCGTGCTCTCTTTTGTATACCGTGTTTTTTTTTTAGTATGTGTGTCGTCTGAGTTTTTTTTTCATGTTTTTTTTTACTACAATACATAAGCATTTACTTAATTAATAATTTAAAAATGAAATAAAAGTTTTTAAAATTAGTCGAATTATTTTTTATATTTTTGTGTGTGTGCATTCATATCATATTTTGAATTTTAAATGCATATTTGTAACAACTAATTTTTAATATATTTAAAAAAAAAAAGAAGAAAAACAACTTATAAAATGAAATGAAAATACTTTTGTTAATTGTAATACATTTCAATATAGTTCTAAAATCTTCGTATTGCCCATTAGTTTGCTTCATAATTTTTACTTTTACTTATATATTCTACATTTTTCCCTTTGTATGTACTGCGACTATTTCTTTAGTTAATTTTTGTATTAAGCAACAACATTATTAAATTTACATTTAAATTGAAAACAAAAAACAATTAATGAATAAATATTGAAAAACAAAAAAAAAACAATCATAATTTGCAATGGCAACTGTTTCATTTTTTAATACTCATAAACAACGTTGTGTTATGTTTGTTGGCTCTTCGTCTCGCTACTCGTGTCTGTCTCTCTTTCTCTCACTCTCGCTATCTGTCTCTCTCTCTCTCTCTGTGTAACTTTATTTCTTGCTCTGATCTACCACAAGTGTGTGTGTCTCTTTCACCATACATCTTACTCATTCTAATTAGCTGCTTGTTCTCTTTTTTCATACATTTTGTGCACTCTTTTGTTCGTGTGTAGCTGGCAGCGCTGCAAAACTATCGATAAGACTATCGTCTACGTGAAATAAGAGATATCGAAACCTGCTTGTTTTAGTTAAAGTAATTAAGATTGATCTGAACAAAAGCCAAATCGAAACAATCCTAATTAATAAACCTTAGACTAGTAATAAATCATCAATTCACATCTATGTTAGAACTATCGATAGTTTTGCGAACCGCCATAATTTTGCAGTATATATTTGTGTATGTGTGCGTGTGTGTCTATTACATTATTCAACTTGCTGTACAGCTCTCTCATACATATTCCTTAAGCCTTCTCATAACAAATTCATGCTCTATACTATTTTATTTTATATATCTATACCTTATTTATTTAACTTATACTAACTATGTCTTATCTTTATATAATAAAATAATATAATATAATACTTAGTGTCTGCATCTTTATATAATAACTGCATAGCATAATCTACTAATAGATATAGTTAACACTCTAACACAATATGTCTAAAAACTGTATTACTTTGAGAGTAGCTCTCGTACTGAAAGCAAGCAGTGCAAACTGTATTGTGTGTGTACCCAGCAAAGAAATACTCTTACCAACTAACCTCAAATCGAATACTCACACCCACAATACACACACATACACGTATATATAAATATATATGACACACACCCACAACATTATGTTTGAGTCTTAGCAAAATGTCAACGTCGTCGTCTCTTGACCTATTTAAATCGCAAAACAATCAAGCAAGAAAGAAAACCATCAAAAAATATTCTTTTGTGTGTTTCCTTTTCTTCCTTTTTTCTTCTACTACTTTTCTTTGTTTTTTCTCTCTTTTACGCTGTGTGAAATACAAAAAAAAAAAAAAAAACAACAAAAACAATCCCCAAATCGAATGCTATGATACCAAAAACCAAACCATTTAAAACCAAAATTGAATCCAACAACAACAAAAACAAAACACTGTAAACTGCTGCCGCACAAACTGAACCTGATCCGAACCTCTACGTCAAAATGTTCCCTCCTACCCCTCATCCGTCGAACAAAAAAAAAAACAGACAAACCGTATCCGTATTCATCAAGTAGCGCCACGAATCGACTGCTTTCCCACACTGCACAACTGCTCGCGATGCCGCTGCTGCCACTGATGCTTTTGATGTCGACTCGCACTGCTTAAGCGCTTGCAGCCAAGCGCAAGCAGCACGCCAAGCAGTGCAGGGAACCGGAGGATGATGCTTCAAGCCTGCCGCTGCAAAACTTTTTGTTTCGTTTTCTTCTATTTTATGTTGTTTTTTTTTTTTCATTTATCTGTCGACAATTTGTATATAATAATAAGGAAAATAGCAAAAAATACTAAATATGAAATACACAGACAAAACATATGCATATATAGCATGTTGAGCTATAAACGTGAATGTATTTCGTACCAACATGAATACCACATATGATAAATACTTATCACTAGGGTGTTAAAAATATATGTGCGCTATAAAAACACTATATGATTCCATTCAATGTACAAAATACAAACTGCTAAATGCCAAAAAAAAAGGAATATGAAGAAAATACGAACATTTAAGCAAATACCATATATACAAGTACTTAGACACACACAAACGCGTTTTTAAACTTAAGTATCAACAACTTGTTAAGTCACACGACTGTTTATTTAGAGTTTTAGTACGCATATGTATGCACCATTTCAGTTGTCACATATGTATTAAAGGTCAGTTCTCTTCCATTTGCCTTACCTACGTAACTACCTTATAAAAGCTGCTCAGTTTTCTGTTGTTTAGTATGCAAAAATTGATCGATGTGGATAAAGCACTGCCAAGCCAAAGCAATTAATGTTGTTCATACACCGAACCACATTATTTTAGAGAGTATTATAATAATATAACAAAGCCCAAACTAGATCTTTAGTAGATGAGGCAGAACCTATAAAGGGCAGTCAAGAGCATTCAATTTCGATTCAATTCTACAGTTATAGCTATATCATAGTTTTTCCAGCGAAAAAAAGAACAGCTTCTTTTTTTTCCGCAATATTTCTTAGCTGTGATCTAGACAAAACTGTCGAATGGATTCGAAACTGAAATTGCAAATAAGCCTCTGAAGTTTTATAAAAACTTTTCTTTTAGATAAAACTATACCATCTGGCAGTTCTTTTATGTAGCCAACGATAAGTATCCTATGCTTCCTTCGTTCTGCTAGAAAAAAAAACCACCGTTATAAAGCCAGTCAATCCCAAGTTGTCCGTTTCATGTTTTGGGTTTTTCTAGTATGTGACTTAAGAGCTGTTTGTTTTTTTATTGAACGTATACGTTAAGGGGACAATAAGTAACTACAAGTAAAAAATAATGAAAAAAAAACAAAAAAAAAAAAAGAAAAAGAAGATAAAACACATAAAGACTTAGTGAATACCAAGTTTGAATCCATATTAAGGGCTGATTTAGACTCAAAGATAACCAAGCGTAGCCCACGGAACCCTTTACAACCCCAAACGCATGTTTCCAACTACGAATTTTTTTCACATGGTGTATTAAGCTTAAAGTATTCAAATTTTGTAAATGTCTGTGCTCATTGAATTAAGGTATACAAACCATATTTATATGCATATGTATGTATATTACTAGTAACATATAAATGTGCATTACGTGTGCTAAGAAAAGATAAAAAACGTACTAAAAACATTAAAAAAAACATCAAAAGCAAAGACAAAGCAGTTCAATTTAGATAAAATATTCCTTGTATACAATTTTTAGTCAAAAACTAAAACTTTTTCTAGCAAAATAAATATATATATATATATTTATATATATATACATATATACATATATATATATATATATACATATATACATATATATCGTGAAACACTATTCCAATTTGTAACTTTACAATATACAAAAGTTATATACTTACCATAGTTAGTGAATAATTCAGCCCGCCTAACGTTGCTGAGCAGATCGTACCGTATCGTGTTGTTTTTTTTTTTTAGCTTCGAGAGGCATAAATAAATATTAACCTAAAATTATACGAAAATAAATACACATAAATGACTGGCCAAATAGCTTGAGATTCGCCGTGAGAGGCGTTAGCTGTATGACAAGCAGTTGATAAAGCAGTTTAAACTAGAATCTAACTAACGCAGAACTGTGTATAAGTTGAATGCCACACGGTTCATAACTCACATGCATACTAGATTAGCTAAAGCTAACTATGTATTATGGCACTTTTTTTTTTCCATAAGCGTAAACATTCTGTAGAAGGGGACAGAATTTCTCAAATTCTCGTTGTCAGTCTAAATGTGCCAGGCTTAGGCCTAGGTAACTATCAAATATATGACGAGCAGTGAACACTTCACCATGAAGCCTAAGAACAGGTGACCAATGTTTGAATAGGATTATAGGATATTTCTAAGGTGTTCTCTGTCACACACGACCGCACACACACACACACACCCAAACACACCTACACACCAAGCAGTAGAGTAAAAAGTAAAAATGCGTATGTGTCATAAATGTTGTAAGCAGTCAAAAAAACAAAAACAAAAACTAAAAAGTAAGCAGTTCATTTTGGATAATAAAGACAACTTTAACAAACAAGACCCTCTTCTAAGTGTGTATGCGTGTGTGCGTGTATATTTTATAAAAGATGTTCAAAGCGCACAGGGTTGCAGTGCGCTTGTAGCGATCGATAAATTAATCGATCCACGAAAATTGACAGCTGATAATAACGTTTAAAATGAATACCGCTGCACAGCTGCCAGGTGTGATATACCGACAGGTAATATTGTTATGCAACAAATTAGCTCGTTTAAATAATTACTAATAGTTTTATATAAATATTTATTCAACAATTCATACAATTAACCGATTATAACACAAAGCGCATTCGATTATAATTTAACAAGCGACTAACATACATAAAAACAATACAAAACAGCATAACGGGAAGCGAATCCCACTCTAATCCACAGACAACAAAATGTAACTAACTAAATACAACATTTACTTATCAATTTTATTAAGTTTAGTTGTAGCTCCCAAGCAACAGTAAATCTATATATTTAAAACGTGCAGCACTCAAAATCAAGTAATTAGATATTTTTAGCAATTTTTGTAACCACAAAAAAAAAGTCAATTTTGTTAACGTTTTTTACAAATTGGTAAGCAGAGTGCACTCGCAAATTTGAATTCAAAAATTTACAATTCTTTCAATGTTATCGTTATCGTTATCGTTATCGTTATGTACACACAAAACTGCTTCACACACACACAAACACATACATACGCATTCCTTGTACAAAGAAAAACTTTGAATCCTAAGTTGATATAAAAAATGCTTTTGCTTGTATATTTTTTGGATTATTGGCGTTTCCTCTTTGCATTCAAAGCAAAACTCTTAAGTTTTCCTGCCTTATCGTGCGCTTTCTCACTCACTCTCTCTCTCTCTCTCTTTCTCTCTCTCTCTCTCTCTCTCTCTTACTCTGACTTTGCCTAACCTGCTCTCTATATACATACGTCTCTCCCTGCCCCATTGAAGGCTGCATGTTTTATTTATAGCTTCTTTTATGTTTATTGATATTCACTTACTTATCGATAATTTATCGAAACTACTTTTTATTATTTCATATCGAATTGGTGTACTATAAACTTCTAATTTCTCTTATTTATAAAATGTATTTAATATTTAGCTGTTTTTTAGCTTGTTTTTACTTAACATGCCCCATTTTAATTTGATTTTCATTTACTATTATTATTTCATTTTTTTTTTCAAATACACACACAAAAATGTAAAATATGTTTGTACAAAACTCGAACTCAATATGAAAACATACCAAAAAAAAGAAAAGAAAAGAAAACAGTTTACACACATTTAGAAGAAGTGTTTATTGCTGAGCAAGATGAGAAGCAAATTTGTAGCTCGAGTTGAAAAGTTAGTTTTGCTCTTGGCTGTCATCCACGCCGAATCGCAGCTGGAATGCAGCCAATAGCTGAAGTATGCTATAGTATTTAATTTAGTATTAATTATATACCACTATTTATTAGCTCTATATGCAAGACTTGAATGACAATTTACTAATCAAGCACTCTACCATCTCCTCACACGCTCCTTTTCCCCACCCCAAAAAAAAAAACAAAACGAAACCAATCTCTTTCACACAGGCAACGATGTCATCCAAGTGGCGGAACGTCAGGTTCTCTCCTCGGCGGCCATTGTGGGCATTGCCGTTGGCGGCGTGCTTCTTCTACTCTTTATTGTGGACCTTCTTTGCTGTGTGACCGTGCACATGGGCGTCATGGCCGCCATGTGCCGGAAGGCCAAGCGTTCGCCCTCGGAGATCGATGACGAGGCCAAGCTGGGCAGGTAAGCATCTACCACCTATAAACTAGCTGGACTCGGTTGGGTCTTTTAAATCACAATAATATTGCACTAAAAATGATACGAATTTATAAAATATAAACAAACAAAAATACTAAAAAAAATATCCCCAATTCAAAAATTTTGCATTAAATCTTTGTTCGTTTGTTTGTGTATTTTTCTACCTCTTTTCGATTTGCACCGCTCAAAACAAATTCGACCAAAGCCAAAATTCTCAACGCCCGGATTTCGAATACAATTGGGTCTATGCGCGTCCTAAATCGTTGTTGTTCAATCGAAATTCGCTGATATCCGTTTGAGCCAAGAACCAAAAGAGAACGAAAAAGAAAAAGCAACAGCTTCTCACCAAAAAAAAAAAATCTACTTCACCCCGTCCCGTTTTTAGTTACAAGTATTTCGATTATTAATTCTCATTTCTAGTGCAATATTAAATATGTTTACAATTTGCTAAATACGCCACATAAAACAGACGAAATACCGTATTCTTTTTTCTATTATCGCACAATACAAGAAAACACAAAAGCTTATTTTCAATTTTAGCTACAGAATTGTTCTGTATCAAATCATCTGTTCCCTCACTTCGTTAGCCAACACTTTTCTTTAGTGTTGTGTGTGTGTGTGTGTAATTTTCTTTATTTTTGTGTACCATAACGAATTCCACTGGCCTAATGCTGTCATCAATCAAAGCGTGTGTTGAAATCCAAAAAGCGATTCTTGTATTCGAATTGCGTTTCTCTTCCATTTTTGTGAGCTTAACAATAAATGACAAGAATGATGACCAGTAAATAAGCAGATGATGTCATCATTCAAAGAATATACCAAATGACGATAACATTTAACCCCAAATGAATCTGTCTTTCTATTCATAAATGCTGTCACTCCGGCAGAGACTTAGAAACTTAGAGCTAATCGCTTCCAGTAAAATAAAATTGTATGCAACACATTTTGAATGAACTTTCGAATGACACGAATAAAGACCAGTGGAATGTGTTTATAATTCAAACTTAGTTAAATAGTATGCAGCCAGCTTTCCAGTTTTAGATTTTGCTCAATGTAAATCAAAAGCCACCCTTTCACTCGAACATCTATCAAGTGCCTTGTCTGTCATTTAATACTATTTAGTATAGTACCTTTTTTTCCCTATAGTACTTACTGGTACTGGCTGCGGCTAGATATAACTTAATTCAAATATATTATCTTTATGTTTATGCATATTATCGTACATTGTTTGACATTTCTTTGTTATGTTCATCAGCACATCAATCATTAATACGAGTCACAGACAAATACACACACATTCATATTTAAAAAAAGTAAAAACAAAAAAATACATTCACAACATTATCACATTGTCACATTTATCGACTCTCCATACTATCTATACTCTCTCTCTCTTGATTTTCCCAACTTGTTACCACATCAAACTCATACGTACTGTACCAATCAATCAAAATCATTGAACACAAAACCAACCAACCAACTAAATCTGTCAAAAATCCAACAAAATCCAAAATTAAATCGATAAAATATGAATCGAAAACAAAAAAAAAAAAAAAAACCATCCAAATTACCATCATCTAACCAAGCAGTCTTTATGGTTGGCGTTTCCCGCTACCTTATTGCAGTGGACAGCTGGTTAAGGAGCCACCACCATCACCGTTACCACTGCCGCCGCCAGTTAAGCTCGGCGGCTCACCAGTGACATCTCCATTGTACGTACATTGATCGTATTGTTTGCATCATTTTTTTTTTTGCGTAGCCTTGCAGCACTTCTTTCTGCTCTTTCTCGCTTGCGTAGTTTCTTTTTGCGCTCTCTTTTTTCGTTTTCCAACACTGTATTCATCAAACGCTTTTGTCGTAGCACATCTGATCAACAGGCACCGCATGTAGCTTTAGTCCTAGCTATTAAGCCTTGTAGCATTTAGCTTATGTCCGTGGTAAGTAACAAGCTAGGCATGTGTGTGTGTCCTGTAGCACTAAGCTTTCGTTGGCTTTGCTTCTTTTAGCTGGACTGATCTAGCCTCTTCAGCTCTTGCGCTCTTTCGTACTCTAGATTTGATATCAAGTTCTCTTCACTAATCCCAAGCTCTCAACTCCACAGGGACGAAAAGGAGCCACTGCGCACACCCACCGGCAGCTTGAAACAAAACTCAACCATCGAATTCGACGGGCGGTTTGTGCATTCGCGCAGCGGCGAAATCATTGGCAAAAATTCAGCGGTGTAAGCGACGCGACCAAATGAGCTGCAACAAAAACGATCTGCACAAAACTTGCAACAGAGAAAAGTATTGAAAAGTCGCCCAATCCCCCTCAAACACTTTTGCAAATAGTAGAGAAGGAGCCGCAGCACCAAACCACAAAAATGACTAACCCAATTACCTGTCTACCCGAATAAACGACACGAACAAGTTGCGAATTACAGCAGCAAAACCAAAGCCAAAGCTGTGGGAACAGCGTTAAGAATACTGTTTTTTGATTGGCATATGAGTTGGTGTTCAGTTAAAACTTAAGTTCTATACAATCTTAACTAAATGTCTTACTATATATATACGATATCTAAAGCATACATAATTAATATTTTAAGCTCAGTACAACACAAACACACACACACACACACACACACACACACACACATCATGCACACAACATACACTCATATGTCCATGTTGCTTCACTTTGTATTTGCTGCATAGCTTTTTTTTCTTTTGAATTGATTCGTCAGACTATATTATTGACTATATATGGCTGACTGGATTCTCAAAAAAATATTTAACAATTTAGCTTAAGATCAAAACAAAATTAAAACTTAAATTAATGCCTTAAAAACATGAAGAACAAAAATGAATTAATGATTACATTTATTTAGCATTTAAATGAGATGGGGCAAGGAGCAAGAGAATGGGTTTAGAATCATACACAAAATATTAGTTTAACTAACTTAAACATGCCATAAATAAGTTTTACAATTAAGTTCAAGCATTTTCACAAAGTTCTTTTCGATAACTAAACGCCACGTTCACCCATTAATTTCGTAGTACTTAAACCACTTAAACAAAAGACTTTGCAGGCATTTGTTTCTAAAAACACGAACATGACAAGAAATTACTGAACACAATTTTAGTTAAGAAGTCATTCACATTCAAATTTTGGTTTCCTATTGGTAAATTGATATACTTAATGAACCGTACGAATCACATAGATATATACAAATATGTAATGTATGTTAGTTATAAACAAAATGCTCAATATAAACAGGATGATATGAAAAGGCTAACAAGAAGTACAGTTGCGACAAAAGATGCAACTGCTTTGCGTTTTGCAAGCACCGTTGCTCTGCTTTGCTTAGGCAAATGTAGCTTCAAACAAACGTTGAACTGCTGGGCAAGTACAGTTGCGACAAACGTTGTACTGCTTGGCAAGTACAGTTGCAACAACAGCTGCAACTGCTTTGCGTTGGAAAACTGCCAAAACAAAGATAGTAATATGGAAAAATGGAAAAATTAAGAAATGTTAGCAAGAAAAGAGAATTTGCAGTTCAATATAAACATATTTAAAATATTTCAATGAATGTGTACTAAATAGAATGCATAATTCAAAGCGTAAATGTTTAATTATGTGTGTGTGTTAAATGCAAGTTTCAATAAGCTGAAATCAACTACGACAATGCCAAACAATTTGTATTAATTTTGTTTAAATTACTCTAATTCTTTTAAGTTCTATTTTCATGACATTCTGTAAAGAAAATAAAAAAAGCCAGCAACAAATGCAAATTATGAAATTATGTACTCAATCTTAATTAATTACATTTTTAAAGTTATTTCCTCCACCTTTTTTATTTAGATTTTATATGTGTATGTAAAAAAAAAAGAAAAGAAATACGACAATTTGTAAGTAAGAATTTAAATAATAATTATTTAAATAATGAATATATATGTACATGTATTGAAATTTAATGTGTAAGTATTTTTTTTTACACGAATAAAAAACAAAACATGAAAAGCTTAAAAAAACATAAAAAATTATATGTATACACGAAGAACTACATAAATATATATTAAAAAACAAAAAAAGAAAAAGCATTTTTCGTTTATTATTTTCTTTTGTTTTTAATTTTGATCTTTAGTTCGTCCTGTTTTGTAGATGTTTGCCAAAAGCTTTTGTAGCTTCTGTTGCCAGTTAAGCCAAGCGCCTTCTCAGAGCTTTTTTACCTACTATATAAATAAAAATCTAAATAATATATACAAATATTATACAAACAAAACAAAAAGAAAAAAAAAACGATCTAAGAGAACTAAGAAATTGAATGCAAAAACAAAAACGTAACCAAACAAAACATTTTTTGTGTGTTTATATAAGAAATTTAATGAAATAAAAAGAAGAGCAAGAAAACTATCAGCAATTAAAAAGCTACACAAGATCAAAATTGTAATTATGAATATGATCAAAAAACTTTTGAACTGCTTTCGGGAGCGCAGCATATAAAATATGGCCAGAAATTGGGAAATTCGACATGAAAACAATTGACACAAAAACTTCAAATGTGTAGCTTTTTACAAAATGCAAATTCAATAAGAATAACTGAAAGCAGAACAAAAATCAACAACAAAGAAGAATTAACCACGAAACTGAATCGTTGGAAAATAAAGTCGTATTTATCAAAGAAATGTTTGTTTATTTTTTTAATAAAAACAACACATATTGGTCGAGTTATATAGGATATTTGAGTGTGCCATTTTCACTTAAATTTGGACCAAAAATTATGTTGCGAGATTTATATGCCAAATTGATATTGAGGTCAAACCATGAACAAAAAGGCATACCTTATCAAAATCGGTGGAGTTTTGATCGAGTTATGGGGGTGGGAAATTTTGACCTATGTCTATATAGGATATTTGAGGTTATCATTTTCACATGAATTATTCACATAGATGCCAAATTGATTTGAAGGCCAAGAAACAAAAGTTTTTAGGCAAGAAGACAGAAAGGCAATCTTCGGCACGCCAAAGATTTAATACCCTTGCAGACCGAACCTTGTCATAATTCGAATAGTGCTTTGCCCGTATCTAAAAAGCATAGGGAAAATAGGTAATGCCTAGAATGGTTAAGATATCCTGCAAAACAAAAAGCTGTTCAAACAAGAATCTACTTTTCGACCGATCGTTTCTATGGCAGCTATATGATATAGTGGTCCGATCCAGCCGGTTCCGACTTATGTACTGTGTGCAACAGGAGGCACTTCTGCAAAGTTTCATGACGATACCTTTGAAGCTGAGAGACTAGTTCGCATAGAAACAGGCTATCGACTCGGCTGTTGATACTGATCAGGAATATATATACTTTATGGGATCGGAGATGTCGCCTTCTATGCGTTACACATCTCACGACCACATTATAATGCCATCTGCAAGGGTACAAAAATACTTAATCTTTAAATACTATTCTAAAAGTCAAGTGCGGTGAGTCTAGCTCTTGAAACCTAAGAGATTTGCTCAAAAGACAGGACTCCGATATAGATTTTTGTCGATTTCTTGAAAACGGGACAAATTATTGACTATCGGAAAGTAACCCGTACTGCGCGGGCACTAGGAAGACCTATGTTCAAAATTTCTCTAGCTGAATAGGTTCTGAGATCGACACAGACGGATGGACGGACAAACGGACGGGCAGACGGACATGGCCAGATCGACTTGGCTGTTAAATCTGATTTCGAAAATATATACTTCTTACATATCTATGTTACATGTCGACAAAGGTATTAAAATATTCCACAGTTGCGGATGGAACTATTCTTACGATTCGTGCTGCGCATTGATCAGCAGTCAGCTTAACATATGCATATAGAATCTTAGCTGCATCGCATTGAAACAGAATTCTCTAACAATTGTATTTGGCAGTGCTTAAAAGTAACTTAAATAAAATATATTTGGAAATGTGATCGGCAGAAACAACAGAAGAGCTCTGAACACATTTTGTTTCTTATGATATGTTACTTGACATTATTTTTAATTGGACACTGGCCAAATAGAATACAAATATAATACACAATAGACTGAGTTGAGGCAAAAAATAGCAAACATACATAAATTCTTAGATGGACCTGATGCGAGCGGCTGAGCTGGCGCGGCTAAACCTCAATGCCCTCGTCGGAGCGTTTGCCCTGGCGTTTGAGCATCTCCTCGGCGTTGAGTTTGGTTTTCTCGGTGCGCGTATGCCAGACGAGAACATCGCGACAGTTGTTGGCCAGCGGCTGCAGCTGATCACTTGTGGTTAGATAGCGCAGGATTTCGCTTTCCTGATAGCCGCGCTGCACTTCATAGGAGAAGGCGGCCTGTGGATACTTGAAGAACAGATCCATGCTGATGCCAAACGCCGCCATATCAATGGGAAATGGACGCTCCGGCCGCCAAGCAGCGTTGAAGCCAATCACTTTGTTGTCCTCATTGAGCAGCGGTCGCTCCACCATCAGACCGCCGACCAGGCCGACGGGCCAAATGCCCACACGTCCCGGCTTGATTTTCGACATTTCAACAAACAGCTCCAGCGCATAGGAGTTGTCATCGTCCATAAAGAAGACAATGGCATGACGATCCACATCGGCGTGGCTGCGCAGCCAGGTTAATGCCAGGTTACGCTGCTCCACGCCACGTGGCTTTATCCAATTGGGATCCTTGCCCTGCAGCTTAAATTCGGGCGGCGTTTTGATATTCAGCTGGGTAAACCGATTCGTCAGACCGGCGCGCAACAGCACATTCCGCACCAGCGCCGTTGTGCTATTGGCATCCTCAACAATGATCCAGTGCAGATTTGGCACCAGCATAAACAAATGCGAGAGCCTACAATTAATTGGATTCATTCATTTGACACGCACAGCAAACGGTTGCCACTCACCTGGTTAGCTCGGCTTTTTGTGCGGGCCGCGCATACGTCGGCGTTATGGCATAAATTTTGGGCAACGTGTCCGTCAGAGATTTTGTGTACATGGCCTGCAGATATTCGGGGCCCTGGCAGGTGCGTTTACCGTTACGATGAACCATGAGCAGCACAAAGATAAACACTATGATGAGCACGAGCACTTGACGGGGACGGATGCGTACCTCGGACATGTTGGCAATCGTGATCGCATCTAATTTTCATAAGTAACCTTAACCCCAGCGAGCAATCACTGCGTCAAAACAAACAAAAAAAAAAATAATAGAAATAAAAGAAAACAAACATAAATATGTTGAGCCGCTGCTGCTGCTGCTGTTGCTCATGATTATAGTACCTAAGAACTCCACTATAGCCTCAACATAAACACAGTTTAATGCATTGGTAACATAAAATTAGTGCAAACGAAATAACAAAAGTTTATACATGTTAACAAAAATTGTGCTCTTGGTAAAAACAGACATACATATATGTTTATCGATATATTAAGCATAGCGATAAGTTGTGCAAAATATCGCGATGTTTTCCATCGGAGCATACATCAAGCGCGATGTTTATATCGTAAGCAAGTAAATTTCGCTTAGACGCGCGCCAAATTCAAATGCAGTTTATTACGCAAAACTTAATTGAGCAACTTAGTTATAATTTTCAATATGACATTCATAAATATACTTAAGGCACGCTTGTATCTGCTTCACCATTTGTTGTTGCATGCGCCACCCGCCTTAACCGCTTGCTTGTGCATATCATCGATATATCGATACCTTGGGTGGCAGCTGGAACGATGCCTGCGAGAGGCGGTTAATTCAAATTGATTTTCAAATGAATGGCTTCGCATAGCTTTGAAGCTGTTTAAGCCCAACAGCTAAAAAGCCAGAAGTACAATATGAGTTGAAAGCTTTGTTTTTGAATTCAAATCGAAGGAGACGTGTAAAATGAAACAACCTTAGTCCGGCATTCACAACAAAAATTCATAGCGACAACACACTCATTATTCTAAAACCAAACATATTTATATTTTCTACCCGTAGACAATAGGATACACTAAAATAGTCAAAACATGAGCGATATGAATGGTAAATATTGGCCGCACAAATGAACCGAAATCCCGCAATACAAACAGTCACCATTTTCGCACAGATGTTGAAAAACAAAAACTTAAATTTACCGGCTGCTGCAGCTTGACGGACGGCGAATTGTCCAAGCTATACAATCTGGATATGCTCACCGACGACGAGCTGGCCGCTGTGGGCGTGGAGCGCGATTCACTGATCGATGACTATCGTCACCTGCACGAGATGTCCCAGATGCGCGAACTGGAGCGCCTGCCATCGCTATCGAAGCGTTTCGTTTCCAAGCTGAAGAGGCCAAAATTTAAATCGCCACGCAAACCGACAAAGCCATTCAATTATGATCTATTGAATAAGTTCTTTCGCTGCATGCAGTCCGAATCTGTGGCATTCTGTTGTTTCATGGAACAGGAATTGAAAATTATCACCGATTTTCAACGAGATACCAAAATTCTGCTGTTGTCACCCAGGGAGCGTGAGTTCGCTCGCTATGAATCATACTTTGATTATCTGGACGCATTATACCAGAACGGCGAACAGGATCGCGTCATATCGATTGTGGCCAAGGTGATGATCAATTTCCATCGCGATCCGAATCCAGTTAAGCTCCTGCCCGGCTTCGGGCGCGGCTACGGGCCACATTATACACGCAATCGCACTGTCGTCGTTAAGCATAAGCCCAAATTTACCAATTTTTAGATATACCCTAAATCCCCCCCAACCCCCCCCCCCCCTCAAACCATCCTCCACCAACAATCTATGCAAAAAAAAATTCAACAAAAATTGCAACAAAAAGAAAAAACTTTTTAAAAAGAAATCTTGAAAACAATATACAACAATTTTTGCAAAACTCTTTTGGGCATTAGCTCGGAATCCAAATTGAATGCAGTAGAGTGTTAACTATAGTCGAATAACGCATATGGCTGCACACGATTTTCTTCATTTGTTTTATTCGATTCATTCATTTGAAATACACTTATTTCAGTTAATATTATTTTAAACACATTTGCCATTTAGTTTATTCTTTAATTTGCTTCTCAATTTTTTTTTACTTTTTGTTTTGTTTTTTTTTTCTTTTTTTTTTCTTCTTTTACGTTTAATGTACTCGTATGTACTAGCAATTCGTCTTGTTTTTTGTTTTTCTTTTCTTTTAGTTTCACTTTTAATATATTTATTTATATATATTTAATTAATTAATTTTTTTTTTGTTCGGGGACTGTCAGTTGAGAACTGCTGCGAGTTAAAAGACTGAAAAACTGTTGCAACCCGAACGTATTTTAAATTCTAAATGCCTGACGCATCTTTTCTTTATCCTGTTTTTTCTTTTAAATTTTAGTTAGACTTGGTTTTTGGGTTCCATGTACAAATATTGGTATGTATTGTATAAGTTAAATATATATATATATGTATATATATACGTTGGGGGGGCTGGGGAAGGGCAGAGAGTTGGGAGAGATGTTAGGCATCTACTATGTATTTGTGGTTTTAGGATTTATCCTTGATTCTTTCTATTTTCTCTGCTCTTTTTTATGCATTGTAATCGTTATCGTTTAGTTGGTAATTGTAATTGTAATTATAATAATAGTAGTAGCATTTAATAGTAAATAGTAGAGTACATATTAGAAGTATACATTCATATAAATTTAGAGTTTGTTTCAACGTCAACACACACACACTCACGCACACGCACACCCATTCACACACTTATAATCAACATTCACTCCATTTTGGGTATATTATTTAAATTATTTCATTGGTTTCTATTCCTTTAGGTTTTAAACTGTTTTTAGCAATTAACTTAGTTTTTAGTTAGTTTTATGATCATATTTTTGTTTCTCTCTCTCTCTCTCTCTCTCTCAACCAACAAGTGCACACCAGACGGATATATGGAACTAATGTTTATAACAGAAAACAAATCGAAAATTTAAAAAGAATTAGATTCAAATCGAATAAATGTATTACAGTTGATATATATATATATATATATATATATAATGCTACTTTGGTCTGTTAGCGAACAGCTGCCAAACTCCAAGCTCGAGCCACATACAAATTAATTGAATAATCATGAACTATTTGGTAATAACAGGAAATACAGCCCTGTATATGGAGTGACACAGCGCTTAGCTTTTGTGCGTGCTGCTGCGCAAAATTTTTTTTTCGAACGGGATATCGCTTCAAGGTGACACGCACACACACACACACACGGACTCTCTCTTACACGCACACAGACAGACTATAGTAATTTGTATAGTTTTGTGTAATATATTGTAGGACTATACTTTATACATACGCACAAAACTACCACATCTAGATTAGTTAATATAAGTATACTTTTATATATATATATATATATTACATAAATACACGCACATAAGAAACATTTAATTAATATAGTTTAGCACATAGCTACATTATGTTAGTTTTTTTTTAAATATTTTTTTTTTGCAACTGCTTTTTGTCTTTCTTTCGGTTACTTGACGCTTATTTTGAGGTTAGCTGCGAGCTGCTGGCATGCAAATGAAAGAGACAGCGCTATGTGCCTTTGCAGTTGTTTTTGTTTTTGTTTTTCCGAGGTTATGTTTCCTCTTTCTGAGGTTATGTTTTTATTTCATTTTTCTTTTTTTTTTTTGCTAGCATTTTACTAGGCGCGTCCAATTAAATAGCACGCCATCGAATACAAAAGTAATGAGGTTTTGTTTTTCTTTGAGTTTGATGAATTTTCGTACATGCTAATCGAAAAATTGAAACATTATTTATGCGCATTTAAGTTTTGATGTTTTTTTTTCATTTATTTAATTTTATGTAATTTGTTTGAAATGTGTTGTCTTAATTATTTATTTGAAATGTGCTTTTTTTATTTATTAAGTGTTTGTTTTAAATAATTTTTTAAATGTAATTTTCAATTTTCTCATTTAGTTTTGCTTACATTTTACATGATTTTCAAACGATTAACGTTTCGTTTTTTTTTTTATTATTTTTAATTTTATATTTATGTATGTATGCGTATATAGGTATATAGGTATATATATATAAATATATATATTTTTATAAAAAAAAAAAGTATTTTAATAATATAGTTGCTTCTTAAACTGCCAATGCTTTGATTTGTGTGTTTTTTTTGTTTGTTTTTGTTTTGTTTTTCTTCGACCTGTAAACTATATTTAAAATGTAATTCTTGTTTACTGATTTTTATCCCATTTGTGGGCTAAGGGTTCGGGTAGTTGGCTTTACTTCGTTCAAGTACGGGTTCAAGCATAGTACACGCGTCTCCTCTTTAGGCTTATGGCTGCCTGCTTACATAGCTATGTAAACATATTATATATATATATATATATATATGTTATATATATATTATATATATAAATTCATATTTATATATTTCTTTTATACATATATCAAATTCTTTAAATACATATAAACGCAAATTTCTTTTCGTATTTACATACATTCATAGTTTTTTAGAGTGCTTTTTCTTGAATATTTCATCTTTTTTCTTCGACTTTTGTCTTTAGCCTAAAAAAACTAGATTTTCCTGGCATACAAATAGTTTATTTTTTTGCTTAAGCTACCGACGCGCAGCTCTAACAAATTTTAATATTTATGCATATTTTGACAGTAATTAAAACAAAAACAAAAAAAAAATAAAAAAAAATCCTAAAGTTTCTAACAAAAAATAATTTGTTTTCAAAATGCGCTTGACAATTTTCAATTTCTTTTTTCTTTTCTTCAAAGATACCTATATATATATATATATATAGATATATATATATATATATATATATATATAGATATATATATATATATATATATATATATAGATATATATATATATATGTATATATAAACTAGTTCCTATATATCTAAATAAATAGTTTTATGCTTTCGGTTAAAAGTAGAAAATATAACAAAATTAAATGTGTTATTGTTGTTGTCTTACATTAAGATTTAGTTTTAAATAAGTTATATATATATTTATATATATAAAGGACATTTTATGCAAATAACGGTTTTTGTGCCAACTTGTTGGAACCTTAACTTTTGGCCTACACAAAAAATGAAAAAAAAAAAACTGAACCCTAAGCGCTCTCCTGACTTGAATTGGTGTCTCTGTTGTTTTAGTTGTTGTTTTGTTGTTGTTGTTGTTTCTGTTGTTCTTGTTATTTGTTAATAATTGTTGTTTCGTTTTTGTTTATTGATAATCTGTGAGGCTTCCAATGGTGATCAATAGTTGGTACAATTATACATTACATTAGCTTAAAAAGCGTATTGTTATAGCAAATACAAATATATATATACAGGTATATAATATAATATATATATATACAGGTATATATATAATTATATGTATATGTATATATATGTGTATAGGTGTAGCTGGTAGATGTGATTCATGTGTGTGTGTGTGTGTGTGTGCGTGTGTGTTATTGTGTGTTAACAATGGACAGCACACCACATAAATATAAGTTCAACAATTAACCATGCAACATAATATAAAATTTTGTGTGTTTTTGCTTTTGCTTTTGTTTACAGTTTTCCGTTTCATTTCGTTCATTTTTCTCCTGTATGTGTGTGTGTTTTTTTTTTTTTTGTTTTCCTTTTTTCAATTTAAATTGCAGCAGGAGTGCAACGGCAGAGGGCGACGAGCGGCATCAGGAGTTGACTCGATTCCTTAAGTTTCCTGTTGCTGCTCCTCCTGCTCATTGTAGAAGGTCACGTACTTGCTATTGACTATGGCATTCCAGGCTAAAAAGGTCGACGAAAGTGAAAGAGAAAGTGAGTAAAGTGCGTAAGTAGAATTCTGGCTTTCACTTGAGTGTATGAAATATATAACAACATATATAAAGTTATTTTGAGGCATTATTAAGCTTTTATATAATTAAATTGGATAAATGTTGAAATCTTCTGCTAAATAGATGTACTCCAACCCTTTGGATCCACGCTACGCGAAACGAATCCTTGTATTATTGAACTTTGCAAAAAATATTGAAATTCCAATCCAATCGTTTTCAGAGTTTGTATATGACATCCAAATGGTTGTAAATAGCAAAGCACAGGGCTCTTAATTCCAAAAACTTGTTCTGCACGTCTTGCGCAATTGTTTCTCAACAAAAATTGAATTATTTTGGATATGTATACTAAACGAGAATCTTCATACCAAAATTGGTCTGCCTAGCTCCAATAATCTTCGAGCTATGTCTAATTTCGATATCGTCTTTTATCGATTACATGAATAGTTATCGATAAATTGAAAAAAGGTCTGCTCAGGCAATGGAAGGGGAAGCTTTGTTTCCAGCTCTTAACTCCGAGTACAGGCTGCTTTTCAAAATCCTAACGCCGCGTGTTTTCTAAATTTATCGATAAAAGTATATTGCTCTAGGATCTAAAGATCTGTAGGTCCGCCCGCTACATGGTTTCCAATCTACACTTAGTTTACGAGAACAACTTCTATGCGCTACAAATGTAGTCATAAAATTAAAATACTCTCCACTACTGAAGGAACTAATGTTTAGATATCGATAAATAGCGATAGATATCGTTATCGGCAAAGGAGCTAAAACACGTAACATATATAAATATATACACTTCTCGCTTCTGTTTCTTCTTGTCGACTTACAGCTGCTGATGTAGTCCACAATGAGCTCCGTGTTGGACATGAGAGATTGGTGCGTCGGTGGTGTGGGCAACAGTTGCGGCGGCGCGGTTGCCACAAAGTCCGATTTGAGATCGGACATAAAGCTGAGCTCGTGCAGCTGCTCCTCATCATCATCGTCATCATTATCATTATCATCGTCATCATCATCATCGTGGGCAGCTGGATTATCGGCATTGCTGTAGGTCGTGTAGAGAGCTGGTCGAGATTTGGTTTTGGCAGCGCCTGTTTTTGTGGCAGGCGGCTGCTCCAGCGAATTGCTGCGACTGCAGCTGGCACTGCGCGAGGAGGCGGAGGCGGCGGCGGCAGCAGCAGCACGTGCAGCCGCTATAATTGCCGTTTCGATATCGTTGCACGTCTCCAGCTGCTGCATGGGCAGCGGCTCATCGTGGCAGCTGCTGCAACTGCTGCTGTTGCTATGACTATGGCTGTGGCTGTGGCTGTGGCTGTTGCTGCTGGCACTGACACTGGCACTGGCGCTGGCCTTGCTGAGAAAATGATTGACCTGATCCTTGATGGCAGCGGCGGCGGCAATGGTATTGGATATGTTAGCAGCGCCATAGATGCCGCTATCGTTGGATTGATTGGCGGCACCGCCGCCATTGCCATGATTGCCATTGCCATTGCTGCTGCTCAGCGTCGATGAGGAGGCCGAGGTTGAGCACGAGGCGGACGAAGATGGTGTCGAGGATGTTGATAAATTGATGTTGTTGCTGTTGTTGCTGTTGTTGCTAGTGTTGTTGTTGCTGCTGCTGCTGCTGCTGGTGTTGCTAGTGTTGCTGTTGTTAGCGGTTGCATTGGGCGACGACTGTGCCACCTGGCCTGAGATAAGCAGCAGATCCATGCAGGCCGAGCTGTTGACCACATCGGAGGCAGTGCCCGAATCATTGAGTAGCAATTGCAGTTGCTGTTGCTCACAACTGGGATCGGTAGCGGTTGCTGTTGATGCCGTTGTTGGCGTCGTCTGTTGCTCCTTGTCCAGCTGCAACAGCTGCTGTTCCGCCGTTGTCTGTTGCTTGCTATCGTTGGACTCCTTGTCGCTGGCATCGTCAAAGAGCTTCAGTTCGTCCTCATTGAAATCGCCAAAGATGAACTCGTTGTTGAGCCTGCCCAGCTTCGAGTCGCGATCATCGTTGAGTATAATCACAGCCGGCCTGTTGCCCACCGGCGGCAATGAGGTCTGAACAGCCGCTGCTGCAGTGCCGCCGCTATGCTTCTTGACGCCCTCCGTCTGTGTGGCCGCTGTGGCCTTGTAGGTAATGGTGCCGCCACTGTGGCCACAGGCCAAATTGAAGCTAACGGGCGGCGCCGGCGGCGGCGATGCCTCATCCTGACTAGGCTGCTTCTGGCTAAGGAGTTTCTCCTTGTTCTTGCTGCTGCTGCTGCTGGGCGACAGCTCCTTTGGCTTGCACTTGGCCTTGCCTGAGGTAGTTGCTGCAGCTGCTAAGCCCGCTGCACTCTGTGCCACTTCCATCGTGCTGGACTTTTCCGGCTGCTGCTGCTGCTTGGCAGCTGCTGCAAAGTTGTAGCCAGTGGCCACATTCGCCGGCAGCGGGACATGATTGAGGCTGTGCCGCTTGACGGTCTTCTCCAGCGCTGGATACTGCAGATCCAGATTGCTGCTGTTGAAGCTATAGCTGCTGCTGCTACTGGCATCGTGCTCGACGCTCTTGGACTTTTGCAGTGCTGGTGCCGCTGTGGCGCCAGCGCCTGCTGTTGTCAGATTCGAAGTGCTGCCGGCAGTTGTTGTGCCTGCCGCAGCTGCTGTTGTGGTTGTTGTTGCAGTTGTTGTTGCTGTCGCTGCGGGCGTGCCAGTGGCAACAGCTGTTGCCTGCTGCTGCTGCTCCTGACTGTTGGCCTCCGTGTCACTGGGCGCAGCTGTTTTGTTGAGGCTCTGCGAATAGCTAATGAGCGCTGCGGCTGCAGCAGCGCCAGCTGCTATGGCTGCGGCCGTTGCTGTTGTTGCAGCCATGGCGCCCGGCAGCTCTGGAAAATCGGGACGCTGCCTGGACCTGGCCTTAAGCTTGTTTTCCAGCAACAGCAGCGTTTGCGGCGACACCATACCTGGACCTGGACCTGCATCGCCAGCATCGCTGTCCTCGCCGTGACCATGGGCCAGCTGTTCGCGTTTGTTGCGTGCAATGTCCGCATATGAAATGGGCGCCGATGAATTGTTGCTGCTGCTGTTGTTGTTTTTGTTGCCATTGTTGTTGTTGTTGTTGTTGTTGTGCTTGGCCTGAACGGCGACGCGCTTGTTGTTGCTCTTCTTCTTAACGGTTTGTATGGGCAGCGAGTGCACCGAGTCGAGATCACTTGAATCGGATTTCTCCGAGGGCGGCATAGACGATGTGGACTTGCGACGCGAATTATCCTGCGTGCCGCTGCCGCCAGCAACAACAGCTGCTGCAGCAGCTACAGCATTGGCAGCGGCTGTGGCTGATGATGTGGCAGCATGTTGTTGTTGTTGTTGCTGTGACTGCTGCGCTTGTTGTTGTTGTTGTTGTTGCTGCTTGTTGCTGTTGTTGTTGTTGTTATAGCTGGCATGTGCTGCATAGCAGTTGTTGCTGTTGCTGCTGCTGCTGCTGCTGCTATTGTTGTAGTAGTCCATGTTGCTGCGCAAACGCTGTGACATCATGTTGGACGATGCCGATTTGGTTATCTGTTGCATGCGCTGCAAATTGCCGCCAGTTGTTGCCGCTGCCGCAACGGCCGCATCGTCCATGGTGACGGCGCGCTGTTTCTTTGGTTTCTTCTTTTTGGTGACCACATGAAACTCAGCCGTTTCGCTGAGCACCGTATTCAGCGCCTCCATTTCGGACATGCGCGCCAGCGTTGGCAATTCCAGAGCCTGCAAAGCGCCCGCTGCTCCGGCTGCTCCAGCTGCACCAGCTGCTCCAGCTGCTCCCAGCTGTGAGGAGGAGGAGGAGGGTGTGTCGAGGCAGTTGTTGCTCGTGCTGCTGTTGCCGCTGTCATTCAACTTGGCATCATTCAATGCGGGCGGCGTCTCGCCCAAATACTGCAGCTCCTCGGTGCCCCAGGAGCGACGCTCGCTCTTGCGCGGCGCCGCTGTCTGTTGTGATTGTTGCGCTGTTGGTTGTTGCTGTTGTTGCTGCTGCTGCTGCTGCTGCTCCTTGTTGCAATTCTTGTTGATGTCTGCCACAGAGGCGGAATTGTGCTTGCCGCCCTTTTTGTTGCGCATCATTTCGGTGGTGGCCGACTGACGCTTCAGTTCATCGACTTCCATTTTGGCGCAACTGCGCAGCTCCTCCAGCGAGTTGCATTTCTTGAGCTTGTTCTGCTTCTTGCGCTCTTTTTTCTTTTGCTGCTGCTGCTGCTGTTGCTGTTGCGCGCACGCAGAGCCGTCGTTCTCAATGTACTTGACCAGCTGCTCAACGGGATCCTTGCCACGGTAACCGGCCACCGATTCCACATCAACTGTGGTCGTGTTGCGCTCCTGCTGTGACTTCTTCTTCGACTTGAGCTTCGTCGGCGGCTGCGGCGGCGCAACAGCAGCAGCAGAGCCTGGCGTCTGCTGCAATTGGCTGTTGAAGGATGCGGCTACTGCGGCGGCAGCCATGGCTGTTGTTGTTGTATTGCCGCCAGTTGTGAGCAATGTGGAGACGCTATTCGAGCGCTGTTGCTGATGATGATGTTGTTGTTGCTGTTGTTGATGATGTGGATGATGTTGCTGCTGCATCGGGGCTGTCAATGCGCTGCTACCGCCGCCGTTGCCCAAGGTGGTTGTGATAAGCGTTGTGAAGGAGGAGCTGCCACTAGCATTGTTGTTGTTGTTGCCGCTGCTGCCATTGTTGTTGTTGTTGTTGTTGCTGCTGCTACTGTTATTGTTGTTGTTGTTGCTGCTGCTGCTGCCAGTTCCATTGCCAGCGGCATAGCCATCGCCCAACGCGTTGCCGTTCTCATCAAACTGGCGCTAGAATAAAACCAAAAGCCAAAACCATAATTAACTTTATGCCACAAGTTGCACAGAGTTCGCCCGCCCAATACAATTGCAGCAACAACGTGCACTAACCATCAGCTTAAACATGGAGATCGGTGCGTTATTACATCGCTTCAAACGTTTCACTTTCATTTGTGTTCAAAATTCCTAGTTTTTCATTATATTACAAGTCGAATGGGTATTCTATGCCTTATGTCTTTGACAATTGTCCGGACTTATCGTGTGTTGTTCACTCTCCGTTTGTGGCTTTCAAATGAATTTGTCATTCGATGCTCGTATTTACTCGTTTGACAGTTTGCACGTCAATATCAACAGTTTTTTATCGAATGCAACCCTGTTACTTCACTGTGTGCTGTCAAACACATGCCTCACATGCCCCGGCAATACCCTACACTAAACGGTCTTAACTCAATGCAAAGGCTGTTTGTGCAAATATGAAAGGAAAATGTTGTTGCGCAGTGTGCAACAGGTAAATGGGAATTTATATAAACTTTGTAATGTTTATATTTATATTTTATGACATTTAATATAGATGAATATATACTATATATATATTATATTGATTTTGTATTGTAGGGCAATGGCATCAGCCGTCAGCCAAATGTTTAGTGCGTAATGTATATAAAGATGAACACATAAATACATATACTTGATCCGTATCAACAGCCGAGTCTATATAGCCATATATCTGCTAGGAGCACTTGTCTCTCGGGTCATAATCAGCCGACTATATCATGTTACAGTTACATGCTAAACCTCCTGACGAATTGCGTCATTCACAGGTTTAACTATGCTCTCGACGGACTATTATAACACTAGCTATATGCTAGCTCTATATAATCAGTCGACTTATCTTTAGCATAAGAAAGTTTAACGTTTTTTCAAACTACCCCAGACCAGCCGATTCTCCCAATATATCTGTAGGTCCCACATCATCTGGTTCCTTTGATATGAACAGTCGGGAAATAAAGATCTGATATCGAATCCCGTCTAAGCCCTGTGTCTACAAGTGGGTTAAGCTTCTTCCTCTCCACAAATAGTCGTTTAATGATGGCCTTTTCTCATTTCTATCTCAGCTATACAATATTTCGTCTCATTGCCAGACAAACTCCCATTTTGTCAACAATATTTATTGCAATAGAACCCTTTGCGATTAGAGCCTGATTGCGTCGAAAGCCGAGCACAACTGGGCGCAGGTATTGCTAAACAAATGTTGAAATAAGCGAGAATTATCAAGGTGTTTACATAAACAACATCTTGTTAAGTTCTGCCCAACGTAAAGATAGACTAATTACAAGTAAATTGTAATTAATAAGCCCTAACTATTTATATTATACCAATTATATGGATCAATGTCTCAATGTTGTATGGCGCGCTTTTCGGCTTAGGAACTCATGTTTATACCGAATATCAACTGTCAGGTTAGTTTCTAGCAATTTTAAGCGCATTTCCAAATCGTTTCCGACTAGAATCCAATCGAATACACATACAAACTGTGAATTTGGTAAACCAGATATTTTCAAACCCAAATATGACTTATGAATACGCATTTTATGCTGCCCGTTAACCAATCTTTATTCTCGTGCTGCAGAAATTGAACCAAAAACCAAAAACCAATAAGAAGTAGGACCAAAGATCAAAGATCAAGGCATCGAAATCGATTTGATGTCCGACCATCCCAGTCCTTGGATCCGATTGTCTCTGAGGGAGGAAGAGATAGACAGAAGAACGAACGGACATGGATAGATAGACCCAGCTGTGCATGAATATAGAGGCTCTGTAATAGGATCGTAAATGCTTCATTCTGTTTTGTTTATACAATTGCACATAAAACCATTCCTAGCCCAGTTTTTGAATACAATATTTTTAATACACACACAAAGGTTAATAAATTAATTAATTAAAGTTACAATTCTTTACATTCCGGATCGAACGCCGACTGCTCACTTACCGTTGTGGCCTTGGCGCCGTGAGAGGCGGCGACAGCTGCAGCGGCTGCCGCGGTCATCATGCGTCCAATCTTGGCCGGACGTAGATCTCCGCCCCCAAATAGCTCAGCGCTGTTGCCGCCAGAGCCAGAGCCCTTGGACGAGCCACTGCCGCCCGAAGAAAAGGTGCCTGGCATGTTGGCCAAGCCGAACACGGACGAGCAGGCCGTGTAGCTATCATTGAGAGAGACGTAGCCGGCGTCCACCTTGCGCTTATGTTCACCCAGCGGAAGCGTGAATTGTCCGCCAGCCACAGCATTGGCCAATGCTGGCGGGTACTGCGGTATTGGTAGTTGTTGCTGCTGCAGCTGCAGTTTCTGATTCTTGGCCGACATCTCCAGCATGGAGAAGTGAAGTGGATCATCGATTAGGAACTCTTTGACCGAGCCCAAATCCTTGACATCGGGCTGCTGTTCTGGCTTGAGAATGTCCGGTAGATTCTCGCATTGAAAGGACGTGGCTTGGTTGGCAGCCAAATTTGGCATTCCCTTATCCTTACTTTTGGCCTTTGTTGTTGTTGTTGCGTGTAAGAAAGAGTTGTAATAAATTAAAAATGAAGCTTAAAAATAAATAAGAAGAGTTCGCCCTACAGTTACAGCTACAAATATATACATATTTATGTCAATTACTTTATGATGCAGCGGAAATTGTTTTTTTTTTTTTTTTTTTTTTTGCAAATCAAAATTTGGTATTTGTTTCAACTTGTTCCACGCAAACCAAATTCCAAAACCGATTCTCCACACTGCTTTCATGATTGATGCGAGTAAATGATGTAAATGCAATGCAAAAAAAAAAAAAAAAAAAAAAGTAACGAGTGAGGGAAATAGCGAATATCAAGCGATGAGCGACGAGTACAATAAACGGTAAGAGCGGTTAGAGGAGTACTTAAAATAGATAGAGACAGAGATAGCGGCGATTGACAACTGCGTTTTACAATGTTACAAATGTACAAATGTTAGCTGACTGAGAGCGAGAGTGGAGATGGGAATTGTGTGATTCTAATGTGACTGCAGATGGGATTTGAGTGTTAGATTCTTTGACATGACATAGGCGACTAGAACTAGAATTTAAATTCAAAATCAATTTACAGCGGCTTATCAACTATCCTAGCATTTAAGGCAAATCGTTTTACAGTATCAACTAACCAAGTGGTTCAACAGTATTTTCTTATTTTCTTACTGAATATGCTGCTTTGTGTCTAATAATAACAGTCAATATTGCGAGGAATAGATCGTTTAGATAAGATATCAAAATATGTACATACATATATATATAAGCAGCTGTAATAGGCGAAAACTAATGACTGCGGACTTTTAAGTCACATCTTACATAAAAAGAAATACATGATTGACACATATATACAGGATATATACTACGAACACAAAACACATGATCTATTTATAATGACAACGGACAATCTAAACAAATGGTTTCCTAAGGCTACGAGTTAGGCGCTTGATTAATGGGTTGGTGCATTGTTTAATTGTGTTTGTCGGGTGAATGGATACGCGTGAAAAGAGGCGCGTCTTACCGCCTGCAATTTTGATGTATCATTAAGCAAGTGTTCGTCTTCGGCATTTGAATAAGCTTGGGAATAATTGATCATATCCCAAAGGGTCTCATCGAAGTTGATGTCCCACATCTCTACAGTGCCATCCCTTACCTCCAAGGCTTGATCAAATAGTTGGTTGGCGGCCAAAGCGCCGCCGCTGCCGCTGGCGCTGCCGCCACCGGTAGCACCGCCGGTAGCACCGCCGGTGGCACCGCCGACATCAGCAGCATCCCCATCTACATCGAACTCAATGACAGTGTTCCCAGTTTCATTCAGTTGAATGGGCGAGCTACTGCAGCTGCCGGCGTCGTTGCGATTGCCTTTGGTGTTAGTAGTAATGGCGGCATTCGGATTGGGATTCGGATTGGGATCGGGATTGGGATTCGGATTGGCATCGCTTGCCACGCCCTCATCGCCAATGGTTAGCTTTTGCTTAGCATCCATGTTTGCCATCTCCAAGTTGACGCTGCTTGGCAAGCTGCTGCCTTCGCGTTGTCGCGCTGACACGGATGAGTTGTTGCTGTTGTTGTTGTTCTTCAACTTCTTGCCAGCTACGGCGGAGTTTTGGTTGTTGCTGCTGCTGCTGCTGCTGTTGCTGTTGTTGCTGTGCTGCTGGCGTCGATTGGCGCGGGCGTTGCTGTTGCCACCACTGCTGCTACTAGCGCCAATAAGCTGATAATCACAGTTGAAACGTTGGGTTGCTGCTACTGCCGCCGCTGATGAAGTTGTTGCCAGCTCGCTGCGATGCGTCGCCTCGACCAAGTCCTGCAGAGAGCCGCCCTGCTTATGACGCTGCGACGCTGTCCGATGGTTTGTGTGATAGCTGCTGCTGCTGTTGTGCGCTCCGAAGTTGCTGCCGCTGCCGACGCTGCTGCTGTGGCCGTAATAGCCGCTGGACGTTGATGATGATGCGGACGTATTGCGTGTTAGACAGGTTTTGATGGCACGATAAGAATTCGCCTCGTCGTACTCAGCCTTTTTGAGCATTTGCTGTGAAACATTAAAATACGCGATACAAAAATCACAATCTAATGCACAGATATTATCGGCATAGATTGCGGCCAAAGTAAAACTTACCAGAAAACGCTCGCTTTTGTTTTTTCTATCGCCCGGATTTCGATACCAATAGGCCTCCTCGAGCAGTTTCTTTAATGATGCGTCGTCGAGATCATTTATTTCGCTATCCTCCCAAGCATCGTACTTTGTCTGTAAGTTTTTAAATTGTTTTTTTTTTATTTATTTATTTATTTTATTTTATTTTTTAATGTAATACAAGAAAAGTGGTAGTGTTCGCTTCGAGAGCACAAAAGATATGTTTCGCCGAGCCAAGGAGCTGACTTTATTCGTCTTTAACCTCAAAAAGGCAACTGCGCCTAACATTTTGATTTTCATCCCACGAAAGCTTTAGCTCACGGCATTTGCGTAAAATGTGGGTGGGATAGGGATAGGGATGGGGTTGGGATGGGGTTGTGAGGTCTGTTGCGAGTTCGATTTACGTAGAAATGTTCGCATGCATCTGGGCTTACATCAGCTTCAGCTCGACTTGCCACGGTGCTTTGGTCAATAATTCTGACACATGCAACGCACTTGGCTTCAGTTATTATAGTGATGCGTGTTTATGTGCACACATACAGACACACATACACATGCATGTATTTTATTTTTAGATATGTCAGGCTCAAGTCACAGACACTCAACTCAAGTGCAATAAATAAAATGAAATTAAATAAAACAATTTAATGCGTGTGGTTAAGTTTTTGCGGCGACGACGACGGCGCCACAAAACAAAGCGTTTTTCGATAATTTAATAGAATTGTGGTTTTCCTAACGACATAAACGAAATCAAGAACACATTCAAATTGTATATAAAATAAATAAAATAAAACAAAAAAAATGTATTTAGGATTATCTATTAAAATAAACCAAATTTAAGTGCGACTTAAAGAGACACGTTCGGCCCGCCGATCTGCAAATTTGCTTAAACACTGCACATACACACGCACACACATACACATGTCTATATATGCATGTAAGACGCAATCTACACGTGTGCGTGTGTGTTGTGCAAGCCTATGATGGAAGGAGTTATGGCGTCTGCCAGATAACGGCATTTGTCCAGGCACATTTTGCTAAAACGTGAGCGGGAGAGAAATGACAACGCTCATACCAACGCGCTCCCTTTATCGTCCCCTCTGTTGTTGTTGTTTATTATGTGTAGATGGAGACTGCCTGAGCTAAAGTAACGGTTTTCTTTGCGTAATTCGCAACACTTGCAGACGACATGCTGTTAAGCACTTTAAAGTGACGCAACAGCAGCACAACATCGACATAAAATTGAATTGTATGTGAATATTAATTCAATTAATAGTTAATCAATTTTTGTATGGGCAGAAATAAAAAAAAAGTTTGCTACATCATTTTTAGGAATATTTTATATGCATATGTATATGTATATGTTCTATGCATACATACATAAGTATGACGCATAGGCGTGTTTGTATGTTTGAGTTCTGTTGATATTTATAGAATGTTTGTGCGATTTTTATTGGATATGTATGTAATTGAAAAATCATTCAAAAACGCAGATTTGACGTGCGACCACATTGAGGGAATACACATGCGTGCGTGTATGTGTACGTCGCACATGTTCCATACATGTGAGAAATAATTGTTGCGATGTCCGCTGATGACGGCCAGACCATAACGCACATACAAAGCACATATGAATGATAAAAAATACTTGTGGAATCCAACAGTAAAAAAATGAATCTAACAGAAATTAAGTAAGGTTCAGAAAACGTGGCAACAGCAATGTAAATTTAAAGCGTGAAGCAAGACAGGACAAAGTAAGAAAATATATTCATACAAATTATGTTATTAAAAATAAATGATTTAATGCAAATTAACACAGTTGCTCAACACAACGGTTGCTAGCTGTGCTGGAAAGGTGAATTATAGACAACTCACCTTTTTATTCTTCTGACGCTTGCCCACATTTTGGTCATCTTGGGTCTTGCCTTTGGTGGTCGCCCCGCGTCGCTGATGCAGCGCTGTTGCGGCGGCAATCACCTCAGGCGCTGGTTGGCCAGATTTGCTCAGCAGCGGAGTTAAATTCAAATTGTGATGCGCGGCATTCGCAATGGTGCTGGTGCTGCTGCCGCCGGCAGCGCTGCTGCTGTTACTGCTATTGTTTTTCTTATCAGCGGGCGCCACATGATTTTGGCTAGGCGCAGAGGCAGCTGCTGATTGACTATTGTTATTGTTGCTGCAGCTGTTGCTGGTGCTGCTGTCGTTGGTCGGACGCTGCTCCAGCTTTACATTGTGCGACATTAAGGTGGTTAGCTGCTCCTGGAAATAGGGCGTCGGTGTCGTCTTAGTCGATGTAGTTGTTGAGGTGCTCTCACTCAACGTGCCGGCGGCAATCGAAACGATGGGCGTATCGGGTATAATCGCTTGGATTTTTGTTACCAATGTGGCAATATTTGTGTCTTTGTCTTTGGCGTTGCCGGTACCGGTGGCGGTTGCGGCGCCTGTTGATATGGCCTTGATGAGTTGCGCAGCAGCTGGGCTGCTATTGCCAGCTGCAGATGTGGATGTTGCGGATGATGATAAGGTTGTTGATGATATTGATGAAACACCAATTTGTTCATTGTTCATCTTTTGTGGCATATAACAAACAACGAAATGCCATTAAAATTACAAATACGCACAATTGGCAGTTTGGCAGCTTCCAAAACAGAACCTGGCAAAAATATACACATATTTATATAGGTATATATAAGTATATATATATATAAATATGTACAGACGTATATATATAATATATATATATTAAGAGGAAGAGAGCGTAACTGCGTCATAAGCTTACTCTCTCTCCCACACATCACACACACATATACACACATAGTTAACAGTTACTTACCAAAACAGGGTTCCCGAAAATGGATGAGAGATATGCGCTGCTGATCCCGTTGTAATAGAAAAACAGCTGTCAAGGCCGCCGCGCGTGTTAACGCCGCAGCCGCTGACACCCAAAAGGGCACCGTTAATACTGTTAAGCTTGCTCCTCTGCTCTCTCTACTTGTTGTCCTTAAGCGTTGCCCGATTCCAGTATTCACGTTGTTTTGTGTCTGGCGTAATTTTTTTCGCTCACCGCACGCTCACAATAGCTCGCTATTGTTTATTTGCGAACGCAAATGAACTGTAGAATTGTTGTTGTTTGTTGTTCTAACAAAACTTAATGCTGTACAAATACCGCTGCCTACGCACTGTGGCTGTTGTGTTTTTGCTGATTTTTCGCTTTTTTTCTCATATATTTTTTGTTGAATTGTTGATTTTTCGCCTTAATGCAGTTCTCAATCCGTCAATCGAATGCAACCAGTTAAATTGCTTTATAGCGGAGCAACCTTGTCACTACCATTTGATTGAACAATCTCACATTGCCGGAACCGAGTCTACAGTTTACACTTGAAAAACATTGATGTAAAAAAAATTAAATAAAAGAAATGCGACTTGTCAAAAAAAATCATTTGCTTTGCCAAGCCGCGCAGTGCTGCCAAATAGAGATGTGCGATATTCACATGCGCTCATCTCTAGTTGCAAACCGAAATTTACATACGCTCATATCTAGTTGGCAATGTTATTTTTGGCACACACACACACACACGCACACACCGAACGCACCGTTGTGGATGATTTAATTATCGAAAATGCGTTTTACTTTTTGATATTTTATTATTTTACTATCACAACTAAATATGCTGACAGGAGAAAATAGCCAATAGCCGCTTGGAAGTTGGAAGTCGGTTGTGCACACGCGTTGGCAGCCCTGGCATTCTGTTGTCAGTGGCAACACTAGCGCAAACACGTCATTTTGCCACACAGTTTTTGTTGTAGCAATTTACAAATACGTTCTATTAGCATGAACAGCTACGATGCGCGCTCACACACGCATGCATATATATTTTTATATATATGTATAGACACACACATATTCATATACACATACACATATGAGCTCATATATATACTAACAGTGCTTACTTTGCACTTTTAATTTGTTGTTAATCGCTTGACGATTTGTTTTTTTTTTTTTTATACATACGCAATGCACACAAACATACACGCACACGCACTTGCTTATGCACCTTCCACTACACATAAGTATGTACATTTTTCTGACCTTCTCTTACACATAGCGAAAAAAAGACATGTTGGTTTGGAAGGACTGGTGTAAGCTTACACAAGAACTATTAACGTTAGCAATGCATTATATATCATTATTATAAATGCACAAGTTAAATATTTGTGTTTAATTACACATAAACGTAAAAATTCGGAAAAGAACGAACACTTTAGAGCGCAGTTGTTTTGCTTTACAACACTTTCGCATGTCTTTCGCAGCACTATTGGCAACTATGAGGTAATCGAATACTCGTACGATTGCATAGTGAAATACAACACTGGGCTTTTATGCGTTTACATTCGCTCGACTCACTTTTGCGCTAATTTGATAATTTAACAGTGTGAAATGCCTGTAATGATTTAAGTGAAACTGAATTTACTACCTGAATTCCATTGAATTTTATGATTGTTTTAGTAGTATACACATAGAATACACATTTTTTTAAGGAATACATTGCTCGAATAGCTGGCACTAGCAGACATTTTTTGAACCTAGCCGAGACCAATCGTAGTATCGATAACAAGCGATATTTTGATCCTTCTCAATTTGCGAACAACCTTAAACAGACGTGCTACGGATTAATGAAATTAAAGCGGCAATAAATTAACATAAACACAACGACAAAATGAAGAACAAATATGAATTCGACGATGATGTTGCATCAATCTGTGAATCGACGGTGAATATATAATATTGATAAACTGCCATCAAAATGAAAACCAAATAGAAAAGCCAAGAAAGTGTAGCCATCTCTTTCTAAACTTTATTTTGCTTTTTTCCTATGCTGCTAATTATTGAATACCTTACGTCAGGCTGCACTAACCGAGGGCTGTCGCCTGTCCGTGCGCATGCACAAGACCGACGACTGGCCGCTGGCCGAGATTGTCAGCATCAAGGAGCTGGACGGCAAGCGCCAGTTCTATGTGCACTACGTGGATTGTGAGTAAACAGAGCAATGAAAAAACGACAACAATTGGGCATTAACTGTATTTTGCATTTAGTCAATAAGCGCCTGGACGAGTGGGTCAACGAGGATGATCTGGACACGCGCAAGGTGCAGTTTCCGCGCCGCGACGGCCCGCAGACTGGCACCAGCACGGGCGTCACGACGCCGAAGCGTCATCATTCACTTGCAGGCAGTGTCTCGCGCCCGACATCGCCGCAGCCGCAACACGCTGGTGTCGGCGGCGTTGGCGGCGTTGTGGCTGGCATTGGCACGGGCATCACAGTAACTGGTTCTGGTGGCCCAATGGGGGTTGGTGGCAGCGGCGGCGGCGGCGAACTAGTCAATGGCAACAATGTGCTGGCGGCGGCATTACAGAAGCGCATTAATCGCCGGCGCAAAGTGCACGGTAACTCCGGCCACAGCCACAGCACACATCATCTGCAGACGCTGCAGCAGCAGCATCAACAACATCAACAGCATCAACAACAACAACAGCAGCAACAACAACAGCCGCAGCAGCTGCAACAGCCATTGCAGTCATCCCAGACGCCGTTGCATGTCACCGGCGATGGCGGCCTGTTGCCAACGACACCCGGCGGGGGAATAACTTCTGCCGGCAACGAGGATGGTTCGCAGGATGGCAAAATGGCAACACCCAGGCAATCGGGCAGCATGGTTACGCATCAGGACGATGTGGTCACGCGCATGAAGAATGTTGAAATGATCGAATTGGGTCGTCATCGGATCAAGCCCTGGTACTTCTCACCATATCCCCAGGAGCTGTGTCAGCAGAATTGCATCTACATATGCGAATTCTGTCTGAAGTATTGCAAGAGTCGCAAGTGCCTGGAGCGTCACCTGTCCAAATGCAATCTACGCCATCCGCCCGGCAATGAGATCTATCGCAAGAACACAATATCCTTCTTTGAGATCGATGGACGCAAGAACAAGGTGTATGCACAGAATCTGTGCCTGCTGGCCAAACTCTTTTTGGACCACAAGACGCTCTACTATGACACCGATCCGTTTTTGTTCTACATCATGACCGAGTTTGATTCGCGCGGCTTTCACATTGTTGGCTACTTTTCCAAGGAGAAGGAGAGCACCGAGGATTATAATGTCGCTTGTATTTTGACTATGCCGCCATATCAGCGCAAGGGCTATGGCAAGCTGTTAATTGAGTTTAGCTACGAGCTGTCCAAGTTTGAGGGTAAAACTGGTTCGCCAGAGAAGCCGCTCTCGGATTTGGGTTTGCTCTCCTATCGCTCCTACTGGGCACAGACCATACTCGAGATTTTGATCAGCCAAAACACCAGCACGGACGGCGAGAAGCCCACCATAACCATCAAGTATTTAATATTTCAATATAAACAGCACCATTTGTGAACCCTTTAATGTATGACCCCAATTGTTTACAGCGACATCTGCGAGTGCACTTCCATTAAGAAGGAGGATGTAATCTCTACATTGCAGAATCTAAATCTGATCAATTACTACAAGGGTCAGTATATTGTCTGCATCGGACGGGAGACCATTGAGCAGCATCAGCGCGCCATGATGAAGCGCAAGATACGCATCGATTCCAAGTGCCTGCACTGGACACCCAAGGACTGGTCGAAGCGCTCCAAGTGGTAACTACATTGCTATCATTGCCGTGTGCCACACGTCAAGTTGCCACAGAAAAATCTAATCTTTGCCATTTTCTCTTTCCTAGAATGCGCTCAGCTGCTGCTTAATTAATAAATTAACAAACCACTTAACCCCGCCGAAAGTACAATAAATGTTTGTCGCTGCTTGAAACGCTTGCATCGTCAACATTTTTACTTATTTATTCATATTTATCTCATTATTATTGTTAAGAACAGACTGGATTAGCACTAGAAGCTAACGACGTTCGTTGTGTTTTTGTTCCTTATAGTTTTTAATTATACCCAATAAAGAATTGAAAGGTTATTGTTACAATGTTCTCAAAGACTTCGGGTGCGTTGGCTCAAAAACATTTATAAATTCTATAATCAAATTGTTTCAAATCCAATTTGAATGGAGCACGAGCCGCTTATCGATGGCTGGGCTATCGATGTACACGTCAAAACAGTGTTCAACAGTGCTGTTCAAACGTTAATCAACTTAAGAGCATTACGTTACGCGCAGGTTTCTTTACGTCAATGCTTGAAATTGGTACAATTTTATGTTATTTTTTCATGTGTGCATAGCTAAATTTACAAACTGTTACATTTAATGCATATGCAAAAACAAATTAAAGCTTGGGTATTATTACCTCTTAATGTTTTTATATATATTTTTTTTTTACCCTAGTAAAGAATTTTATACAGTTGTGGCATTTTAAGAAGTTCTTTATACAATGTTATTAATTAGGTTGCGGTGGCTGCAGCTCAATGGCCAATTGATCCATTGTCGCGAGCGTGGACAGCTCAAAGCCGTTCTCCACATTGTCCAGCGTGGTACGCAGTGTTTTGAGCGCCTCACGATTGCTGGCAAAATTGATCTGATGCTTGGTGAGCTTGATGCGCGGCCGATGTTTGCGCTCCAACTGCAGCTTGCACTCCTCAAGAATGCGCATGTCCATTTCGTTGGGACGTTTTTCGTTGGCCAGAGCGGCGCTCATTTCGGACAGTTTGACGCTTGTGTTCGACACATGGGTGTCGAGAATAGGTGAGCTATTCGCGTCTAGTGTCCCGCACAAGTTGATGTTTTTGCTCAAGCTGATGAGTCGCGCGAATTCACGTTGATATTCCCGCTTGGCTTCTAGGAAATTGCGCGCATGCTCCTCCACTTGGCGCTGCATGTTCTTGGCCTCATCTGTGTACCGTTTGAGAGATTCCAGGTGCAGCAGATACTGTATGTCATCGAGGCCGCTGCTTGTCGTGCTTGTTGATTCCATTGTTTTCTACCTCTTAAAGACAAATGTAATTTTTATAATGAAATATTTGAGTTTGTATTTTGATTTGAATAAAGCACGAGTTGCTTATCGATGGCACATGCCAGGACTATCGATAGGCACGTAGGCATAGTGATAAACGGTGTTGCCGAATACTGTGCTTCGTTGCGTTAATGCATTAAATTTTTTAAATTTAATTAATTTTTTTTTAATATTTGCTTCATATTTACTGCCATGCAACTTATAAATATACAAATGTCCATTTGTAAAAATGTACAAATTCTAACAAACAAATAAGGCTTGGCTGGTTTTATTGTAGAACAATTATATTTATTTAAATTAAAGAAATAGAAAATAGAATATAAAATGCGTGTGCATAATTTATATTTAAAATGTTTTCATTGTTATATCGAGAATACATTCTTATTTCTTTTTAATTCCTTCGTGCCGTTTACAGTGCCAATCGTGATTTAATTTTTTCGTGCCTTTTATAGTGCTAACCGTGATTTCAGCTACAACGATAGTTTTCCAATCGTTATCTATCGATAATGCGTAGAGCTGCCAGATGGTAGCCAAACACGTGTTGCCGGCTCATTGAATAAACACAAAGCACGGCAATTTAGCATTTATTAAATTTGTTTTAATATTCGAAAAGAAACCGAGAATAGAATATTAAATAATTTGCATAATGGCGCGTGGCAAGAAACAAAATCCGTTTGCAGCTAGAAAACGGCAGAAGCGTGCGAATGTAAGGAATTGGTTCAAATATCAAAAATGCAGATAAAACATATTTTTCTTTTCTGTTTTTTTTTTTTATGTTTGTTGTCGCAGGGTGCTCCAGAGCGTCCCGATCGTCGTGCCGAGCCCTATAAGGAAATTGAGCGCGATAATGCGTCGTTCATTAAATACTACCACCTGCAGAATATCTGCGCCAACGAGGAGGAGTGGACACAGTTCTTGGCCAGCATACGCGACAATCTGCCCACCACATTCCGTGTGACGGGCTTCAAGGACGAGGCCAAGGCGCTGTTGAATATAATCAAGACGCAGCTATTTACCGAATATGTGCGCGCCGTCGCTGAGCTGAACGAGCTGCCCGCGGAGCAGGTGGAGCGTCCACTCTGCCTGCCCTGGTATCCCAATGGCTTGGCCTATCAATTGCATTTGACGCGCAAGGATATCCGTCGCTCGGAGCCGCTCTTTCGGCTGCACAACTTTCTCATTGTTGAGACGAAGGCGGGCAGCATAAGTCGCCAGGAGGCGGTGTCCATGATACCGCCCCTAGTGCTGGATGTGCAGCCCACGGACAAGGTGCTGGACATGTGCGCGGCACCTGGCTCAAAGACAGCGCAGCTCATTGAGGCGCTGCACGCGGCGCCCGAACAGCACAAGATACCGCCTGGCTTTGTGCTGGCCAACGACGTGGACAACAATCGCTGTTACATGCTGGTCCATCAGGCCAAGCGGCTCAACTCGCCCTGCCTGCTGGTGACCAATCACGACAGCAGCTTCTTTCCCAACCTGCTGCAGACCGATGCCGCCACCGGCAGCAAATCCATACTTAAGTTCGACAAGATACTGTGCGATGTGCCCTGCTCGGGCGATGGCACGCTGCGCAAGAATCCCGATATCTGGATGAAATGGAATCTGGCGCAGGCATACAATCTGCATGGTGTCCAGTATCGCATTGTCCGTCGCGGTGCCGAGATGCTGGCGGTGGGCGGGCGTCTGGTCTACTCCACGTGCTCGCTGAATCCCATTGAGAATGAGGCGGTGCTGCAGCGCATCATTAAGGATGCGGATGGCGCACTGGAGCTGGTCGATGCTGCGCATCTAGTGCCAGGCCTCAAACACAAACCGGGCATGACCAACTGGAAGCTGGCCACCAAAGAGGTGGATGCCGTCTATAGCAATTTTGATGAGGTGCCCGAGCAGCTGCACACGATTATACGCCCGGCAATGTTCCCGCTGCCCGCCGAAGAAATGGCCAAGATTGGCCTGGAGAAGTGCATGCGTGTGCTGCCGCATTTGCAGGATAGTGGTGGTTTCTTTGTGGCCGTCATTGAGAAGCGACGTCCATTGAATTTCGAGAAAAACGATTTGCAGGACTTGCTGCAGCAGGCCGAAAAGACGCAGCAGCCAGAACCACAGCTGGATGAGGCCGGCAAGCCTGTGGAGGAGAAATCAACGCCATGGGGTCCACAGCGCAAGCGCCGTCGCCTGCATGGCTACAAGGAGGATCCGTATGTGTTCTTTGGCGAGCAGGATGCCGACTACGATTCCATCCAGCAGTTCTATCAGCTGGACGAGTCGCTCAACAAACGCTGCCTGCTGACCCGTTGCCAGACGGAGCGCAAGAAGAACATTTACTACTGCTCGGAACCGATACGCGATCTGGTCGTAAACAATGAGAGGAACATCAAGATTATTAATACGGGCGTGAAGACGTTTGTGCGCTGCGAGAATCGCCACACGGCGCATCCGTATCGATTGGCCCAGGAGGGTCTGCAGACATCGAATGCATTCATTGGCAATAGTCGACGCATTCAGGTGGAGCGCGATGATCTGGTGCTGCTGCTCAACTGCACGGATCCAACGAAGCCGCCGTCAACGCTCGAATTAAAGCCGGAGACACAGCAGCGCTGCAAGGAGCTGGGTAAGTGTCCGTTTGAATCGCCCATTTTAAATGCCCCAAGCTAATCCATTTGCCACATCCTTGCAGGCATTGGCAGCTGCGTGCTCAAGTATGTGGACGAGGCGTTTACACTCTTTATTGTTGGCTGGCGCGGCACCTCCAGCCTGCGCGCCTACGTCGATCGCGACGAGACGGTGCACATTCTGCGCCTGCTTGGCGCCGATCTAAGCAAGTTCGAGGTCAATAAATACGAAAAGGCCAAGGAGGCAGCTGCCGCAGCAGCTGCTGCTGCTGCTGCTGCAGTCGACGATGCAGAGCAAAAGGTAGAGCTGGAGCTGCACGAAAGCGTGGGCTCAGACAAGGACTAGCACGTACATATAAAGCATAATTATAACCTAATTAAACTGACCACAATTTTTGTTTATCATATGTGAATATTCGAACTAAACTCTACGTTAATTATTTAGTCTCAAATGCTGCCCTGCAGCCTTAAGTGTGGCCTTACGCTTTCGCGTGTTTAAACTTTTGAGATTTTTAGCTCTCATTTGCATGGTCACACTTGTAAAATGGCGCAAATAAGTATCAAAGAATCGACTAAAACAGGTGCATTTATAGTGATCAGTGCATTTAAAGGCAGGTCTTGCTTGCAAATAAAAGTGGTTTTATATCAATTAAATGTATGCGCATTGAAAATGCGTTTTACAATTTCCATTTGCAAGCATTTAAAAGCACAAATTAAATTGCAATTACATCAAATTTATTTGCAAGCATGGCGAAAATTGCCACTCTTTTCGAACGGTTTTTGTGTCTATGACTATCTGGCAGCTCTATCGGCAAAAATTTGTTAAAACTGTTAAATATATAAGCCAAGCAATTATAATTAAGCTGAAAAACGTGGTTAACGGAATGCAGCAAATAATCGGAGCAGCTGAAGTTAGAAAGTGATAAAAGATCGCCGCCCCATAATAAAAGCAAATATAATGGAAATTATGGATGCTTGAGAGAAGAGTGCATTGAAGCAACGGTAAATTGGCTAAAAGTGGTGAGTTTAAATATTTACTTTTATACATATTTTATACACATACATACATATTTTATACATATGCACAGAGCGCCAATGCAATTGAATTATTAGAATATTTTAAACCAAAAGCGCTTGTGCATACAATAACGAACTCCGTTTTGTACGTTATACGACTGCGCCACCCGGTCGTTTGGCTGGCGGCAGAAATGCAATACATTGCATCGGGATACGCGGAAAAAAAAGATGGAAAAAAAACCCTGTGTCAAAAGTGATAATTAATATTATAAAATAGTTGAGCTGGGCGCAAAAAAAAGGTATTTGCAAAAGGAAATCAATTTTTTTTTTTTTGGAAATGTTGCCATTCGCACCGCAGCAGCATATTTTATAACATACGCGATTGCTATCGATAATATGAAATATATCGATAATATGAAAGTATTGCTGCCAAACATCGATGAAAACATGCGGCAAAATATCGACGCGGCGAAAAATAAAGCCAAATTTATGATTGCGGCAATAAACCTTATGGCAATCAAATTCAAAGAAAGCTTATTGCTTCTTCAAGCAGTGACAACAAATATGTCACGATTTGACACTTTAAACTATATCTGTAGTGGATATTCCTATGCTTTCTGGTGAGCTACTCCCTACTTTGTTTACCATTGGTTGTTAGAACCTAACCGAAAGTAATTGGTTGAGACGTATGTATATATAAACTTTACTTTAATGAATAATCACTGTATGGTCAGTTAGTCGCATCGCAAATATTATACAAACTTGATACAATTGGGATGCTTCCGCTTAATCAAACCAGTCCAAGGCTGGCATCGAATTCAGTCCATTTTTATTCCCTCCCACCGTTGGACCTTTTGGCAGCTGCTGGGACGCAACCGTCCTCCTTGTGGTAGTTGGCATTTCAATAATCCCACTATTGCTTGGATCGGTTGACTGCTGCTTTCGTGGTGGTACAACCGGCCTCCTTGGATTAGTTGGTTTTGATATTATTCCCAATAAGCTGTCACCCATGGTTGACGTTTTTGGTAACTGCTTTAGGGGAGGCATAACGGGCCTCCTTGGGTTAGTTGGTTTTGATGTTATTCCCAATATGTTTTCATTGACGTTAAGAGTGTTTTGTATCGGCTTTTTGGGTGGCACAACTGGCCTCCTTGGGTTAGTTGGCTTTGATGTGATTCCTAATAAATTTTCATTCCCGTTTAGAGTGTTTGGTATCGGCTTTTTGGGTGGCACAGCTGGCCTCCTTGGGTTAGTTGGCTTCGAAGTTATTCCCAATAAATTGTCATTCCCGTTTAGAGTAATTGGTATCGGCTTTTTGGGTGGCACAGCTAGCCTCCTTGGGTTAGTTGGCTTCGAAGCTATTCCCAATAAGTTATCACCCATGTTAGCCGTTGTTGAGGGCTCCATCTGCAGTGGCACAAGTGGCTTCCTTGGCTTTACTACTACACCGCATGAGCTGTCTCCTATTGTTGGAGTTGGAGTTGGAATTTTTGGAAGCATTGACTGCTGTGGAATAGAATGCTGTCCAGGAATAGTTGTCAATGAATTAAGCCCAAATGATTTCCCTCCCATTGAGGGAGTTGTTGGTAGTGACGACCGCCCCGGAATAGTAGGCATTGATTTCTCTCCCATGGCTGGAGTTGTTTGTGGCTGCTTTTGCGGTGTCACCGCAGGCCTTGTTGGATCAGTTCGCTTAAACGTTAGTTCACACAAGCTTCCTTCTGATGGCGTTGCCAGTTGTGGCTTCTGTTGTGGGATGAATAATTTCCCAGGAGCAGTTGCCATCGAAAACGGTCCGCACGAGCTCCCTCTCAAGGTCGCTTGCTGCATCTGTTGTGGGACATATTGTTGCCCAGGAATTGGCTTCGAATTGACTCCACTTGAGCTCCCTCCCATGGCTGAAGTAGCTTGATTTTGTTTCTGCGGTGGCACCACTTGCCTTGTGGGGTTAGTTCGCTTGGATGTTATTCCACATAAGCTTCCGTCTATTGTCGTCTTTGGCTGCTTCTTCTGTTGTGGAACAAATGGTTTCGCAGGAAGAGTTGGCATCGAATTAAGTCCACTTGAGCTCCCTCCCAAGGCTGGGGTAACTTGCGTTTGTTTCTGCGGTGGCACCACTTGCCTTGTTGGGTTAGTTCGCTTGGATGTTATTCCACATAAACTTCCATCTATTGGCGAAGATAGTTGCTGCTTCTGCAGTGGAACAAATGGTTTCGCAGAAAGAGTTGACATCGAATTAAGTCCACTTAAGCTCCCTCCGATGGTTGAAGTAGCTTGTGTTTGTTTCTGCGGTGGCACCACCGGCCTTGTTGGGATAGTTCGCTTGGATGTTATTCCACATAAACCTCCATCTGTTGGCGGAGCTGGTTGCTGCTTCTGTAGTGGAAAAAATGGTTTCCCTATGGTAATTGGCATCGAATTGAGTCCACTTGAGCTCCCTCCAATGGCAGAAGTTGATTGTGGAATCTTCTGCGGTGGCACCACCGGCCTCGTTGGGTTGGTTCGCTTGGATGTTATTCCACATAAGCTTCCATCTGTTGGCGTTGCTGGTTGCTGCTTCTGTTGTGGGACAAATTGTTGCCCAGGAAAAGTTGGCATGGGATTGGTACCACACGAGCTCCTTCCCATGGTCGGAGTTGTTTGTTGCTGCGTCTGTTGTGGGACAAATTGTGGCCCAGGAAAAGTTGGCATCGAATTAAAGCCACTTGCGTTCCCTTCCATGGTTTGAGTTGCTTGTAGCGGCTTCTGCGGTGGCATTACTGGCCTTGTTGGGTTAGTTCGCTTGGATGTAGTTCCACATAAACTTCCATCTATTGGCGCTGCTTGTTGCTGCTTCTGCTGTGGGATACATGGCTGGGCAGGAGTAGTTGGCATCGCATTGGGCCCACAAGAGTTCCTTCTCATGGTCGGAAATGTTGGCTGATGCATCTGTTGTGGAGTAAAATGTTTCCCAGAAGTAGTTGGCATCGAATTTACTCTACACGTACTCCTTCCCGTGGTCGGAGTTGTTGGCTGTTGCACCTGTTGTGGCATTAATTGCTTGCCAGGAGTAGTTGGCATCGGATTCAATCCATAAGGCTTCCTTTCTATGGTGGGAGTTACTGGCTGCTGCATCTGTTGCGGAACAAATGGTTGCCCAGGAGTAGTTGGCATCGTATTTCTTCCCGTAGTCGGAGTCGTTGGTTGCTGCATCTGTTGTGGGGGGATTAACTGTTTCCCAAGAGTAATTGGCGTCGAGCCGGTTCCCCTCATGTTCGGAGTATTAGGCAGCTGGTTCGATTTCCCGCCAGCCGTTTTTCGTGGGGTATCAGGCAAAGATGAGCCTGCAGCCAATGTTGCAGTTTTTTTCGTCTGCTTCTTCAGTGCAGATGCCTTCTTTGAAGCAGTTGCCCTCTTCGGCAAAGGCAGCTTCTTTGGGGCAGTTCGCTTCAATTTAACTCCACACAAGTTGTCATCCACAATTGGCTTCTTTTGCACTGCCTTCTTTGGGGTTGGAGTAGCCTTCGGCTTGGCCATCTTTTGCTGCAGGGCCACCGATTTTTTCTGAATCTCAGCAGCCTTGGCTCGTATGTACTTGCGCTGGCTGGTGATGGCCTGCTTGCTCATATCTTTATCACTTTTATTGTTCCCAACGGGCGCTGCAATCTGCAGGTTTGCGTTCGTGTAGCGGATAGCTATTGTGTCAACGGGAGGAGTTGGCTGGGAAATTGGTTGCGGATCGCTAAAGGCAGGGGGCAGATTGTTAACGGAGCATACGATATGCTGGGGCTCCTTCTTGGGTCTCTTGGCCTTAGTTGGGCCACTGCCGCGCTTCTTCTTACTGGCTGGATCGCCACCCTGGGTAATAGCTTGGCAGGGGCATTGAAGCGGCACCTTAAATTGATTATATTCCTCAAGCCTATCGAGCATGGTCCGTTTGCCCAACGTTCTAATCAGCTCTTCGCCCCTGGGAAACTTTTCCTTTAGATTAAAGCAGGTTTGCACCTTTTTACCAGGCGGCGGCATCAGCTCGGAGGGTTCACGACCAAGTGGTCGCAACGGATCCTGCGAAACGGAATACAAATTGTGCAAAGAGCATCGCGAGACAATCGCACTCACTATTGGTTTCAGATATTCCTTGTACTTTTCACGTAAAACCTCTGTTTTTTTTCTATAATCTTCCATATTACATTGAATATGCTTCGTTTTTTTCTTCTCTCTTCTCTGTTTATTATTGTTATTATTATATTTTGTTGTTTTTTTTTTTTTTTTTTTTTATATAACACTGTCGAGAGAACAAACTTCAAGCACGGACTGCAAATGGTCGTAAATTTGCTACAAATTAAGTTAAAAGTCAAGGCATACTTGATTTTGTCGCGTCTCCTTTGCTTCAACCGGGATCCAAACGTCAGGCGTTACAGAGGCAACTTTGATAGCCATAGCATCAATCGAAATATATCGGTGAAGGAAAATTAATTGACACGATCAGATAAGTTGGGTCTATTGTGTTTCTCACTGGAAAATGAAAATTACTAGAGTCCTCCTCTAACTCTTGTGACTTGGCTCTCAAGGCAGATCCCCCACAGCCGGCAATATCTAGACGTTAGCATCTCAGCAAGATGTTCACTCTGTCATGACCTGTCCAAGGCCTTATTATAGCTCCGATACCAACTGGTTATCAACGCTCGAAACGCGCAAAAAAAATAAACCTATAAACAGTTCTAATATATATACCACAACTTATAGTATATATATATATGCGTACACGTAAGAGTGCAATAAAATATATGTACCTCCTAATTATCAAACGTCTATAATTGTACAGTTACAGCACAGCTGGTTTAATATTTATACCATATACTATATCACAACTTCAAGCCAGCATAAAAAAAGTTACTGGTTCGATTCAAAGTCACGTCATTTATTTTAGCTTGTGAACTTGGGCTTTGTTTAAAACCTTGATTAACCATATATTCTCAACATTTTATTAAATTAAATTCCAATATGAACTTAAGGACAAATCATAGGCAAATAAACCATCTAAATATATTCTAGTCGAGTCTCATATTTGCTGCACAATCTGAATTTTAAAGTCCGAATTGGAACTCTCTCCTTCAAATTCCCTCCCATGTGTCCTAAATAAAATAAATGCAATTGGGATGCAAATCAGTTAGTCTTTGTGACTGCGTCCAACCCAAAAGATTTTTGACAAATATGTGGCTAGGTTTGGGTTCCGGTTCAACTGATTTTAGTCTGGAAATCCTGGAAAAGAACTTGATTAAGCTTTTGTTTTGTTTTCACTCATCGAGTCTACTTAAATTTTTCTTTCATTTGAAGCTTATTTTCGAAATTCTCGCTGAAAAGTCCCAAAAGTCCCAATTAGAAAAGGCTTTGCATACAATTTTGTTATAAAATGTTACATTTATGGTTTTTATTATTTAGTTTTTCCCAGTATAAATATATCATATATAAAGTATATAAAAAAAAGTTCATTAAAAAATTACACATACTCTTTATGTTTTTTTTTCTTGCATTTGTTTTTGTTTTTTTTTTTTTCTTTCTTTGCTTTTTTTATATAAATGGTATCTCGTTTGCATTTGTCGCATTTTTGCATAGTTAATTTCATTTGTTTTAAAACGTTTTTTTCTTCTTCTTGCGTTATATCGTGTGTCTTTTAAAAAGTACATTGAAGATATACTAAGATAAAGTAAGTAAATTTTTCAGTGTCTGTATTGCATGTCTTTATTGATTAGCGTGAATTTATTTATATGCGCGTTTTTAATAGTAGGAATGAGCTTTAATTCGCTTATTTATTGCAAATGCATATTTGACAAGACTTGGAAATCAACTTGGCAAAAAACATGCAGCAGCAACAACAACAACAATGAGAACGACAGCAACAAAAAGCAGCTACGATTCCATTGACGAATGACGCGAATGACGCATGCACAACATTGTCTCAGCTGTGGCATTGATGTTGCCACTGGATTAAGTTGCAATTGTTGTTGTTGTTGTTGCAGTTGTTGTTGTTGTTGTTGTTGCTGTGGAACGTTTGCTTATATTGGATGGCGGCTGTTTGCAGTCGTTGCTTCTCATATTACATGTTGCATTTCTCTTTATATGAAAAAACAAAAAAAAAAAAAACACAAAAAAAGAACTAAATTTTATGAATATATAAAAAAAAAAACACAGAAATGTATAAAAGCTGAATGTGAGTGAGAGTGTGAAAGAGAGAGAGAGAGAGTTGCGACGCGTTGTCGTAGTTAGCAAATGCTGAATGCTTGTTTGCCCAAAAAATTGCTGCTTTAGGCCTTCTTCTCGGCCTCGATGACCTCCTTGGTTGGCAGCACGTTCTTCTCGTTAGTTTCGGTGTGCTTCAATTTTTTCGCATCAAAGTTCTCGATGCCGGCAATGAATTGATTCTTCTCCTTCTCTTGTTCAATTGCTGTTGCGGAGCGAGAGAGAGAGAGAGAGAGAGAGAGCGAGAGAGAAAATTCGTTAAATTGTTCACATTAGTTGCAATTGCCTTAAATGGTGCAGCCGGTCTAGCCACATGGTCACACGGTGCATGTGTTGTGCATTGCCCGGCCGAGCTGCTCTGTCTGTCTATACGCACCTTCCTTATCGGGCAATGGATTCTTCTCATGGGTCTCCGTATGCTTCAAATTGGTCTGATCGAATGCGGTGATGCCCTCAATTATGGACTTTTGAGTCTTCTCGGCGGCCACATCTGTGCACGCAACACGCAACAACAACAACAACAACAACAAATTAAATAGAAAGAAAAATTATTGCATTGCCAATTTAATTCATTTTTTGTAACAACTTTATCAGTTCTGCTACTTACCCTCGGCGGTGGGCAAAATGATTTTCTCCTGGGTGCTGGCGTTCTTCAGTTTCTCTGTGTTGAAGCCTTCCAATTGGCTCTTCAGGTTCTCGGCCACCTTTGGCAAATCCTTGAGTGCTGGTGCTGGGGAAGCCATCTGAAAATAATTTCACGTTACATTTCCGTTGACTTTCAAAAAACGCGCAATCGACGTTAAACAAAGGCCCAGATATCGATAACGCAAACAAAGGCAATGACAGTGGCTCGATAAAGCGGAAATGCGCATCGATAACGATGCCTAGCAAGCGCGCGCACACGCACACACACACACACTCACATGCATGCATGTCTTTGGTTTCGTTTTGAGAAATGTTTCGTTGTTTACCGTTCGGTTTATTATGCGATTTCTCATAGCGATGACTTTGAAAGGCAACTTATTGATTAAGAAACAAAAACACAAAGCAACATACTCATAAAAATTTGTCATGCCAGCGAATGAGTCATGCTGGACAGCAAGGACGCACAAACCCATACACACAACACACACATACGGAGTAGCTATATTACATGTGAATGTGTGTGTGTGTGTGTGTGTCCGCTATCGAAATACCAGCAGAAATACAAGAGGAAGGCAGAGAGAGAGAGAGAGAGAGAGAGAGAGAGAGCGTGAGCAAAAAGTTCAGCGAACCTACCGCAGTAGCGCAGCAGCAGCAGATTAAATTCCAATTGGACAAGCAACTGGAGGCGAGTGTACCGTTATCAGTGCTTGTTTTGTTAGTCGCCGTTTGCTGCTAGCAATAAACTGCATTTTATCACGTTTATTTTTAGTTGCAAATCAGCCAAAATGTGCCAGCTACTTGCCCATTGTTCGTGCGCGTATTCTAGTTAATCGACAAAATATAAAAAAACATTCAACACATGAGCAAAGTTTCCATGTACATATAGACTTCATAAGAAATAGATCGATCGCAACGGTGCTGGGGTGTCGTTTGTATTTCATTTCAATACCCCACCAACAAACAGTGTACCCTCTCCCCCCGCCACCACAACCCTCCACACACTACAGTCAAAAGCCAATTTTGTTTGCCCACATAAAGAAAGCGCTTCATTAATATCGATAACAAGTGCATACATATGCAATGCATGTGCAATGTGTATGTGTCGTCTCTGTGTGCGTGAGTGTATCCGTAAATTGCACAGCAAGCGTTACAAGGGCGGCAACCGCGCCAAAATAAAAAAAAATCTATATACATATACAAAATAAATCTACGCTTGATAGCCGTCTGTATTTTATTGACCATATATGGCCACATTAAGGCGCGCCTAAACGCCGCTTTCGTAATCGCCCCTGGCCGATAGACGCTGACTGATTGACTAACGGCCCCAGCAGCGTTTAGTCATTCCAGTAACTCCTTTTCCAACTCAAAACAAAGGCGAACATATTGCAACGCAGGCATATGTACATATGTATGTACATATACGGCGAATTATGTTGTTGTTGTTTTGCTTCATTTTTGTGGGTTTGGGGGGAGTAGTTTGCATGTTCTCGCCTTGTTTGCCATGAATCAACTTCCAACTTGGAGCGAATTATGGTCGCGATGAATCATTTTATTCGCCGTCGCCGCTGCTTTTGTCTCAGCCCACACTTGACGCGGGCTCTCTCTTTTCTTTCACTCGTGAACTCTTGCGCTTCGGTGAGAGCTTTTCAAACTCCGCTTCAATTGCTTCTTTTTTTTGTGGCTCTGTCTTTTGTTTTGTTAATTTGATATCTTGGTTTTTATTTTGGAGCTTGTGTCGCTGTGTGCGCTGATTGAAGCGGCTGTTCGAGTGGGGAGAAGTGGGGGTCATTTGGCTGGCGCCAGCAAACCGCCAATACGCCGTTAGGCCAATTTTGACATTTGAAAGCGTCGTCGAAAAGTCCGCTCAAATGTTAAAGCTGACGCTGTCGGCGTCGCTGGTGCGTGGCGCGACGGCGCAGTACTGCAGGCGGGGGCGTTAATTCGTTGAAGCGAAAGCCGAAAATGTAGAGAACAAAAGAAGGAAGGCAAATGACAGACACGTCCGCTTTACACACTCGCCGCAGTCAGCAGCTGCAGAGACGGGGCGACAGCCTGCCATGGCTCCTGTTATGCCCACACACACAGGCACACATGTGCAGTGCACGTCTGCCAGTTGATACATACATTAAAAAATATGTGCGTCTGTCTGTATGTACATACAAAGCACATATGCGCCCGCGACACAAAGTGAATTTTAAATATGCACAGCAGCGACAACGCAGTTTAGTCATTCGCAGACGCACACTCATGCGCATGCATACACCCATAGCTGTATATGTATGTACATGCATATGTACATATTTCGCTGTCTGTTATTTTATTTTAAATATCTTTTGCATTATGCGTACAGCGATAAATTAAATGCCAATTGGATATTATCGATAACATCGTTGGCTCTGCTTGTGTGCGCCACGCCCTCGCTTAAGAAAAATTTGCGACAGCCACGCACACATACACACACGTTTAACAGCGAATGCAGCTTAAATGCACAGCTGCACAAATACATGTATATTTAGATATATATATATACGAATATATATGTGGATGTGTATTCAGTACGTGGATGTGAGCACGCGCAAGCCACAAGAACACACTGTGGGGAGGATATTTAACATCGTCAAACGCCCCGCCCAAGCAGCAGCCGTCGCATACACAGACACACACGCACACTCACATAGATACAGACACACACGCAAAGCAGACGCCAAAAAACGAAAAGCCGGCCGGCAAAAAGCTCTAATACAACAAAAAATAAGCGAAAAAATCAAACAAAGAAGCTTAAGGCCGTCGACTGAACAGCTGCCCAAATTCATAGGTGTAAAAAGAAGAAAAACTAACGGAGCAGCGGCTGCCGCCACAATAAATAATTTATAACAAATGTAAAGAGGAGGCCCTCTTTGGCTCTCGCTAACATTTGCAATGAATGGGAATGAAGCGCAGCCACAACTACAACAACAAGAATAACACCAACAACAGCAGAAGCGCAAACAGAAACCAGTTGGCGTTGGCTTTTGCAGCAGCGCTTTAGATCTTTTTTCTTATTCGCAGACTTTTTTTTTTTTTTTTTTGCCCCCTACTTTCTGCAACAATGAAAAAATACGAAACGTAGCAAAGTATTGGAAATGAAAAAAATGCCGGTGGAAAAAAAAGCAGAAAATTGAAAAAATTGGCTGAAACTCACCTTTAATTTGTGCTGCTTTAGGGTTTGGTTTAATGGCAAAAGAATTGCGCACTTTACAAAAAAATAAATGCGGGTGGGTGAGTTGACTGGTTGGGTGGTTGTAATATATATATAATATATATGTATATATATATATATATATTTTGATGAATATATAGATATATATAGTGTAAGCACTTGGCAAATTTGACACTTGCTACTAGATTAGTGTTATATCGCGAAAGCTTACAAGCAAACAGAACGACACACAACTTAATACTGCGCGACAATTGTTCAAATCCAAAAGATGAAGGCGTACGAAATGATGTTGGGGCTGTTTCAAAGAACGCAAAGTTGTTGTCGATAGCATTTATCGAATGCATGCACACTGCACTGCTCTAATCCACTAACCGATCATTGCCGTACGATATGTAATCGATTGTCGATAAGTTTTTGCATTGGTTTTTATTCCAATTTTGTGAACATTTAACGTCGGCGTATTTATGAATGCTCGCCAAATGTGCGTTATTTTATTTAATTAAGGCAGTATTTCTCTTATTTTATGTATTGCTTGTATATGTATTGCTATTCACAGGAAACGCAATCGGCAATCCGTTAACATTTAAATAGCTTACATTAAGTATAAATATTATTTTGATAAGGCTCGGTTTTTGTACTATATACATTTGTATATCTAAAGCACGCCCCAATAGTACCAACAATTATAAAATATTGCAATTTGAGTTCCGTTCGCTACGCATAATTCGACGAGCGACACTCATTCCAGATACGCTCCATCTCGACGGGGTCGCCAAAGCCGTGCGAGGCAATCACATCGCTGTAGCTATCCGGCCCATAGTAGCGGGGCCTGTCAAAGTAAAAATCATCACAGCGATGCACGGGTATATGCGCCTTGAGCGCAACCATGCCCAAAAAGATGTCATCGAAGCGAAATAGCGGCAGAGTACGCCCCACCGCATACATCTTGAGCAGGGCATCCCGTGATAATATAAAGGCGCCAGCCGTCACGTACGGCGGCCATTTATCAAACGGATACTCCTCGAGCGACACATACCATTTGCTGAACTTGTGTCGCAGTGGAGAGCTCTGAAATACAAAGCCGGCAAATAGTAGGCTCTGATGATGGGTCTGTCGACCCTTGCCCAGAAAGCGCAGCACATTCTTGATAGACACGTAATAGTCGTCGTCCACGAATAGATAAAAGTCGCTGCTATTGAAATGTTCGCTGGCCCAGCGCATGCCCAGCATCGTCTTGATTGTGTTATTGAAATACGCATCCACAAAGTCGGCGCGTATTATGTCCCCGTGATGCTTTGCCTCGGTCTGGGCCGCATCCTTGCTGCCGTTGCCCTCGGCGGGCATGCCCAGCACAAAGGCTCGCCTGATGTGCACGTCCGAGAAGCGCGCCTCGTAACCCCATGTCTTGCGTATGGCCTGGCGTCGCTGCAGATTGCCAATGGCGCTCTTCACCAATATGGTCAGTCGGGGCGGATCCGCCTGGTCGCGATCGCTCACGAATGCGGGCATTTGTAGGAACTTGTAGTCCAGCGGTGTGACGGTCTCATTGTCCAGCGGATAGTAGTAATGCGTCTCAAAGTCCAGTTCGTACAGATGCGTCAGAACGCCGCAAAAGTCCAGCAGTAAGATAATCGATATGGCTAGTGCACATTTTAGCAGCAATTTGTAATGTTTTTTTAACATTGCGCGATGGTAACTAGCGATGGCAATAGCAGCGATTTATCGCTATCGCGACTGTTACTCTTTGGTAGATATCGACTCACGCGGTTATCGATGGGTTTAATCAATGGCGGGCAAGCAAACAGCTGTGCGCAATATTTAAATTTATATTCTTCACAAGAAATTAGTAAAAAAATTTGTGTTACTTTTAAGTAAAGACATTTGCAATGCTTTTACGCAATATATTAGTTGCAATGTGCTTAGCTAATACTATAGTATATAGCTTGCCACTCATATTATGTTTCTGACATATATCGATTATCAAGTATTTATGAAAATCGTTCTCGAATACTCGGAATAGTGCTATTAAAAATACCAGTTAAAATACCAAAGTCGTGTGGCGACTGCTAGAGTTGAAAGAAGAAGAGCGTGTATTGAATTTACAAAATCGTGTGAAATGTTATTGCGCTAAAATATTCAAAATGTCTGAGGAAACAGTAACTGAAACAACTGAAGCTGCCAGCGTCAGTGGAGCCAGCAGCTCCAAGCTGACAAATGCACAAAAGGCGCGCATCGAGCGCAATCAAGCCAAGGCGCAAAAACTGAGGGAAGCCAAGCTGGTCTCGCATCCCTACAAGAATCTACCAAAGTATGTAAAACAAGAAAATGTTTCGATGGCAATGTTAATTATGTGGATTGCAGCATTAATGCCAATGGGGAGCAACCAGTTGCTGGCCAAAACAATTCCGTGATCAAAGTGCAGGGCACCAAATACATTGACAGTGGCGGCGGCTTCCTATTGGAACAGCCTGTGCTGGCCTCGGCCAACAAATCCACAGAGGAGCCGGTTGTGGCGCCCATTATTGAGGATGCCATAGCCATACCGGTGGTGTACGAGGAGTGCCTGGACTGTGGCGATCAGTATGCCGACTCGTATCTGTTCAATAACTTTGGCTACTCCGTCTGCGACAAGTGTCGGGACACCGAGGAGCGTCACTCGCTGATCACGCGCACCGAGGCCAAGGCGGAATATCTACTAAAGGACTGTGACTTCGATAAGCGTGAGCCGGTGCTACGCTATATAAGTCGCAAGAATCCGCACAATGTGCGCTGGGGCGAGATGAAATTGTACCTGCATCTGCAGGTGCTGCAGCGCGCCATGGATGTGTGGGGCAGTGAGGAGGAGCTGATGCGCCAGCATGAGCAGCGCGAGGATAAGCGTGTGCTGGGCAAGTCGCGCAAGTACAATAAGCAAATGAAGCAGCTGCGCATGGAGGTCAGAAGCAGCATTTATACAAAGAAAACAACGGCCGTGCATGAACACGAATTTGGCCCAGATACTTACAATGAGTTGGAAGACAATTATACTCATTCCTGCACAACTTGCCCTTACACCGAAACCTATGAGAAAATGTAGATGTTAAAATCTCTTTCAAAATTCGTTTATAATTCATCTAATTATTAAATAAATATTTATAATAAATTGCCCAATACAAAATTTACACAGAAATATCAATTTGAATACACACAACTATCGATAAACAGAATTCGGATTTTGTTGTTGTCATTTTTGCCATTCGCACTAAACGCGTTTGTTTGGGGCCCAACAAAATGTTATCGTTGACTGCCATCGCTAAAAAAAACGCCAAGCTGAGAGGGTCGCAGCAGCAACAGCAGCGCCAACAACAACATCAGCAGCAGCAGCAGCAGCAGCAGCAGCAACAACAACAACAACAACAACAACAGCAGCAGCAGCAGCACAAGCACCCTATACCACAAAAAATCATAAACAAATTAGCTGTGCAGCGTAAAGGAAAAATTGGCATTAAAATGGAGGAGCAATCGGACGATGAGAACTTTGAGCCAACGCCAAAAAAGATCAAGCGCGATTGGCTCAATAGCTATTGCTATTCGAACAAGGCCATGGGCATGATGAAGAAAATGGGTTACGAGGACGACAAGGGTCTGGGTAAGAGCAAACAGGGTCGCTTGGAGCCAGTTATTGCCGTGCAGCAGGATGGACGTCGTGGCTTTGGTTTAAAATTGAGTACCGTCCACTGGTCTGCCGGCAAATGGGATCCGAGCTGTGAGGATTTGGAAATACCAGAGCCAGTCATCTGGTTAAATCAAATGGGTGACAATTGCGGCACCTATACATTGGAACAGCTGATGGGGCACATGATAAGCGGACCACGTAAGCTCACCCTTGACGATGAGACGCAATTCTGTGATCCAGAGATTTTACAGCACATCCTAAATGCGAAGACCGTCTTCGATGACCTAAGCGATACGGAAAAGCGACGTGCACGCTCCCGATGTAATCCGTTCGAGACAATACGCAGCTCCATATTTTTAAATCGTGCCGCCGTCAAAATGGCCAACATTGATTCCATGTGCGACTATATGTTCACACAGCCGCGAGATTCCCATGGCAATTCGCTGATCGGCACAAATGAGCTCCTCTACTTTGCGGACATGTGCGCGGGTTGGTTTTTGTGTGCATACATATATATTTATATATATAACCATATGCTATTTATTATATTCACCTATATGTCTACTATCATGCAGGACCTGGCGGCTTCTCTGAATACGTGCTATATCGCAAATCGTGGAAGGCCAAAGGATTTGGCTTTACGCTACGCGGCACCAACGATTTTAAGCTAGATAAATTCTTTGCCGCCTCGCCGGAATCATTTGATGCCTTCTATGGCGACAAGGAAGACGGCAATATATTTGATCAGTGCAATCAGGATTCATTGAATGATTATATACGAAAGCATACGCCGCAAGGTGTACACTTTGCCATGGCCGATGGCGGCTTCTCTGTGGAAGGACAAGAGAATATCCAGGAGATACTATCCAAGCAGCTGTATCTATGCCAATTTGTTACCGCCCTCAAAATACTTCGCATCAACGGCAGCTTCGTATGCAAACTGTTCGATCTGTTCACGCCGTTCAGCGTGAGCCTCGTCTATTTGATGTACAAATGCTTCCAGCAAATCGCAATTATCAAACCAAATAGCAGCCGGCCAGCCAACTCGGAGCGTTATATTGTATGCAAATATAAGCTGCCGGACACAGAGGCAATCATTAGCTATATGTGCATGATCAATAAGATATTGAACGAGGAGAGCGAAAATAAGGAACATCAAATGGATGTACTTGAGCTGTTCGATCGCAATGAGATGCTACAGGATGAGCATTTTCTACGCTACATTATTGATTCGAACAATGCGATTGGCAATAAACAGATTGTTGGCCTGCACAAGATAGCGGCATTTGCCCAAAATCTGGAACTAAAGGAGGGCAGACAGTCGGAGGTGCGACAGGAGTGCCTGAAATGTTGGGCACTGCCCGATAAGCTGCGTCAGGCGCCGGAAGTTAAAACCACCGAACGTCTGCTAGAAGAGCTATTGCGAGATTGGGCCAATGATCGCAACTGGCTTCACATACCAGCCATGGAGCTAAAGAGCGTTGTCCCGTTGCACACCGACATACTGAATGTTAGCGATTGGCATTTCATGCCCATTGGACGTGGCGAAATAAATATTAACGGCTGCACGCTCTTCCTATGCAAATCACGCGGCAATTTGCTGCGCTACACGGAGCACAGAAAATGGGAACAGGTCGAGTCCAGTTTCAATGTACAGCCGCGTTCCATATTCTTTGGCGAGATTGTCTTCGAATATAGCGGCGAGGGACGCACATCGCAGAGTGTATCGGCGCTGCACATCATGGATGCGATCTGTTTGGGCGGCATCGATATACGGCGACGGCCATTCCTCGAGCGGGTCGGCATGTGTGCCATGTATGCGCGCAGTTTGAATAAGCCGCACAAGAAGGAGCGGACATGCGGTGCCATACGCTGCAAGCCCATCTTTCGGCTGCAGGATATGAGCCGTTTCTTTAACGAGATGCGTCCCTATGTGCTCAAGGATAATTCACAGAGATTCGGCTATCTGCTCGATGATCAGAAATTCTTTGTGCCCGGCGGCATTATCATATTCTGTGAACTGGCCGTCAATTTTGTGACAGCATATTCCAGATCACATCAACAGATCTATTATTATAATACCAATACCAAGGAGTCACTGTTTAAGGAACAAATCGAACCGCATCGCTTCAATGAGGTATTCTCCTCGTTCCGGCACAGCTATTCGCGTCGCAAGCTCTGGAAATGGACGAGCACGCTGCAGGTGGACGAGCATGCCACCGAGGAGCATCCAAAGATATTATATCGCAGCCATTTTGAGCAGTTCATAAGAAAGAAGCTGACGCCCCATCCCAACTAGAAACCTAAGTCAATTCAAATGCAAAGCACAGATCGGTACGACTATTGAAAATTTACAATTTTAATCGATTTCAACAATTTCGTTCTATAAGCTACAAACAAAAAACAAATATTGTAAAAACTGCATGAATTAACATATACATATATATATATATATAAATATATATATATCTCTATGGCTATGTATTTATATATACATATATAAATGAGCATGCTTGCGTCTAGACAATTTTTTCCTAAGTTTTAAAACGAAATTTGTTTTATTTCGCATTGTTTTTTTTTGTTTCATATTTTATTATCAATTTACTTGTTTGGAAAAGTATTTGAATTTCTAGCGCTTTACCCACTAACTGTTAATAAATATTATGATAACATCATATATATATATATGTAAAACCAACGGCTGGGCCCACATACCCGACTTAGTTAAAATCATGATGTAAGCCCAATCTATATAAATATTTAAGTTATTGACAAAGAAACTGCTTGTATTATTATTATTTAAAAGCAAGCTGCTAAACTTATCTCTATATGAATATATATGTATATATATATATATATATAGGGAGTTCCTCTTTTACAGTTAGTTTCGCTGTCCTGCTCCATTCTATGTAAAGCCTGTTAGCTGTGTTTCCATAAAACCAGTTGCCATTGTTTTCTATCTGAGCGGGCGATGAACTGCCATATTATATAGTCACATGGGAACAATCGGCATTGTCCAACAATTAGAATATAAACTTTATAGAGCTTTTTTTATATTTAAAATAATTCTGCATAGTTGTATATCTATCAGCTAGACCCTGGCAGATATACAATGTTTTATTATTTATCATTAAGAACTTATATACAGTCCAGGTTTTACTATATAGAATGGTCATCTAGCATGGATATAAAATTTTTAAATAATTTTGTTTTTTAGTTCTTGGAACTCAGAAATCTATAGATAAGTTTTATATTTACAAGTTCCTTATACGTTAAAGAGAATACCTTGAGCTCTACTCATTATTATTATTGATATCATAATTAATTTCTCATTAATTCAGGGATTTAAATACCCAAGGTATATCCTTGAAAGATATATATAGCTGAGGAGCAGCATATTTCTAGACTAAGCGATGCGATTGTTCCTGTAGGATTTAGATGATTTAGTGTTCTATTTTATACAAGAGCAGCTCTCAATATCTGAACGATTTCAGTTAATGTTATGATATTGTCCAATAAGAATTGTATAGGAAGGCCGAATCTTAAAACATCGCCCATTTAATCTTTGAACCCCATTTCCCAACAGCGAGCTGTAAATTTTGCGAGCAATGTGAAACATATCTCAAGTGAATATTCCAAAAGAAATTCCCTTTTCTAATCTTTGATTCCCATTTTTTATCACGCAGCGATGGTTCATGAGAAACGTCTGTGAAGTTAATTTGCAGAGAGTTTTGAAAATGAGTTTTAGGCCGATGAAAGGGCAAAAAAGTAGCATACAATCGTTTCTGCGCATTTTCCACACGTGCGAGTCGAGTTCTGAGCGTAAATTTGCGTTATATAAGGTACGAAAAGGTTTTGGGCTTATGGAGATCTACTGTAAAAGGATCGAAAATGTCTTCTTCTATGCCTTACATATTTCGTTACAAACTCTTTATGCTCTTTGCAAGGGTATACAAAAGTTCAATTGCTTGCGTTTAATTTGGTAAGGTCGAGCCTGTGTTGTATACGCTCAGGACGAGATTGTATGCATTGTGCTCATCTAGTCGATGCTTCCAAGATCACGGTCAGGGGAAGTTAGCTCTGTTTGGGTAACGTCTGACAATAATTTGGGTCTGCTAAGATATTTCATTAAGGTTAAATGCCAAGCTATTTCAGGCTGCTTTCGCTGATAGCTCCAACGGAACAGGTGGTTAGTTGCCTCTCGATTAGGTCTGGATTTGCCGCGTTGTCTGTAAAAATATATAATTATATATCTTAGGCAAACAACACATAAAAGTTCTGGCTGCATTAAATTACAAACTTTGTAGATTTATTGAAACATAGATGCTAGCTGGGATTAGGCTAAAGATTGGAATCAGCATATGTGATTTTACTTTAATAGTTTGAGATGCTTCACATATTTGTGGACCACATCTTTTACGTAGGGTTTGATTGCAACGCATGTTGGTATATTCTCCGGCTGTTCGATCCAAAGTTTGTGCTTGATTTCGTTCTCCTTTAGCTTCTCGCTGAGCTTCAGCAGCGCCGCCTCATCCTTGGCCTCCAGCACCACTTTGTGCATATTGTCCAGGTCCTTGAGATACGCTTGCGTCTCCTCGTCCTCCACATGGACACTCATCACCGCTGCCGTTGCATGGCAGCATTGCGCGATCACTGCGCCCAGTGGCCAGTTCAGGGTAGACCGCAAATCGCTTCGCACCACAATATACTGCACGATGTTTGCCATCGAATCGAAAAGTCTGTGAACACAGTGTGCCGGCAAATTCTGTTTACATATAAATGAGTTTTTTAGGCTTGTACGCTGCTCACTTTCGGGCAGGCAGGCTAGGCAAAAGTCAGAGGCAGCTCTAATGCAAAGCTATTTGCAGCTATTTGCTGAGCTGCGTATCCATTGTGAACAGCTGCTTGGCCGTCATAAGGTGGCCAGATTTCTTGTTGAAAAAACTTTGGTCAGCCTAGAAAATGACTGTGAACTCTAGGCGTGTACGCTGCTCAGGCGTGGAGGTAGGCTAGACAAAAGTCGGGCAGCTCAACTGCAAAACTGCTTGCAACCAAGGCACTGAGCTGCGTACACATTGTGAACAGCCATCTTTAGGGTGACCAGCTATTTGTTGCAAAAGCTTTGGTCAGTCTAATAACTGATATTCAAATTTGAATTGAATGCGGTGTTTTTGCTAAATGTAAATTTTAAATAGGATATGTTAGTTTCCAAGTATTTCTGCAGCATTGCATTTTACTTATTGGTCTTACTTGGTCTTTACAGCAAATTCTTTTTCATTAAATATTGTACATTGAAATGCTCTTCAAATGTTTATAATTCTGTTCAAAAGTTCCTTACTCATTTAAGAAAACCTAATGTTGCTAACGATTAAAATAAGCATTACATCTGATTTTGAAAGTTTGATGTCAAAACTGAAACCTTAATTTGACTCTTAGGGCTTCAAGTTAATTTTAAATGATTTTTCAAGACCTCCAACTCTTAGTGCTTACAAGTTAACTGTCTGGTTTTTGTTACTTGAAATTAAAATTGAACCCTTTTGCGAATATTACTTTTATTTACGAATTTTATTCCATGCTTTTCTTTTTCTTCTCATTATCAATATGAGTCCTTTTACCCAAACAATTTAATTGCAAAACGGATTTTAATGCAATCTTTGAACATAGTTACAGTTCCGGCCAGCATAGTTTACTTACAATTAAATGGGTGGCTGTGTTTACCCCTGCGACAGGGTCAAAGTTGTCAAAAACAGCGGATTGCATTTTTTTTTGTTGGCAACATTTGCAGCTTAATTAATCACACAATGCAGAAGTGTTGAAATACACGAGAGTCGCTCATGAAATAGTCAATAATATAGTTGTCATTGCTCAAAAGAGTTTTCAAGCAACTAAATTGGTGAAAAATATAAAGGAATAGTTAAAATACTATCTAAAGTCTTGCATATAGTCATCCTATGAAGCTATAAAGCAGTCCGATATGGCCGAGATTCTGCATCTTAGTAGAGAAAAGGTATTAAATTCATAGTAACCATGTCAGGTCCCTCAATCAATTTAGAATACACTTTGTGAGGATATCAAAAATTAATTAGGGTATATCAACTACATAGATTACCCTATGAGACACGTTTCGGCGGGCCAGCGACCAACTTGGTATATAGTTTATATGTTGCAATCAGCTCAACTGAGAGTCGCCAACGTTTGGGATCTGTGAGGTAGTGTGAATGGCGGGCTGGGCTCTGCAGAGGAGGGGCTGGGGCTGTGTAGTGTGGCATACCGGCGGCGCATAGTGCCAGTGACATGCGCCCGTAATTAACGTCCCATTTTGGGTTAGATTATCCATGAATAATTGGAAATGACTATGGTCGCGCCTGCTCTTCGACTGGCTGCCCGTGGACGCACGTAGGTGCAGTGCCTGCTAGGAGGGGGGAAAGTTAGGGGGGGCGGGGCGGGCGTGCTGTTGCTGGTGTGGCAACTGCAGCAGATTGATGATGGGCGGTCGAATAGTAGCAGCCACTGTTGCCACTCGGCTGCTGCTGCCCCAGCTCGACAGCTACAGCCAGCCGGACTGCTCTCTGTTCCCCTGTCCGTCCGCCTGTTCGTCTGTCCGATCGTCTGTCCGCCCGTCTGGCTGGTCCGCTGGCATCGGCGACGGCAGCTGAAAAACTTTGCTAATTGCTTTTTGGCCACATTGGCCAAGGCGCTGGCGACGACAACAGCAACTGGCAACGGGCAACAATTATGGCATCAGCAGCATCCCAAATGCCATGTGCCCAGTTTGCCAGCCATGTTCATTGCATTATGATACCCTGTAAACTGTAAACAGGTGTTTAAGTGGATATACTGCATTTGTTTGCCCAATATGCTGCACACTTTAGGTGTACTTTTAAGGGACGCAATTATACCCTCGACTGACTTGACCCACGGGGTATTTGGTACTGTTTGCTTGCTTCTATGGCATTCAAATACCCTGCACCTCGATTTTTGACCATCTATAACAAATCATTCAAAAGGTTCTGGATTCTTAATTAATTATTTAATTGTCTAAAATAATATTAAAATAAATCGAATTTATTTTGTTTCGTTCTTTTCACTCTTAATATTTCATGGTAAGGTTTATCGATCAAGCTTGTCTAGAGATAACACTCTTTTTTAGCTTCGGTTAATTGTAGCTTAGTTTAAAGTTGCGCTAGTATCAATGCTGGCAATTTAGTTGGCTTCCAGCTAAATGCAGCTATATTTTCAGTTTTAGCTGTTTTTTTTTTTTGCATATCTTTGACAAATGCTACCCCGTTTATTGCCAATTTGTGCTCCGCAAGCGAGTTCAGCTTTTGTTTTTAGCTATTTTTCACACTGGCTTCAGCTACTTTTTTCCAACACTGGCTTGAATCACGGATGGCAGGGCAAAAGCTTCAGTTGCTGATGAACCGTGGCTAACACGAAAGTTGTTCGGCTTATGAAGTTTTGTGGCGCTCAAAAGCGCATATAGAGTATCTATATAGTCGAGTCAAATTTTAAAGCTCGACTCACACTCATTTATCTGTGAGGCTGTTATTGTAGTTGTGCATTTAATTGTGCCTTTTTGTGACACGGCCTACAAATCGCCGACTCAGCACAGAATTAATTACGCAGACAAACAAGCGCACACACAAAGAGAGAGAGAGAGAGAGAAAGGCAGAGAAAGAGAGAGAGAGAGAAAGAGAGGGAGATTGTGAGTATGAGTGGGGCCACAATTTGAATAGATAGTTTTTCGCACTTTGGCGTTCCATAAATTTTGCACTCACTTCTCAATTGTCAAAACAAATTTGCCAAATGTGCCATTCATTCGTTATGAGATTAGGGCACGCAACCCGCATGGAAATCCACCATCACATTCGCATTCACATTCACATTCCCATTCACATTCACTATTCACACTCCCATTCATCCTGCATCCGCAGGTCCAGGCTCAGCTGGTTGGCGCTCCCCGGGGTGCAGCCCATGAGCCGCAGCTGCCTTTAGCTGGGACATGAATATGAGTGCTTCGGGCTGGGCAGAGTGAGAAAGGGCGGGGAGAGGTTGATCAGGAAAGGGGGCGGGGCGGGGGGCAGTACGTATAGTTGTTTGGGAAATGGGGCAGTGACCGCTGCCCAAATGCAAATGTCATTTTGTGGCCATTCGAATGAATAAACGAAATTAAATGCAAAGACTGACCCAAAAGCGAAAGAGTTTGAATGGCAGCTCAACTAGCCGAACAGCCACGCCCAACCGCCCAACCGCCTATCCGCCCATCCGGCAGCAGCCAAGAGCCAAGAGGTCCCACTTGGGACCGCACATCAACCTGACGTCAATAGAAAGTCAACGTCAACGTCAACGTCGACGTCGACGTCTGCGTCGACGTCTGCGTCGCAGGGTTGCAAATTGATTCGAATTTGAATCGCAGTTCGGTTCGCCCCATTAATCAAAACCTTATGAATACGAAACAAACTACGAATCAACCCTCCATATGTGCGTCTTTGCTGAATGGATCCTAACTATGCGCTTCTAATTAATAATTGAGTGTGTAATAAACGTAAATGTTTTCGAAATAAAGTTAAACTTAAAGTTGAAGAAAGTTTATGATTTTATGGATTTTATTCAAATATAAACAATTTTGTTATCTAGACTTTTGTTTTGTTTCTTCTAAATTCTTTCGAAATCAAATCAACTTCTTATTTTTACGATTTTCTAGATTTTATATAAAGACCAGCCGGGGTATACCACGGCCTTGCCCGTAGTACGTGGTAAAATAAATAAACAAAGAGCTAAACTTCGTGCAAATCGGATGAGATTTGACCAAGCTTTGGGGGTGGGAAATTTTGACAAAAAAAAAGTCTCCAGATTTAGATGCCAAATTGATATAGAGGTCAAACCATGAACAACAAGTCAAACCTTATCAAAAACAGATGAGCTTTGACCGAGTTATGGGGGTGAGAAATTTTGACCAATGTCTATATAGGATATTTGAGGCTACCATTTTTCTTGAATTTGGACCAAAAATTTGAACAAAAAGCCAATACTTGTGCAAATCGGATGAGATTTGACCAAGTTATGGGGGTGGGAAATTTTGACCTATGTCTATATAGGATATTTGAGGCTACCATTTTACTTGAATTTTGACCAAGAATAATGTTGGCAGATTTAGATGGCAAAACCAAACCATGTCCGTTAACAGCTTCCAGCTGTTTTTTATAAGTAGTTTAACATATTGCCAATAACTGAAGCATTCAAGATCAAGAACCGAAAAACAAAGCTAAAAATGATCTGTATGAGCTTTAAGTTATTTTGATGGCCAACTCTTAACGCGCCCAGCACCTAAATCTAGAGCGTGGGCAAGACCTTCAGAGGCTTTGGGTTAGATAGTCCTGTTGATTGGGGTCATTTGCGAGAATGGCGGGTAGGGCGGTAAGGGAGTGGGGTAAACGTGCAGTCAGAACGTATTAAGAGTTCTGCCAGAGCTGGGACAACTTGTCAAGGCAGCACCAGGACAAAACGGCCTGGGCGGAGTATGTGTGGGCTTAGGGTTGGCGGTTAGCGGGGCGCGGGGCGCGGGGCGCGGGGTTGGTTTGCACATTCGATTAGCGCGTCGAGCGTGTGGTAAAACTCGATGAGTTTTATTAGTAAATAATGGCAAATCATTTGGCAGTTGACACTCGTTGAATGGCCGAAGAGGGGATGAACGAGAAAAAAAATAGAGAAGAAGAAGAACAAACTAAATGTCAGTAGCAAAAGGACCAAAAGGAAACGTGCAGCAACATATACAGCCGTTGCGGCTGCTAATGAGCAACATTAATGAGCGCTATTTTTCATTGAAGCCACAATCAGTGAGTGTGAGTGTGAGTGTGTGTGTGAGTGTGTGTGTGTGTGTGTGTCGGTGTGTGTGTGTTGTTGGTGGATGTGGGGATGCTCAAGTCTCTAGGGTATTTAAGCGTCCAGAATGTTGCAAGTGTAGCAATGACAGCAGGTGCACACACACACACACACACAAGCACACACTCACACACTCGCACACGCACACTTGGGCTCTGGGCACATGAAAATTTAATATGAATGCAAAAGAAAGCAAAGAATTTGTAATTAAATTAACCATTTGCGTCATTTTTAGTCTGAGAAACATATACACAATACATAAATATAAATATAGGCTGTTTTTTTTTTTTTTGCTCAGCCTGACATAACCTCAAATTCCGCTGACGACCTGTCGTAACGGCAGGCACGCACCGCCCCCCACCCGCCGTCCCGCTGCCGCAACGCACACAATGGGCAAAAAGGGCTCAATCAGTTGCTAAGTGGCTCAGAGACCAGGGACCAAAGAGCCAGCAGGTCCGGCTGAAAAGAAGGTACAGCAAATGCACCGGCCAGGGGTGTAGTTAAATAAGGAAGGGGGGAGGGGGGTGGTGGAAGAGAGGGAGTAAGAGGCGGGGCACACTCATGAGAAATGTGAAATGAAAAATCGACTCGCAATTAGCAAACATGAAACACGTCACGCTGTTTGAGTGGGCGGGCAGCGCACACACACACACACACACACACGCACAACCCCTCAAGCAATGCGCACACACACACACACACGCACACACACATGAAAGATACAGGAACTGGCAGCGTTGTCAGCATGGTTAATAAGTTACTTTTGAGATACTTTATTACTTCCTTGGTGGCGCACGACAGCTACGGATGGGGGGAGGGGGTTCGGGTCGGGGGCGGTGTCCGGGTCGCACATTAAAAAACAAGAAGCAGCAACAAAAAAAAACACACACACACAAGGTGGGCGCCAAGCGCAGCCAAATGGCGGCTGACAGCGCCCAAAAAAGGGTTGCCAGACTGTCTTTCATTAGGCATATAAGCAAGTGTATGCGTGTGTGTGCGTGCTGGTGTGTGTGTGTGTGTGTGTGTGTGCAGTTTTTTAATTTATGCGATTTTTGACTGCGCGCATAAAATGCCAAAGGTGTTGGGCTTGGGTGGCGGGTGGTGCCTTTAGCTGCTTGGCATTGATTGTCTCGCGCACAAATGTAGGCAACAGTTTTTTTTTTACAAGTTCTTATCAGACTATGTGCCTGCGTGTCTGTGTGTGGGCATGCCCACGCCCATTTAGCCGGCAGCTGGCAAAGGTTCCTAACATTTGCACTCAATCGAGTTTTATTTTTCTTCGAATACCCTATGCGCTGAGCACACTTCAGCGAGTATCTTGAATGCGAGCAAAGCTATGTTCAGTTTATTTGTAAACATATATTCATTGGTTAAACTTTCCAAATTTGGGCATTTTTGATGGTTTATGGAGATTTATTGTCTTTTGTGAATCGCATTTGGTTACACATCGTTTTCAGGTTGATTTTTACAAATACCTCTTAAAATTGGCGTGTTTATGTTATTTAATTATAGATATATGTTTAGAGTCCCCGCAACGCACTTTTGAAACCGGTTGAATCCCGCAATTTAAAGATTTAGAATTACTATCATTATTTCATGTCAGCAAACAACAAGAAAGTCTTTAAACGAATTCACTCGCTGGGGTGGAAAAAAGGTGAATAGTTGTTATATGCTTATTTTCCTTTGTTTATGCTTGTGAGCACGATTTATAATTTATGAGCATATTCATCTGAGAGGTTTAAGAAAATAGAGTTTTCAGATATCAGATTTTAAAAAATGGTTTACCGTAATTTGAGTCCGAATTCTCAATTTTCAGACTACTTATACCCTTGTAGGGAGTATTATAATTTTATTTTGCAATGTGTAAATGCACATTACTGATCCCATTAAGTGTATATATATTCTAGATCAGTATCAACAGCCGAGTTGGATTAGCCATGTCCGTCTCTCTGTCCATCCGTCTGTTGCCCGTCCGTCCGTCTGTCTCTCCGTTCGTCCGTCTGTTTCTATGCGAACTAGTCTCTCAGTTTTAAAGCTATCGTCTTCAAAGCTTGGGTCTGTCTTTCAGTTGCAGGCAGTATATATATATATTGGTCGGATCGGAGCACTATATCATATAGCAGCCGTAGGAATGATCGGTCGGCGAGTAGGCTGCCGTGTGGAAAACTTTTCTGTTTTTTAAGATCTCTCGACCAAGCTCGGCATCTAAAAGTTTCACTATACTCCCTTCATATATGCAAAATCTGATTAATATTGAATATATCATAATGTTGCCATAGGAACGATCGGTTGAATATTAGGTTTTTGTGTGGAACCCTTTTTTGTTTATCAAGATATCTCGATGAAACACGCGTTTACTATATAAACTATGCTGCTTATATATGAGCCAAATCTGATCAAGATCGCACTACTATATCATATAGCTGTATAGGAAGAATCGGTCGAAAAATTAGTTTATGTATGACAAAATATTCTGTTTCCCCGTATTTTCTCATGCTCCCATAACTGAAAAGTCGTCTACAAGGGTATTAAATCTTCGGCGTGCCGAATTTATCCTTACTTTCTTGCCAAATAATTTGTGAGACTTATGATGGCGGCAATTGGAATATGTCTGCAAGGGTATTTCTGCTTTCGCATGTTAATGAAAAGTCCTGCTTTCATGTATTTTTTGTTCGTATTTATGCAAATGAAATCAATGCTTGTCGATGTGTGTGTGTGTGTGTGTGTGTCAAAAGAATAGAATTTTTCATTTTAAATTACATGCCGTGAGTGTGGGCGTGCGTGCGTGTGTATGTGTGTGTCTGTGTGTGTGCATAAAGAAAACTTTTGTTCGTTTATATTGTTGAAGAACTTCGCATGGCGTCTATTGCCAGCAGTTCCCCTCCACAACCCAGCTGGGCCCCAGCTCCGCCCGCCCCCCCCCCCCCCCAGCCCCCCTTTTTTCTAGTCAAAAGCCCAAACCCTTACCCCTAATTTCCAACTCTAAACAGTGCTGTTCGCTCTTCGGTTACGGAGTAAAACGCTGTCGAACCACATTAAAGGTAACTATGCAAATATTTTTGCGGCTCACACGAACAAACACCGAACCTTTTTATGGACCACACACACACACACACACACACACGCACACACACATGCACACACGTATTGGCAGTTGTTTGTGGCCTTTGAGTGGAGCGCTTAACATGTAGGTGGCTACCAAAAATATTCCATGCTGGTCAATAGGAAAACTACTCGACACAAAGCGAACTAGCGTACAATGCGCATGCCTTTTCCCTTTCCCAAAGGCATGACAAAGTAACGCGTTCTGCTGTAACCCGTTCTAATTGTGTGCGTTTCGTGTACGCAATTTAGTTTTTGGCAATCACTTAGCTTATTTTGCTCTACAAACAAACACACGCACACACACACTCGCACACTCGTAGATTTTTGGCTATGTGCGGAATGTTTAATGAAGCCACATAAATCAAGTGGCTGCTAACCAAGGCAAAAGGCATTGCAGCTAACGCAAACCCATTTGCCCCTTTTTACCTCTGTCCAAGTTGACCAAACCCCCCCCCCCCCCCCCCCACAAACCCCCCTGCCTACCCTCTTTACGCTAGCTTGACCAACCCCTCTTCTGTCCAGCTTTTGGAAGCCGTAGTTCTCGCCCAGCTTCTAGCTTTGTTGTCGCCGTGCTAATTGAAATTAAAAACGTTGCCAAGAAAAATAAGAAGCGGCCTCTAGTCGGGAGTGCACGACTAGCAGATACCCTGAAACCTAGCTGCTTTCTATACTTCCCTCAGCCTCACATCTTAAATAGCAAATGCTTCCTGATCTTTATGAAATTTCCGGTGCATAAATATGGCCAGTCCCAGCTCTCGGCTTTTGGGGGACGTATCAAAAACGAGAAATATGTTTAATCTAGGTATACTAACAGTGCACCGACATATCAAGTTTTGGGCACCTAGTTCAGATCATGTTCGAGGTATGCCAAAAAAAAACAAGGTTTACAATCGATATCGATTGATATCGATATTATGGTTATAGATGAAGATATCGATAAAAACTAATAAGTTTTCTCTACGAGCCTTGGACAGACAGATAGATGGACAGACGAACGTGGCTATGTCGACTTAGCTCCTCGCTCTGATCATGTTTATATGTATATATATCTCTTATGGAGTCTCAGATGCTGCTCCTCTGCCTGTCACATATATGATTTCAACAACAAAATACCCTTTTAATCGTATTTAATGGGCTTAGGGTATGCAGATGTAGTCGCAATTTCTGCGCATTGGCTCAGTTTTCATTTTTGATTGCCGCTTAAGGCTGCTGCTTCTTCTACTTCTCTCGCTTCTTCTTCTTCTGCTTCTCCTTGTGCTCTCCATTGGCAATTAGCGTGAATTTCGGCCCTGATTTATGTGATTTGCGCTAATGCAATGCCATGGCTTTCAGGCATTAATAAGTAGCCAACATTTTGAACTCAATTTCTTGCTCTCAATCGAAAGGTCGCTCAGCCTGGGCTTACTTTATGCCTTGATTTTCCATATTTTTTGCAATGCAATATGTATTTTTCTCAGTCAACTCTATGATCACATTTTTTTGACTCTATTTAAGTTTTGTTCACTCTTGTTATTGATAAACATTTTGAGACATGGTTTTTAAGCCAAACTCTCAAACCTATAAGAGCTTAATCTCTTATAGTATATGCAGACTGTTTCTTTTTATTTTGTTCGCTTTTGTTGTCGATATAATTCGATTTGTATACCCTGAACCCATGGAAAATGGGTAAAAAGGGTATAATGTATTTGTGCAAATGTATGTAACAGGCAGAAGGAAGCATCTCCGACCCCATAAAGTATATATATTCTTGATCAGCATCAAAAGCTGAGTCGATCTAGCCATGTTCGTCTGTCTGTCTGTCCGTCTGTCCGTCTGTCCGTCTGTCCGTCTGTCCGTCTGTCTGTCTGTCCGTCTGTCCGTATGTATGAGCGCAAGGATCTCAGAACCTATAAGAGCTAGAGACTTGAAATTTTAGCTGTAGGTCCTCCTCGTCAACGCGCAGATCGAGTTTGCTTCCGATATTCGATAACTTGCCCCGTTTCCAAGTAATTGATACAAATCGATATCGAAATCCTGTTTTTTTTTGGCAATTTTGGTAAATAATATGAGCTAGAGTCACCAAACTTGACATGTAGCTTCTAGAATAGTATATATATACATATATCAAGTATCTTTCATTTTATACCAATCGCCTGTCGGAAGAAGAGGGTTCAGGGTATCCCCTAGTCGGGAGCTCCCGACTAAAGTCTCTTACTTGTTAGTTTTTGATCATATTTCAAAAAGTATTACAGCTTTATCTCTTACATGCATATAAGGACTAAAAGTAAGTAGCTTTTTTTGAGAGTTGCCCCGATTTCTCCTTAGATTATAAGCCAGAGTCCTGCAAACTTGATAAAGATTGGACTCTAAGCGTCGAGGCTGTGTTTAAATGCTTATTTATTCTATTACTTAAGCTCGGTTCAATCTTTCGATCTGTCTTTCACTCTCTTCTATACATATAATTAATATATTTTTTAAATATACGATCTACATCATGTATCCAAAAGAACTTATTTTAACCACACACAAATAAAACAGCCGATATTGTATATATCCTTTATTTGTATTTGAATTATTTATTTCTTGTAATATTATTTAAAAAAAAAAAGACAATGATCACATAAAATATTTTATAAATTACAGAATTCTTGTTATACAATACATATTACATATATGTATAATTATTATATAATATTTTCTTTTATTTATAGTCGTATATTTATAATTATAGGTTTTTAGTTATTCTGTTTGTTTTTTGTATTTTTTTTGTTTTTTAATACAATGATTTTTAAGCCTGCTATTTTTTTTTGTTTTGTTTTAAAATTCGTCTAAATTTCCTTGCGGTTTTTTGTTGTTGGTTTTTTTGGTATTTTTTGTTAAATATTTGTTTTGTTTATTGTTTATATTTAATTATACATATTTATAAGTACGTAATACAATACAAAAAAAAGTCAACTACTTTTACTTAATTTTAACATTTCATTTTATTAAATGTATTGCACTGAACTTTTTTTTTTTTTTAGTATATTTATATTTATTTTCTTCCTGTTTTTTTTTTACTAAATTTTTAATATATTTTGCTTAGTTGTTGCATTTTGCGCCCATTTCTGTTTGATATCGAGTACAGTTTAATAATTTTTTTTAACATTAAAACTTACGAACCTAAATTTATATATGAAAGTATATAAATATACATATACATATATATATACATATATATATATATATATACATATATATGTATATATATACTAGGTGTGGAAGTGTTCGTTTGTCTGTGTGTGTGTTTCTTGAAGTGCGTATGTGTGTGTCTGTGTGTTGTCATCTTCTTCTTCTTGCGTACTTAATATTTATAGTTGAGTATATTATATACTGAAATGGGCCGCGTTTAGCCCATGGATTACGTTCTAGAATTTATGATTACAAAAAAAAACTGTTTTTGTTTTGCTTTTCTCTATATAGTTTACTGTTGATTATATTTGCATATTTATCTTCGTTTGGTGTTAAAACTTTTCGTACCACTAACTAAACTTATGCTCAAGTAAGTTACTTAGTTTTTTTTTTTTTTTTTTTTTTTTTAATATTTTTGTGTTTTTCATTCGTGTTTTTCTTGTTCTTGTTTAAGTTGCAAACTTGTCATACAAAATTGACCAGATATCAACACCAAACAAATGTCCTACCATATTTAACTGCTAGTTAGTATTAAATACAGATACAGATACAGTTACTAACAAAAAAAAAAAAAAAAAAAAAAAAAAAACAAATACAACTAAAAGCGCACATTTAGTTAATTGTAGTTTTAATTATTTTATTTTTATGCTAGTATAATTTATACAATTTATCAACACGACAAGCGCCTAGGACCTAAACGTGAAACAGCTCAATCTACGCTAAGGACATCATGTTCTTGACATTTTCAACATTTCTGTGTATCTATTTATATAATTTACCTTATATACGATCTCATAGGGCATTTTCATTGCACAAGAATGTGTTGGGTTTAAGAAAACCAAAAAGTTTCAACTCGAGTCAAATCAATTAACAACAGCTAAGTCAGGAGCATAACTGAGCATCAGTATTAAAATATATTTAATTGGATTTTTGGAGGGTTCTTAACTCCTTACGATTCATAGGCTATGATTCGGAAGTTTTGAATTATGATTCTTTGCTGATTATTCACACAACATGATTTCTAAGGCATAGTTTTCTGTAGTTATGCCTCGGCAATCATGACTCGTTACTTTTAACTCATGATTAATGATACATCACTTCTCAATATTCATAACTGATCATATATGTGTCGTGATTCATAACTCATAAGTCATATATTCGTAATCATGATACTTAATACACTTAATGATTCATGAATCATAACTTAAGATTGTTTAAATTTGATCTATACATCAATTTAGGATGCATGTCATTTCCACTTTTACGATCCGTAACCCATAACTCATGATCTATATCATATCTAATATCTCTTAAGCAATAAATCGTGATTTTAAATTTATGATTCATCGCTCAAAACTTCTGAATTGGTACTAACGATTCATATTGAATGACTCTAAATCATAATTCATGATCATATAATTTATAATCGATGATTCAAATTCCATTCATTCACAGTGATCCATGATTTCACAACTCCCAAATCATTGCTTATGAGTCATAATTCGCATAGTAAAATGCAAAGCTAATGAGTCATAACTTATATCTTCTAAATGATGATTCATAACTCAACTGCAATGATTCGTTGCATGCATTATAGCCCATGACTCGATAACTATATGAATTGCACCGATAACATCATTCATTGATGATTCATACTCATGATAAGCGCTTATGTACACACAAACACACATATATACTAACCAGGGACGACGGCGCCTTAAATGGGCGTGGGCATTAGCTTGCCATAGTCCTGGTGCATGGTCGGCTTGACCGAGTTGTAGACGGGCCGGCCGCCATCATCGGGCAGGGCGTACACATCGGGCGGCACGCAGAGCGACTGCAGCTTCGAGATGTACGAGTCGAAATGCTCGTGCGGATGCGCATGCGGATGCCCATGCGGATAGCCGCCCGGATGATGAACCGTATAGGCGTGATGTGGCGCATGCGGCGGCGGCGGCGGTGGCGGCGCACCGGCTGTGACCCCACCACCCAAACTGCCCTGATGGCCATGGTACATCGGTGTCCCGGCTGCGGTGCTCGACGTCGCCGGCGGCGGTGGCGGCGGCGGTGGTGGCGGCAACAGTGTAGAATATGCAGCAGCCGCTGCCGTATGATGCTCACCGCCGCCCAGCTGAACGCCAGCGGCACAGCCATTATCCATGACGGTCTGGAGGCCAGCAGTGCCGGGAACCGCTGCCGTTGGCGGCAACGGTGGCGGCGGCGGCGGTGGCAGACGCACATGCTCCAGCAGCGTGATGACGTTGTTGCGCAAACTCTCATAGTAGTTGTTCAGATTGGCATTGGGCGGTCCGCCGCTGCCGTCTGTCACATGGGACATGTGGCCGCTGCTCGGCAGAAGATCGACGCCGCTGCTGCTGGTGGTGGATGAGACGCCGGCAAACGGTGACTGGCCGCTGGGCGAGGCCAGCGATGATGCAGTGGGTCGTTGTTGTTGTTGCTGCTGCTGCTGTTGCTGCTGCTGTTGTTGCTGCTGTTGCTGCTGTTGCTGATGTGCGCTCAGTGGAGAAGCCTCCTGTGAATGTGACGAAGAGCGAAAGAAAGAGAGAGAGAGAGAAAGAGAGAGAGAGAGAGAAAGAGAGAGAGAGAGAGAAAGAGAGAGAGAGAGAGAGAGAGAGCGCGAAACGCAATGGATTTGCATTAGTGTTTGGTCATTGGCTGTCGCATTGCTTGAGTCTGTGTGTGTGTTCGTGTGTGTACCGCAATTTGATTCAATGATTCATTGATTCATTTTGCCATTGCCAATTGCTCAAATTCAATTTGCTGAGGTGCTCAGGCGCCATTTGCTGTTGCTATATATAATACACACACACACACGCACTCACACACATGTACACATGTATGTGCATGCATGTGTGTGCGCGCGCCCAAATTGAAATTCCAATAAGAACGCGCGGCCAGCAGCAAAACGAAAAAAAAAAATTTCAGAAAAAAAAAACGAAAACCGAAAACGGTTCAGCAACAACAACAAAACACAGGCAAACACAAAAGAAATGAAACAAACAGACACAAACACGAACGCACGCCGAATGCACACGAACACACGGCGCTCCGACGTCGTCCGAGTGTGAGTGTGAGCAAGAGCTAGAGCAAGCAAGCGAGCGAGCGATAGAGAGAGAGAGAGAGAAAGAGTGTGGGAGCTAGCGAGGCAGCCAACTGCTGCTTAAGCTGTCGCTGCTTCTGCTGCGGCCTCTGCCTCCCCAAAGTGTCGGGCTGCACGTTAAGCGCTCTTTTTTTTCTGTCGCTTTTCACAGCATTTCTGTTGTTGTTGTTGTTGTTGTTGTCCTCTCATAGGAGCTGAAAAGAGCTCATGCCGAGGCCACAGAGGTTACGCAGTCAGCGTCGCTGCTGGCGCTGGCGTTGTAGCACAGTTTGCAGCGGGGTTGCTAGCTTTTAGGAGCAAAGGCAAATCGAATGGCGCTCTGCGATTTGCTGCCTGACATCGTTTTGGTGCCGACTGCGACTGACAGCGGCCAGACGGATGGTTACCCAGAGACCGAGAATTGACTGGTGCTTGCCAGGAATTTGCCCGAGGGGGGTGGGGGGTAACACCCACACCTATAGCTGCAGCTGCCTGCGCATGACCACACATACACATGTGTGCGTGTGTGTGTGTGCTTAGGGACATGGCATGCGTAGAGGGGGCTAGCTAACTCCCTGGCAAACCGCTCGTTTAGGGGTGGCCTTGCTGTTGCTGCTGCTGTGCGCTGATTCGTTGCTCGATGCAGTCGCAAACGGCTGCAGCTGCAGGCCTCAAGCCGATTGGCTGCTGTGACGCCATTTTGAAAATGGCCTGCAATGACAAACGACAGAGGGCGCTGCACTCGATCATTGGCCGGCTGCACAATGCAATGCAAATGCAAAATGTAACGAAGCAGAAAACATGCCAAAATATCGAAAAAATGTGCTTAATTTCCAAGTGAAAACGGAAGTTAGTTGCCCCCCCTCCCACAAAAAAAAGAAGAAGAATATAAAAATGAAAAGCAGTAAACAATAACTTTGCTTTTTGTGCAAAGGCAGAAGAACCAGGCGCGATAATTTAAATATAATAAAAGTTTTTGGCCAACAAGGCGGGGGCCGGCGTTGTGCAGACGTCGCCCAAGTTTCTTTGGCCATGTTTTGGGTTAAAAAGTACATTTGCCAAGAATGAAAGTTAACGCGACAACGTCGACGTCGACGTCGACATCGGCGGCGGCTGGTAAAACTTTTGTTGCCGACTTTTGCGCCGAGTTTTCACAATATTGTTGTTGTTTTCTTTTATTTTACTTTTCTTATATTTTTTTCATTTTTTTTGTTTTTTTGTTTTTGTTGCCAGCGTTTAACACTCGCTTTATTATTGCTTTTGGTTTTTGGAGTTTAGAGACGTCCTTGAAAAGTGGCCACAACTTAGAAAGCGGCTCAGGTGCCAAAAACTTGCAGACAAAGTCGCAACTTTCGCTGCGCAATCGCGCATGACCAGCAGCTGTTCAAAACAACAACAAACATGTATATATATATATATCTTTATATATATGTATATAGAAGATAATTGGCCTACTTATTTGAGGTTATGTCTGCTGCTGTTGCGGTTACTGTTAGTTGCCGCTGTTAATGTTACTGTTGCTGTTACTGTTAGTATTAGCGTGTTATGCATATAGCTTATAGAAAATACTCAAAATTTGTTGCGATCAACGAACCTGAGCCTACGTACCCGATCGCTGGTGCTCAGCTGCGATTCCATTGCATTTATGTCCGATTTGAGTCGCATCATTTGCGACTCGACGCGCGCATTTTCCCGCTGCAGCTCCGATATTTCCGCCTCCAGTGTATTTAGATCATCGCTGCCGCCGGTCACATTTACACTGCCGCTCGCTGATTTGTCGCTATTAACGCCAACGCTGCTGCTGCCGCCGCCGACGTTGTTATTGTTGCTGCTACTGCTGTTAATGCCAGGCGGCAAGGGTACGCCAACGCCGACGCCGCTCATAACAATGTCCAGGCCGCTGCCGCCTAGTGCAGAAAGAGAAGAAATGCAGAGCAGAGGGTAAAGAAGAGGTGGAAGAGAGTCGTTAGTGACGGGCGCTCTCTACAGTTTGTCACGTATGCAAAACTTGTTCGTTGTTCTCTTTGACGTGAAACTAGCTCATTTTGATTTAATTGCAATACATTTTGATTTTCTATATTTTTATGTTTTTGTTCTATGCTTAACAAAAGCTCTCCACGGTTGTCTATGTGCGCGTGTGCTAGCAACTCAATTGGAGCTTCTATGTGAGTGTGAAGTGACGTGACATGACGGTTGTGTGTGTGTGTGTGTGTGTGTGTGAGAGAGAGTGTGTGTGTGTGAGATAGCAAATATCACGGCTTACCTTGGTTCGATTCTTTTGCAATTTGCTTGTTAGTTAAATTCATTTGCTTGTGTGACTTGTTGTTGGTATTTTTTGTTGTTGTTGTTCTTGTTAGATCACTATTATTGTATTTTTTGATGGTATTTTTTTTTTTAAAGGCTCAAGTATTTGATACATATATATATATATATATATATATACATACAGGTATATATATTTTCTGGTATTTTGCTTTCTGCTTGTCTGTGGTCTATTATCAGTATATTTTCTTTTGTCTATTTACAGTAGATACTCAGCACCGATACAAAACGTCGCGTAATCTAAAAGAAAACAACGCCAACGAAAAACCATGAAACGAAACGAAAAAGAAGGTAAGCGGAATTAAATTAGAATTTAAACGTGGTATATGTATATATCGTATTTTTATATATCGAGTATTATGTTGTATCGGGCATCGGATTTATGTTATGCACCGGGGTTTAATTTTCTTTTTTGTTGGTATTTTCTTCTTTTTATTTTTTTGGCCCGGAACTCTTAATTCTCGTGGCCCTGTCGTCTGTCGTAAGGTCAATTTTGGTATATTTTGGTACGTTTAGGCTTATTGCAGAATATAACAAATGCACGCTTATTTTTTGGTATCTTTTTATAATTTTTTTTTTTTTTTTTTTTTTTGGTATTTAGCCTGGCCGAAAAACCGAAACCATAAGCAAAGCCAAAACGGAAAGTATTTTATTGTTTTGTTAGACGTTAGCACACGCACACAAAATTCCAACCGAAAATGTACAATACGAGAGAGCAAAGAGAGCAACAACAAATGCAGACCCGAAAAGTCATCCACAAATGTCAATGAAAACAGCCGAATTCCACTGGCTCATGAATGAAGCTGCAAAATGTTGACTTGCTAAAAAAATAATTAAAAAAAAATTTTTTTTTTTGGTATTTAAAATAAAAATCATATAAAAAATACCATAAATTTATAGATAATTGCCAGGTGTCATCTTTGCTAACCAAACTGAAAACATAAATAACATTTGAAATAATTTGAATGATGACCAGTGGAATGTGACTATTTTGCTGCTATTCTTGCACTGATAATCGCAGATTTACAATGACATTTGTGCTGATTTCTTCTGTTTGTGTTGCCAACTTTATGACAATGTTATGATGCCCCAACAATTGCGGGGCATAATAACAATAAGCCCAGTTCATAACAGAAAACACGCAAGAGATTTGTGTAAACAAAAAGTGCTCAATAGAGCATAAGAGTAGGCAACAGAGAAATATAGTGAAACAGATAGAGAGAAAGTGACAGAGAAAGAGACAGAGAGATATAGTGAGCTAGTTTCTCACTCAAACTCACCTGTATAGCCCTTGGGATATACCATGGTAACCTCATCGAACTTCGGTTTCTTGATGCCTTGACTGCCAACTGTGGTGCAGGCTACAAAAGAGAGCGAAAAGAGAGAGAGAGAGAAAAAAAGAGCGAAGAGTGCGTTAGCGTTATGAATAGAAGTGATTATAAGCAATGTTGAATGAGTATTTTTGTTGTAGTTGAGTACTGTTGAGCAGTATTTCTTACCAACTCCTATTTGAAGTAGTATTAATGAGTAGAATTTTTTTTTTTATTCCTAATTTCATTTTTATAAACGTTTACAAAGTGAAGTAAAGTGTTGAGTAGTATTTTTTTGACCAACTATTCATTGAAAGCGTACTATGAAGTAGTTTTTTTTTTTGGTGAAAAATCCTTATCTTATTTTTTACCTACTCCTGATTGAAAGCGTACTATTGAGTAATATTTTTTTTGGTGAAAAATCCTAAATTTATTTTTATAAACGTTCACAAAATAATATATTGAACTACCAATAAGCTTTGAGTAGTATATTTTTGACCAACTCCTAATTGAACGAGTACTTTGGAGTTGTATTTTTTTGTGAAAGCTCCTAATTTTGTTTCTATAGTGAAACGAGTATGAAAGACTACTGATAAGCTTCTCTGAGTATCGACATAAGAAACTATTTTGCATTAATTAATTGTTTCTTACTAGTTTTCGCTCAATTGAAACTGGCGTTGAGTAGTTTTGAGTATTGTCAAGTGACAGAGATAAGTGGTTATGAGTAGTTATGAGTTTGTCGTGTTGAGGTGTAGTAAGCTGCGACTCACCATCAAATTTCATGGCCGTGGCAGCTGCCACAGCGGCCTTGTGCTGTTCCACGGTGCCGCCGGCCTCCAGTACGCGCATCTTGTTGCGATTGGCAATGGGACAGCCCGATGCACTGCAGCCAAAAGAAAAAAAAAGAAAAGGTAGATGACGGAAGAAGAAACATAAGAAATACGCACAAATTGAAGATGCCAACTTGGTCAGCTTGGGCAATTGCTCACCTTCTGTGTGACAGGAATTTGCCAGTTGAGTGGCCAGATCCATCGCAGCCGGGTATGGGACAGCGCAGCGGCTCAGAGTCCTGGCCATCGCGTGGCTTGCTCTTCGGCTTGTTGGCGCGCGGACAGCCGGAGAGGCTGCGATGCGATGAGTAGTTGCCAGTCACATGGCCGGAGCCATCGCAGCCGGGCGTCGGGCACTTCAGCTCCTGTGAGTGCGACTGCAGATGGTTGCGGTCAGAGCGCGAGCAGCCCGTCAAGCTGAGTGGGTGGAGAGAGAGAGATAGAAACAGAGGGCGGGGGCGAGAGAAAAGGTACATCACATTAGTGAGGATTAAGGACTGGCTAACACACTTGAGTACGTGGCCAAGTGGCCGCCGTCAGATAAGACTCGACTCGGCTCAGCTTTGTTAAAAATAGGCCTTCAAAAACTTTCCGTTGCCTTTTAAAGTTTTGCCAAATTTGCCTGGCTTTAAAGACGGCCTGGGGGGATCGGAGGCTGGTAAATGAGGCTTAGCTAGTTTGTGGCACAGTTTGAGAGGGTGCGGCTCGCCGGCCTGGGCGGCTTTTATGAGCGCGCTGCGTCCACATAAATATTATAGCTAGTCGTGCACACTGCTCTGGGATTGGCTTGATATGTCCATATTTAAATTTTAAGTAAATTGGGTCTACGACTAGCCACATACAAAATTTAAGGTGGCCCGCTCATGTAGACCCCGAGTTCAAAGAGGTCATTTGCTTGAGTGGAAAACTTCAGCAAGACTTGACAAGGTTAAATTGTATGCTGGCTTTAATATGAATAGTTTATAGCTAATTGAATTGAACTAAACATAATTTACACGAAGCGAACCTGGGCTTGAAATTGATTTATTTATATTTTATGAAATATTTCGGCTTTAAGAACAGAATCGCCAGATTCTGCGCTTTAAAGTTTTTAATAAGCTGGCAATTGCCACGTGCCGGACAGTGACTGCAACTGTGACAGTCACTGTGACAGTGACAGTGACTGTGAGTGATGAGCAGCTGAATGGCCTGTTAGATGGATGACGGCCGCATCCTGTCCGCCAGAGCACTTGTCAGCGGCTCTTCTCAAGGTGTCCTCAATGATAATTGCATTTTACATTAGGCTAGTCCACCTCCCCTCACACACACACACACACTTACACCCTCGAAACCTGCGTACTCACCCATCTTTGGACTTGTCATGCTGCGGTATATGCTGCGGCGGTGGCATCGAGTAGCAGGTGGCCGGACTGGGCGAATAGCCGCCGGATACGGGCGTTGGATAGCCGCCCGGGCCGACGGCCGTTGCGTACGGATTGCTGCATTGATAGGCGGCGGGGCCATAGCCATGATAGCCAGCTGGTGGATAGTCTGATTGAACTACCATGCCGTAGCCAGGATGCGGCGAATAGCCTGCAATCCAGAGCAGAAATGGCCATCATTCAAGTTGAATTGTTTTAGAGATTTGGATTTAATGTATACCCACCGCTCGGATCTCGATAGGTTTCTATGTAGTGCGAGCCGCCGCTGTCCGGCGTGGATTCGCGACTATATGGCCGCGGCCCGCTAATGTGACCGACCAGGCCAAAGCCGAGGGGACGCGGCGGTCCGCTAAAGTCGACTGGCTCCATTTGTGGTGATCGCGGCGGTCCGTTCGGTCCAATTGAGCCGGGCGCTGCGCTGCCAAAGCCCTGACCGTGGCCCACGACAAGGCCGTCGGCGCCGTACTGCGGGCTCGTGATGATGCTGTCAAATAAATGCGAAAAGTGGATGCCACTTAGTCAAGCAAAACAAATAGATGAGCAGAAGAAATCAAGCTGTTAGTTGCATTGCCAACTGGCACTCATATACCAAGTCATATATTTATCTAGGCTCTATATTGATTATAATTAATTTGCCTTGGTTTCTCTCAAAGTTGCACTTAAACCTTTAAGAGAGCCCACATACCAAATTCCATCACGCTAGCTCTTAAGATCTATGAGTTCAATGGGGTCAGTAGGAGATCGGTTCCCTAAAATATGTTTCCAATACTTAAAATACATCTCTATGATAACATTCCAAGTGATAAGAAAACTTTAATTCGGGTTCATAAAAACTATTATATCATTTTCTGTTGCTCTAGTGCTTATAATTTTCGAGTTCCATTTGACAATATACAGATATATAACGTTCTTTATTTCGAGAATATTGTTGCCTATATCTGAGCTCTTTCTCTCTTATAATAAGTTTGCGCTCTTCTATTCCCATTTTTTATTTAAGTAAAGCTATATAAGGAGTCTCAGACGGAATATACCAAATTTCTTGCCCTTAGCTCTTATAGTCTCTGAGTTCCTTGAGGTCGGCAGGATATTCTCTTTGTTACATTTCTCAAGCACTTTTATCTTTGATGCAAATGTGTGTAAACGAAGTAAAAACTATATAAGTGCCCTATATCAAGTCTATAAGCAGTTTACAACGAGTTTCACTGGGCATAGGTCAAAAGTCTCCATACCAAATTTAGTAGCTCTAGCTTAAATAGTTCCTGTGTTGCTTGAGGTTAGTTTACACGTTCTTAAATTAAGTAACAACTGAATAGGTATAAAAGTAATTTAATGTAATTAAAAAGTAATTAAACTTAAGAAAATCAAATTAACTAAATTGCAACAAAATATACCTAAATTCTTTTGGACAACTTTGAGGCTGGACAGTGTTGGGCTTGGATGATGATCGTTGCTTTCTGTGATTTTCGGGAGTTGGGGGTTTTTTTTTTTTTTTTTTTTTTTGTGTCTTACCTGTGCGGTAAACGTGTGACGCTCAGGTCGAGCGTTTGGCCCTGCGGACTCGGCACTTGGGGGCTGGCTATGTTGGGGCTGGCGCCCGGCTGTGGGCTGCCGTTGCCCATGCGCTGGTTGTATTGGTTGTGCGAGGCTGGCGAGTTGAAACCGTGCGGGCTGGATGACGTCACCGATGTGGCGCCCGATAGGTCAACAGCTGGCGCTGCCACGCCCACATTTGGCGTTGGCGAGCTGCTCTGCTTGGTATGCTGCTGCTGCTGTTGCTGCTGCTGCTGTTGTTGCTGCTGTTGCTGCTGCTGTTGTTGCTGGTGATGTTGTTGCTGTTGCTGTTGCTGCTGCTGCTGCTGTTGTTGCTGCTGTTGCTGCTGCTGCTGTTGCTGGTTCTGATACGCAGCCGCTGCTGCTGCGGCCTGCGCTGCAGCCATTTTCACGGACAAATTGATGGCGGAAAAGCCCGGCGGCAGCGGTCCCATGGTCGGATCATAATGATACATGGGCCGCGGATAGATGGGGCCACCGCCATTGGCCAGCTCCTCGTGCTCGGCCTTGGCCATCAGCAGCTGTTGCTCCTGCAGATACTTCTGCTGCTGCGCCTGCAAATCGTCCGCACTCTGCGGCAGATAATGGTACATATTGGCGGGCGCTGCTGCCGCTGACACCGCCTGACGCTGCCCCCCGCCGCTGGGACAGCAATTGGGATCGTAGCGCTCGAAGCCCGCCGTACTGGCTGTTACCGTATCGCCGACGCCAATGCCTACGCCCACGCCCACGCCCACAGCGAAAACGGGCGTACCGAGCGTTGCGGGCGGATGCGGATGCGTGTGTGGATGCGGATGCGGATGCTCGTAGGCGCTGCGCGCTGTAACCGGCGACAATTCGCTGCTGCTAGGATTGCTTACCAGCAACTGTTGCTGCTGCTGCTGCTGCTGTTGCTCGGCTGCAGCATCGCTGGCCGCCAGGCCATGTCCATGGCTCTGAGCGTAGCGCATTTGCTCGTATTGCTGCTGGCGTTCGTCCGCCTGCTGCTGTTGCTGCTGCTGTTGCTGGTGCTCCGTGTGATAGCTGGCTGGATCGTTGCCATCGCCGGCACTGGCATTGCCCGCGGGCATCATTTGGCTAGCATTGCCCTCAATGAAGGGTCCGCGCTGCTGATGCATCGTATGTTGCTGCTGCTGCTGTTGCTGCTGTTGTTGCTGCTGCTGCTGCTGCTGCTGTTGATGGTGGGCATGTGGATGAGGCTGTGGACTTTGCATGCCCACAAAGCGGCTCAGATGCGGCTCGGTGGGGCCATTGCTGGTCGCCACGCTGGCTGCATTGTTGCCGCTGCCATTGTTGTTGTTGTTGTTGCTGTTGCTGCTGCGCGCGCTGCCAGCGGGTATCGCGCTGCTGGCCGCCGAGGCGGCATCGTTGGCCAAATATGAGTGCATGGGGCTCTTGTTGTACTCCGATTTAATGCTGGCCACCGGACTGTACTCCGACTTGATAATGGGCATCGTTTTGTTGTTGTTGTTGTTGGTGTTATTATTATTATTGTTGTTGTTGCTGCTGTTATTGTTGTTATTGTTGTTGATACAGCTGCTGTTGTTGTTGTTCAGATAGTGGCTTGAGGTGATCTTGAGTTTGTCCAGCGGATGCAGTTCCTTCTCATGCTTCTCCAGTTCGCCAGCTGCGCGCCAGCACAATAGCAAGAGAAACAGGCACAAGAGTGACGGAAGAGAGTGAGAGAGAGAGAATAGAGAGAGAGAGAAAGAAACAGATAGAGTGTGCGAGAGAGGGAGAGAGCGGGCGATCGAGAAAGAAAGAGAGAGTGGGAGAACGAGAGCGCAAGAAAAGTTGTTTAACGTTTTGTGCTTCCAAGTGGTTTTTCTTTTTCTTTAATTATTATTAATATTTGTATTTTATTTTTATTTTTATATGCTATTATTTTCGAACAGACAGGCGATCGAACGCACCTGCTGTGGTATCGGTATCGGTATCGCTATCGATATTGCCTATCGGTATCGGTATTGGCAACGCTAACGGCAACGCTATCAGGCTATCGCTCACCGCCTGATAACGCGCTGCGCCCGACCGTCGACTGGCCGAGCGCCGGATCGCTCTCGGGCAGCCGGAGAGGCTGCGGTGCACGCTCCGATGCGGCTGGACGTGGCCCCGTCCGTTGCATCCGGGCGTGGGGCATTTCAATATCTGTTCGTGCAAGGCCAACACTGTTGTTGTTGTTGTTGTTGTTGGTTGGTTGGTTGGTTGGTTGGTTGGTGGTTCGTGGTGATGGTGTAGGAGTAGGGCGTTCCGGTCGGGCCGGATGACCGATTGGCGGGGGAGCGAGTGAGGGTTGAGTGTCATTAGTTAATTGGCGGTAAGACGCTAAGGCTCTAAGACGCTAAGACAGGCAGCCATTAAACTAAGCACACAACTACAAACACACACACACACACACATCACATAGCAGAGAAATAGAGAGAGAGAGAGAGAGAGAGAGAGAGAGAGAGAGAGAGAGAGAAAGAAAGAGGAACAGAGAGAGAGAGAGAAAGAGAGTGAAAGTCAAGCTGCTCAATGGACTATAAAACACACGAGGCAACTCGAATCTACAGCAAATCCTAATCTGCTTAAGAGTGAAGGAAACAAGAATATAAATAGAGCTAAGAGAGAGCTTGGAGAGAATGCTTAGAGAAGAAGCCAAGCAAGACAGAGATAGCAAAAATCTAAGCTTTGGCTTGGTCAGAGAAAGAGAGACAAGGAGAGAGAGAGCTTAAATAGAGCTTTCGCCAGTTGACAGGAGTGTAAAAGAGGCAACAAGAAGAATGATAAGAGAGATCTTCCAGAACCCTTAGATAAGGCTAGGAGCGAAAGAGTCAAAGAGAAATATACTGAGATACAAAATAATTCAGTTTATAGAAGACTTAGCACTAGTAAAGTAAAATAGAGTGCTTAGAATGATGATGAAGATGAAGTAAATAAAATAAAAGAGCTTAAGGAGAGCATAGATCAAGCTCAACTTCGAGCGAGCCTAGACGGGGAAGAAGAAGATGATATATAGAGAGGAGAGAAAGAGAGAGTGACAGGAGATAGAGCCAAATGCTTAGCTAATAGCTAACGATAAGCCGAACTATCGATAATTAACGATAGAAGAAACGGGAGTTTTTCAACACTAGAAAGCAGACAGTAAAAATAGAGACAGCTTCTTTTGGGGCAAGCTTCGATCTTGTGAAGTCGCATGCAGATCAAAGTGGGAGACAGTAACAAGGAGAGAGTGAGAGTCGTCCTATCGGCTCAAATATACACCCCAAGCAATCACACACACACATACACACGCACGCACACAAACACATATACATAAATAGAATACAACATGCTATTTACTTGAAAGTTAGGGAAAATGCGAGCATTTAGAAAGGTTATGAGAGATAGATCAGAGAGAGAGAGAGAGAGAGAGAGAGAGAGAGAGGGAGAGTGAGGGAGAGAGATTGAGAGAGAGTATAAGAGAGTGAGAGAGGGATATATATATATAGAGAGAGATAGAGAGAGAGAGTGATCTACATATGTGCTACAAAATACGAAACTTTTGGGCACTTACGTTCCGTGGTGACCTTATCGCGTTTCGGACAACCCGACAAACTATGGCCAAGCCAAGAGAAGCGTGTATTGGGTGGTAATGAAAGAAAAAGTACAACAACAGTGTACAGTTTTAGCATGGTTGTGAGAGTGCGTGTGTGTGTGTGAGTGTGCGTTGTGTGTTGTACCTTCGATGATGCGAATATAATCCCGTGACATGTCCGTGGCCAGTGCAATGAGGAGTTGGGCATTTGGCGCCATCTACAAGTAACCAAGTAACAAAATGAAATCAAATCAAGGCAGCAACTAAACACACACGCACACACACACACACATACACACACACACTGACACAGACATATGCCTAGGCAAAATTGTGAAAGGGTTGAGGGTTCGGTTGAGAGCCAAACAGGTTTTCTAATTAATTATGTGAATGCGTCAAGATGTAGGCATGGGGTTTGGGGGCACAACTTGACATGTGCCTGGCAGGCAGAAGCAAAAAATATTCTAACAAAATTTACAGCTGACAACGCACACGGCGCCAATAAACATGGCAGCAGCAGCAACAGCAGCAGCAGCAGCAACAACAACAACAACAACAAGTAAATGGGTAAAAAAAGACAAGCGGCAACAACTACGAAGCGTAACGCATTCTTTTGCCTAAATAATTAATTAAAATTTGATGGAAAACAGCTTTGCATTATTTACTTTAAAAAGCACACACACACTCGCACACACATGACAGCAGTTGGTGGTGCGACAGCAGCATAAAAAACGGCAGCCCAAAAATCAGCCAGACCACGTCTAAACTTGGCCTTCTAAGCAAAAATTCTCAAAGATAACGTCACAAACAACAGACAGCACACACACACGAGCACAACATGCCGCACACACACACACACACACAGCGCGCATGTTGCTGCTGTAACAGACAGCAACAGCAACAGCAGCAGCAGCAGCGGCGGCGGCGGCGGCGGCAGGGGCTTAATGAAATATTTTTCGAAATATTTGTGCACATGTGTGTGTGTGTGTGCGCGTGTGTGTGTGTGTGTCTATTACGTGGCCGTTCAAAATGTCAAACTGCAAGCTAAAACTCGACTCGACTCGACTCTAATTAGAATTTAATTAAAATAAAGCAAACGGTGTTGCCTGCACTTGCTGCAGTCGAAAAAGAACTACAACACACACACACACACACTTAAACACGCACGCACACCCGCTCAGCATAAGGTTAAGCCTAATAAGCCACATTAGCTGGCTGGCTAAAAGGCTGACAACAACAACAACAGCAACACGCTAATGACTTATTACGTGCCTTGTATCTTGTATCTCATAGTTTGTATCTTGTATCCACAAAGTCTCTGGCAACTATTTAAAAAGTCATTCAAATTATATGAATACCATAGTGAAAATATGCGCCTGTGTGTGTGTGTGTGTGTGTGTGTGTGTGTATGTTGTTGTTGTGTTTGGCTTAAAAGCACTTCAACTTGTGCCCTGGCTTTGGGCTTTGAGCTTACAGCATATTAATGCCAGAACATAATGACAAAATAAATATGCAAAAGCGGTTGCCAAAACGTGCCTCATATTTACCCTTTATATCTAATCACACACACCCCCTGTCTGTGTGTGCGTGTGTGCGTGCGAGTGTCTGCTCAGTTTTTGACAACAAGCTCAATTTTATAAATTGTACAATGCGCTGAAATTAGTGAAAAGGCTAAAACCAAAAGAGGCACTCAACTAACTGTAATTTCTGTGTGTGTGTGCCTATGTGTGGGTGTGTGTGGGTGTGTGTCTGAGTGTGTCCATGTGTGTGCGTGTGTGTCTAGAGCTGAACGCGTGTCGTGACTGCGCTTCGTGTTAAACGCAATGCCAATTGACAAGAGGTTGCACTACTTTTTCATTATATATGTATGTATATTGTTTATATTGTTGCAAAGTTATCCATAAACGATAACTAAAGTGTCAAATGTGATACAAAATGCACAATTATCGATAAACGATATACAAAAATAACAAATATAATGCAAATTGAACAATTATCGATAAACGATAACAAGTGTCAAATAAGTTGCACAATTATCGATAAACGATATCCTTATGCTTAATGTGATACAAATTGCATTTGTTGCAAATTCGCAGCTGCTGTATTTGTATTTTAATCATTATGCATTGCCTTCTCAGTTCCTATCTCTCGAATGTTCAAAATTTACATGCAGTTAAATAAAATGACTTGAGCTGCCAGAGTTGCCATATTAACTTAGGACTTTTGCATGGTATTTACAGTAAAATGTTTAACCAAAACTTGTGTCAGACACATTTTATTGGAATTGAATTATAAAAATATAAGTTAGCAATAAAATAAAAAATTAAAAGAAACAAATTAAATATAAACAACAAATAAATAGGAAAAAAAATGATTGCTATTCAATTATAAATAATGTTCAAAATGTATGAAAAAGTAACGAAATTTTCTTTTTATACCCTGAACCAGTTAAAATTGGATAAAAGGAGGTTAATGTTTTTTTCTTTTAAATATCTTCTATAAAAATATAGAAATCTCTTGAAAGAACTTATGTGCTATCAATTTTGAAAGTACAGAGTCTATTTTCTCTTTAGAATAATACATGTAAGCGCGGCGTTGCCATATCTCGCTGCTTCTTTGCCCTGCATTATTAAGCAATAGTTAAATATATGAAAATGAACTAGTTCTTTTTGCTGAGCACTTTTCGGGCGTGCTTAAGCCAGTCGATGCTCGCAAATTAGTTCGGTTTGGTTCTTGATTTTATAAAAATAAATTATTATGCTATTTATATCTATAAATTTATGAAAGTGTAAACCAAATTTAAAATATTGAAAAACTGAACGTGCATTAAATTGTTTTCTGCTTAAGGAGTTCTGGTTAATGTGTTGTTTTTTATTTTTTACTTATTTTTTTTAGATTAAAATTGACTAACTTTATCAAATCAATATTTATATTTTAAATAATTTTTATTTAATGCTTGTGACATTTCTCTTTTAAATTGTTTTCATAATTATGTTGGGCCTGGTTTTAGGCTAAATTTCAAACTCGTTATGTCAACTGTTATGTCATCTCTAAGCTGACGCGTGTGTGCGTGCGTGGGTGTGTGAGTGTGTGTGTGTGGTTTTCATAAAGAGGTTTTACAAGCCATTAGTTGCCTTGTCTCAGCAGGAGCGCCGCTTACCGCGCCACGCCCACAGCCCTGCCCCACCGACTCCAACTCAAGCAGAGCCCAAAGAACACGACAAAATCGCTTAATGTCGTTTGGGCTGTGCGTGTGCAGGGGCGGCGATTGGTAGGAGGGGGGGGGGGGGGGGGGGGGGTTGCCTAAATGTGCAAATAATAATAACAATGATAGCAATCATAATAGTAATAGTAATAATAATAATAATAATGGAAACAACAACAAAAGTTGACATATTTGTGAAGAGACTGTTTTAAATATTTGCTGAGCACTTTTTGCCAGCTTCATCAGAAAGTGCTTAAGGTGTGTGTGTGTGTGTGTGATCTTAGTACTCTCTCGCTCTCTCTCTCTCACACGCTCTCTCTCGCTTTGTCTGGGTGTAGTTTTTTTATTTAGCCAATTTGTAGTCTTAAAACTCAATGCAACAAGAAGTTTCGCACAAACGCAGCCGAATTTATGTTTTAAAAGCAAACGCTAAACGAAACGTGGATTGGAACTGGAACTGGAACCGGAACCGGAACCGGTAGAGCTACCACAGCAGCGTTGCCAGATCAAATGAGTTGTTGATTTTCACTTGTTTGGGTTTTATTACTTTTAACATTGTTTTTTTTTTTTTAATTTATTTTTTATTTTTGTTTTTTTTTTTTGGTTTGTGTCTAGTAACAACAACGACAACAACTTACCGCGATTTTGGCTGCCCGGCGAGTAGCTGGGCGCCGGCGTACACGCTGCTGCTGTGGGAGTTACTGCTGCAGTGGCAATTGCTGCTGCCGTGGAAGTTGCTGCTGCTGTTGCTGCTGCTGCTGCTGGGGATGCTGATGCTGATGCTGTTGTTGGTGGCGTGGCAACCAGCGAGACACCGACAACGCCCTCACGTGCTATATCCTGCATTACGGATGCGGCCCGACTGCCAACGCCCGCCGGCTGCAATATCGTATACTGTTTGGCATCGACCAGCGGCAGTGGCGCCTCCTTAGACAGCTGCTGCTGCTGCTGCAGCTTGACGCCCTTCTCTGTGGGCGAGCCCAGCTGTGTGGCAATGTCAAAGCTGCGACTCGGCTCCAGGCACAGGCCATGTTGCTGCTGCTGCTGCTGTTGCTGCTGTTGCTGCTGTTGCTGCTGTTGACTGGCAGCAGCTGCTGCTGCATAGCCGTAATAGGCTTCGGCCGCATTGTAGGCGCTGCTCGTATACTGTGCATGGGCGTAGGCCTGCGCCTGGGCATGGGCGTGCGCCTGGGCCTGGGCATGGGCGTGGGCAGCTGCCGCGGCGGCCAATTGGCCATTCCGTTTGATAATATCGATGGGCGGCTTGAAGGCGGATGTTGCCTGTGCGTAGGCGGCGGCTGCTGCATCTAGCGTATCCTTTTTGTGTATGTTGCTGATGTTGTTGTTGCTGTTGTTCATGTTGCTGATGTTGTTGTTGTTGCTGTTGAGGCGCGCCTGATCGTTCTCCTTTTGTCTGTGGAAACGTAGCAGAAGTGTGTGTGAGTTTTGTTGTGTGTGATTGTTGTTGTTGTTGTTGCTGCTGTTGTAGCTGCCGCAATTGCTGCTGGCATTGTTGCACGCATACTTTTGCTTCTCCTCGAACAGATTCTGAAATGGCGGCGGATTCTCATCCTCCTGCTCCTGCAAGCGATACAAATTGGTGCGCGCATCGGGCCAGCTGCCGGATAGACTCTTTAATGCCGCCTGAGTTTCACGTATTAATGTCTCATCATCCTGATCGGCCGCATCCTGCACGGCGGCAACTGTTGCTGTCGATTTCGGCTGTGCTGCTGCTGTTGTTGTTGCTGCTGTTGCGGCTGCTGCTGGAGGGCTATCGCCGCTGGCGGCTGTTGTTGCTGTTTTGGCCACTCCCAGGCTAAGGCTCAGGCCCAGCTGGCGCTTCTTTTGTGGCAATGTGTTGTTGTTGTTGGTGTTCGTGTTGCTGTTGTTGTTGTTATTGTTGTTGCTGGTGCTATTGTTGTTGTTGTTGCTGGCAGCTAATTCATCATCGCGACTGCAGCGTTTGCGTCGCTTAATGGCCGTCTCATGTTCATTGTTGTTGTTGTTGTTGTTGCTGTTGTTGTTGTTGTTGTTGTTGTTGTTACTGCTGCTCTCCACCAAGGGCGTCTCCTTGCTTAGCGGCCGCTTGGACAGCGCCATTTTCGCCAGTTGCCAGTTGCCAAAATGCCTTAACAACAAATTTTCATGTGAGCTCAAATTGTTTGGTATTTTTTTGGAGTATTTTTTTTTTTTTGAATATTTTAGACGCTAGCGCAATTTGTTGTTAGTAATTGATATTTTCTTTTTTACTTACGGCTATGTGTTAGTTGTTGGATGCTTTTTGTTTCAGGGCTTGGCTGGGTGGGGGGGGGGGGGTGGCAGGGTGGGGAGCAGGAATATTAAAGGTTTACTGGGCTAAATGCATGCAGTTACAGATACATACACTTGCAACACCATGCGGCCCCCACAAGCCTAACAGACTGCTTTACAAATTTAAACAAAGGAAAAGCAAAATCAAAAAAAAAAAAAACAAATTAACGATAAAGTTAAATTAATGCATTTGGAAGTAAGGGATAGAAAGGGATCCCCCTAGAAAGGGGGATAGACATAGCTTTGCCCTTTGCCCACAGCTGGTTTTAGTTGCTTTGCAAACTACAAAAATGTCAAAAATATACTAAATAAATACTATATATGTGACTATTCACGCACATGAATTATTTATTTTGATCACATTTCATTCTTTCTTTCGAAATAATTCCCCAACAATGCCAAAATTCGGCTTTGGACTCAGGTTCTTACAACTCAAGTAACTTAGCTTATTTCTATATCTATTTCTATTTGTATTCCGTTCATTTAAATATTTTATTAGGAAAATATAAGTACCAAAAGTTTTCGCACGTTTTTTAACACTAAATATAAAAAAGAGAATATTTAAAAGATAAATATTAAATTAAAAGAAACCCCAAGTATATTTAAAATTTGTCAGCTCTAAGTTTATTGTTAAACAACACGCATTAATCAAGTTATTCTTTAGTTTAGTTTTTCCTTAATCAAGTTATTCTTAAGTCAAGTTTTTCTTTAGTCAAGTTGTTCTTTAATTACTTAGAAAATTTGAGTTTTAATAAGAAGAATGCACAAAGTCTTACTTATATCTTTGGCTTTCTTTGCAAGTATCTGGTTGTTCATGAGCTTGGACTAAAAATTCGATATCAATATGTTTCCATATTCAATTTTGCTCTAATATATATGGTATATAAGTATACACGCATTTAAGCCAAGAAAAAAAGAGTTAAATCTTAGAAAAACATTGATTTTTAATAAGCGGCGGAACACTTAGCGGAAATAAAGAGTTCTAGGTTCCGTGAATATAAAAGCAATATGCTTTGTTTTTCTACTGACGTATTGCTGCTACCAATAATAAAAATAGCTGACCATAAATAAAGTTGGAACATCTCTTAAGAACTGCTTTAAAATACTCCGTCAAAGTTCTGAGCGCATGTAATATTTGTCTTCTGCTTAAAATGCACATTTTAAACAGCAAAAGCAAACTTTAAAATTAACAAAGTATGAAATTTATAAATAAAATAAATCAACTCTATGCTAGTCACTATTTAGTGTTTAGTTTAGTTTAGTTTAGAATTTAACTTAAGTGTTGTTAAGGCTCACAGAGTGTGGCACAATGCGAAGTTTTGCGAAGAATTCGATGCGTGCGCCCTTAAAAGTATGCAATGGAAAATCTCAGCTTAAGCTAGATTTGGTTTCAGCCTTCGACTATCAAAAGCTGAAAGATCAAGCGATCATTTCTTGAAAAAAAAAAAACAAACTAGATTACTCAAAATACTGTTTTCAACACTGGTTAACTTATGATTAATATTGTTTGGCAGAGTTGTTAACGAATTTGGATGGAAAAGCTTGGTCAAAATAATTTCAATGTGATTATTCTTGTTGCATTGAATTTCTATATGTTTAGTTTTTTTTTTACTTTTGAATATTTTCTCTTGATCTTTTCAAGTTTTTTATGGTATTGTATGTGGGTGTTAAAAGTAAAAGTTTCTTACAGTTCTGGTTCTAGAGTTCTAGGCAGTGTATGATTCTGTTTTTTTTCTCTCATTATTGTTTAGAGTTTGTTTTTCTTTTTAGAGTTTTTTTTTTTAGAGTTTTTTACATTTAGATTTAGAAAATTGAACTTTACCTATTTGATAATTGTGCGATTCGGTTTTTATTTGGTATGCTTTTGGTATTATTTTAGTATTTTGCGATTTGTTGCGATTTTTGTTTTTGGGTTTTATTAACACTTTGTTGTTGTTTGTCTTTGGTTGGGTTTATTTATTGTGTGTTGTTGTTGTTGTTTTGTTGCACTTAGCACGTCACAATTTTGATTGGCTTTGTTGTTGTTGTTATTGTTGCTGCTGCTGTTGCTGCTGCTGCTGCTGCTGCGGCTGTAGTTGTTGCTGCTTGCCTCTGCTTGGCTGTTGCAGTTGCATGTTTGCCCGCATGCAACACACGCATGCTGCACACGCACACGCACTAACACACGCACACACACGCACAAAAAGACAACAGTAAAAAAAAAGATAAACAAACGCGTCTCGTATTTTGTTGTTGTTGTTGCGGCTGTTGCACTGCACTGCGCGAAATTTTCTGCCTTATGTTGTTTCTTTACGATTTAACTTGATTTATTTATGTAGTTTTTGGGTTGCAGCGTTTGGAAAGTTTAGCTGGCCAGGCGACAAAAAACTTTTGCGGCAGCCGTGGCGTATACGCAATATCAATTAACGCGCGCACTTTGCTCGACTTTGACTTTGTTTTTGGGGCCAACGTCGACGGCGGCGGCAACGGCAACGGCAACGGCGACAGCGACGTCGCTTTAAACTTTGTTTTTTATTCTTATATTTTATTTGATTTTTATTTTTTGTTTTTTGTTTTGTGTTTCTTGTGCTGTTATTCTTTGACTTTTTGGAAAAAATGCACGCCGGACAGCGGCGCGCGTCCGTATGTTTGTGGGTCCAGGCGTTCTGGTGCAAGGAACGGGGGTGGGGGTAACTTTATTTAGTTGGCCGCGTAGTTTGGCAAAAGTTTGTTTTTAACTTTTGTTGCCGCGCGCAAAGTTTTCTGTTGTTGTTTTTAATACTCTTTCGTAGTCGTTGTTATTGTTGTTGTTGCGCGTGAATTGCAATAAACTGGCGAGCGGCGATTTCTTTTGGCGGCGTGAAGTCCGGACGTCCAAAAACCGACTGCTGGATGCGTTTGGGGTAATAAAATTTTACATCGGCAGCGGCCCGTCACACACACGTTAGCCGCGCAGTCGGCGTCGACGCAGCGTCACAAGCAAACGCATCGATGTCGTGGGCGAGGGCGGGCGGGGACGGGCAGCTCGTCACTCGGCAAACGACGCACGACGACACGCAAAACTTCGTAATGTCGCGTAGTTGTTGTTGCTGTTGCTGCTGCTGCTGCTTCCTCTTCTGCTTTAACTACAGCCAACTGCCTACTGCTGCTTCTTCTTGCTGCTCAGGAGGAAGCCCGAAAACGTGCGTCTCTACCTGTACTAAGTTCGCTGCTAACTGACAGTTTTCCAAAGTTGTCGAACTTTCGAACGCAATGAAAATTGCAGCCAAAAATTTGCTGTCGCAGCCGGCGTCAGCGTCGACGTCGGCGCACACACACACAGGGCCAACTATGCGGCAGATATTTTTCGGAGTAAACACGACATCAGCGACATCGCACGGCTTCGTTTCGAGTTCGGCTTTTGACTTCGCCACGGGCGCTGCCTTCCCCAGTTGGGCGGTTAGCACAGTTTGGCGCGACTGTTATACGCGCTCGTGTGCTTAGCACAGCGCCGGCGCAGTACATCTGACGTCGTCGCTGGCGTCGGCAGCGCTGTGCGTGAGCGCCTGTGTGCGTGTGTGTGTGTGTGCTGGTTAGTGTTATCCGAAAAAGAGGCAGCACAACTGGCAGCGCATTCCTGCAGCCGCCCTCAGCTCTGATTTGCCTTTTATCTCTCGCACGCTAATTGTAAATTCCAGCAGCGTCAGCGACTGCTTTTGCTCGGCCGCTGTCGCTGCCTCTGCGGCTGCTGTCGCTGCGGCTACTACTGCTGTTGCCGTCGCTGCTGCTGCTGCTGCCCACAAATGAGTTTATCCCGTTGTCGGGCGCAGCCCGCAGACGCGTGCGATGCGCAGTCCGAAGCGTCGGCAGCTCCGCAGCTGGATTGGCAGGCAGATTTGCTGATTTCTCGATCACTCACTCAAATTCAAATTCAAATTCCGATTCCGATTCAGATTCAAGCCAAACTGGCGGCGCTCCTTATCAGCTGCTCAGCTGCTCAGCTGCTGTTGCCGCCGCTGCTGGCGTCTCATTAGTGACGCAGCTATGTGATTTGGCGGCTGCCTTCTGACTCAGCGGCAGCCGCGGCGCAAAGTGCAACAACAGCTTGCCACGATCGTTTTGTTGTTACGCATTCCAACAGCATGTTTGTTATTTTTCGTTCTATCTGGTTCTCCTGAACTAGTTCGCAGTTCGGTACTTTTGACTAAGTTCAAATGAACTAGTTATTATACATATGTATATATATAAATGTTTTTTTTTTCGAAAGTTCGCTCAAAGTTTTGCTAACCAATTTTCCATAGTTCGCGGCATAATTTGCAAGTGTTTCAAACAAACTTTCTAGACACTTTAGCATAGACCACAACAAAAAAAAATTATATATATATATTTATATATGTATATTGTTTTAATAGTTCTTTTTTTAAGGCAATGTGCGTAGCTTATCGATTTTGGTCTTAACTTTCTCGCAGTTCACATTTGCTCCATAAAAGTTTGGCGACAAAACTTAAAGAAATTTCAATTTCATTAAATTTTAAATACCCTTGAGACATATTCGTGTAACCTTTAAAATATTGTTATAAATAGATTGTTATTTTTTCAAGTTTTCGATGTAGTTAATCTATTCGATTTCCAGTTGTGTGGGTTTTTTAAAAAAAGCTTGAAGCAAAACTTGAAGAAATTATTAAATACTTTTTAACTTAAGATTTTTGTAATTAATTTTATTTTAAGCTCTTTTCGTGCAAGCTAATCAAAAGTTTCAAGTTCAAGCTAAGGGAAATTTTAGTTTTGAGAGCAAAGTTTTAATCGCGGCCCAGTATACTTAAGAGCTCGAATTTAAGTCGCAAATCTCAATATTACACAGAATTATTTTAACGCTAAGCTAAAGCTTAACTTGTAGTTAAAGTTTACATTATAAATTTCAATATAGCTGAAATTCCTTCTAGGAACACAAACTGAATCAGAACTGTTTTATCTAATCATATCGAGAAAATACTCTACCTGAAATTTGTGTGAATTAGCTAGCTTAAAGGCCAGGGTTGCGGGTTCGAATCTCAGGCTAGCTTATGCCTGAAGGCTATAAAGATATTGTTAAGCCAATATTGTACTCCAAAAGTCCTTCTTAGCTGAGTTATGTAAATGAGTCAGCCATTCAAGCATGAAGAGGAAGGACGCAGGTTCAAATCCTGTGCTTGCCTTTTGAACTACATTCTCTATACTGATGTCGGATAATACTGATACCTAAAATAACAGGAGCTGCGCCTCAATTTAAACTTGCTTCAGTTCTACTCAGCTCATTAAAATTGTTTACAAATTTGTAAACTTGGTTTGCTTTTGCCATAGAAGAACATACAAAATGGTTAAAAGCCAGCCCTTGACCCGGCCAAGTTTTAATCTTTTAATTTTAAGCCTCAATTCCACCCATATTCCGCTCGTTAAGCAGTCTTCATCTTCTTTTTCGACACATTTTATTATGAGTATATATTTGCAGCTATCAAAGTGGATTTTTGCATTTTTGTTTCAACTAACATTTCACATATATTCATAACATTCACATTCTAATCTGAATAGGTTCAGAGTATAAAAAGGTTGAACTTTTGTCCAAAGGGCTTTAAATACCATTTTAAAGTTCCATAGAAGAAAGATAATTATTGCTTGTACTACCAAATGAGGCTAACTGTCAGTCAAAATAGTTAATACGATTCAAGATAGAAGACCCTGTCAGAACCCTGAACCCAACCGAAGCCCTCGGGCTTCGAATCCGTCTGCCTGACTAGGTCACTCAGAAAACTCATTCCAGCGAGCACTTGGTGCGTTCTTTTATTTGCTTTCGGGATAGTTGCAATTAAAAACGGTTCTGGTTCTTTTGAACTAGTTGCTAGGTGAACCGATTCGTGGCTGGTTGGCAAAGTCTGAACTCGCGATTCGCAACGTTTGGCTGTGCGCTGGGCCGTAATTAAAATAATTAAATGCGAAAAAAAGTAATCACAAGATTGAAAAGTAATTTACACATGTAAGCAAACACCACAAATACACACACACGAACACACACACGCATGCAGCTTATACAAATAGAAGGATAAACAAAGCCCGCAGGATACGCCGAGGAGCTCGGCTGCGGCTGGGTTCAAAGAAAAAAGCTCAGTGCAAGAAAATTGCCAAGGCAAATGAAAAAGTCAACATGACGACGGCGCAAGGATCAGCATGCGAAACGCATCAGCAGCAGCAGCCGGTAGAGGTGGGGTGGGGGGACGGTAGTGCTGGGTAAGAGAGTGGGGGGGGGGGGGGGGTGATGCGTGGGGGATTAGCAAGTGGAAGTTTTGGTACCGCAAAAACGCAAATGATTTCTCTTATTTCGAAAGGCGCTCGTCTTGGCCTCCAGAAAGCCTTGCGCAAAGGGTAACAGCTGAGGCGTGGTGGGCGTGGCACGCGAACGGTGAATTGGGGAACGTGGACGGTGGGCTGGGGGAGGGGGGGGGGTATAGGCCAGCCATGACAGGCTCTGCTGCCCAACCGCTGCGACGGCGACTGCAAGAAATCTGAAAGAAACAGGATAGAAAATTGCAATCGCAATCCTTTCGACTGCGCGTTGCCCTATTCGCAGTGGAATAGATGGAAAATGGGCGCAAGTGGGCGTGGCAGTTATAACAAGAGCTGTCACTCCAAAACCGTGGAGCTTCAGTAAAGACGGAATAATTGCGAATCTAAAGTTGTGACGCTTCAAGAAAGACAGAAGAACCATGTTTCTAAAACTGTGCGGCTTCAGTAAAGACTGAGAAACTGTGCCTTTAAACTGTGATATTTCAATGCAGACATAAGAACTGTGCTTTTAAAACTGTGACGCTTTAATAAAGACAGAAGATCTATGCCTCTAGAACTGTGCAGCTTCAGTAAGGACAGAAGAGCTATGCATCTAAAACTATGAAACCTCAATAATGACATATGAACTGTAACTCTCAAACTGTGACTGTTAAAATTGATAAGATATATACATATAGGTCTTAAGCGAGTTGTGGGCTAGATAATAGGCGTGACTCCGACTCTAACGAAACATCAGACAGTGATTGCCAAACTGTGGCCGATTAGCGTTTGTGGTTGAAAGCTGAGCCTCCAAAACTGTGACGCTGAAAACTGTGACTTGTTTATTGCGAGCAAACAATTGCTTGTTTATTTTTTTAGGGGTGACTCTAAAACTGTAGAAGACATGATTTCTTAGCGAGTTGTAGTTAAGATAATGAGCGGCCCTCTGGCTGTCAAACTGTGGTATGCATTTTTACATATGTATATATTAAACGTCGCATATGAAACTGTTGCTTCAAAAATTGTGACTCCACAACTGTAAATATACAATTGTGATTCTGTAATTGTAATTCATGAGCTGTGACTTTACAACTGTAAGTGTACAAACTGTATTTCTTAACACAATGCCTCTACAACTGTCCCTTTGAGCAGCTGTGCCTATCAAACAACCGTGCCTTTAAAACTGTTATTTTCCAAAGTTCAAACAGATTTAAAGTAAGAAAATAATCAAATATACTGGACAAAACCAATATACCGCGCTTGCGACTTTGGTGCAGGGCATTAAAAAGACAAAGCTGCGGCTGCGGTTGGGGCTAAGGCATCGCGCTGTCTGGCCAGGCACAGCAGAAATTAAGTGGCAACAAGAGGGAATCACTCACTTTTTTGGGGATGCCACCGAAGAAGGGGTAGGCAGGAGCTGGAGGCACAGACGGCAGAAGGCAACGAAATGATTGACAGCGCATAATTAAATTAATTGAGTAATCCACGGGCAACGCAGAGAGGTGGCATGTGCAGGAGGGGCCAAGGGGTTAGATGGCAAGGAGTTGGAGTGGCACACAAATTGTGCCGCTGATGCGTGCCACAGCGCGGCGGTTGCTTCATTTGCCCATTTGAAAAGAAGCAGCCAAAGGATCTGCAGGAGCTCAAGGACTGTGCATAGCCACACATAGCCAAGCAGTTGGCTGTCGTTGTTGTTGCTGTTGTTGTTGCTGTGGCTGTTGTTGCCTGCATAATGAGAAATAAGAAAACCAAAAAATAAACCCGCACCACAACCCTTTGACAGGGCGAGCGGGGCGCCGTGCGAAATGTCGCCCGCGCGTCACACAACATTTTTTGGCTTGCCTCTGGGCGGGGCAGGGGGGGCAGCGCCTTGCGGTTTCCTGTTGATGTGAGCCTTTGTCTTAGCCAGGATATCGAGTTGCCCGCAAGACGGCACAGCAGCAACACAAGGGCGTCGCGGATGCAGGCGGTGAGGGGGTGGTGAGGGGGGATAACAAACAGCAGCTGAAGCATTGTCTTTGCCGCGACGCTTTATTAAAATTAGTAAAAATTGTTAAAGGCGGGCGCCGGCAAGGCAAGGCATACAGCGGTTGAACAGGAACAGGCAGTCAGTTTCAGCTACAGAAAGCCTCCCCCCTCTCAGCCAGCCCCTGCCACTTCCCCGCTGTGACAAGTGGCAGCCGCGGGCAATTGTTTACGAGTGTATCGCAAATTAAGTAGGGCTTAAATTTTACAAGCATTTCGCCTTTAAGAGTTAAGTGCTTTTCTCATTCAGCCCAAACACCCCCTTTGCATACCCCCTTTTCCCTCTTTCCCGTCCTGCCTCACGACATTTTACGAAAAAAAAAAACGGCCTGAAAGCTGTGTCGCCTTGTCGCCTTGTTCGAAGATTCGAATGCGAATGGATTTGACGCTCGCTTTTCGCACTCAGCGAACATCCTCTTCTTTTCTTGTTTTTTCTTGGCATTCTCCTGGCAGCTCCTGGCAGCTCCCTTTTCGGGCACTAGCTCTTCCATTTGTATACCCTATCATAAAAGGCAGCTGAAAAACAGAAACACTTTGTTGCGTACAGGGTATTTCAACGTCCATAAAAATGCTCGTGTAGTATGCTTTGTATAGTCTACCATACAAAAAATGAGCTACAGTTTTTATTTAGCAGACGCTCAAAAGTATGCAACATAAACAGTATAGCCCATTTTTCTTATCAAATAGTGACTGAATACTCTTACAGTCATAGAACAGAAAGGGTTTTTACCCGAATGCAACTAATCGGTTTATATTCATACTTCAAGAAGTTACCCGGCGTCTTCCGGGTCAAATGAATGGCATCGAAAAAAAAAAAAACAATTTCAGTCAGACACAAAGTTCGATTTGTCCCCTCATGTCCCTGCATCCACTTGAGCTCATATTCCTTTTTATTCAAAACAAAAACTGCTCTTTTTTCTTCATAAAAAACAATATACTTATTTAAATACTTAAAGAGTTGTGCTGCCTTTCAGGTTATCGGAGCTTGGCTCCATAAGACCCTCAAATAAAACATCTAAACATACTTTATGGACCCAAAGAAAGAAAATGCTCTGATAAACTACTTAATAAATTACTTGGTCTGGTATTTTTCATTTTCAAATCTGTCATACAGCTGATAGTGAAGAAACTACATAAAACACATCCCCAGTTCGACTCTGAACCAAGCAGAGAGAACAGTAAAACAGAAATTCTATATCTGTCGAGCTGTCGAACTATCGAACTTGTCTCTCAGTTTAAGGGCTATCGTCCTGAAACATGCCTAGGTCCGTCTTTCTCTTTCAATTAGTACATATATTGGCCGGATCGGAGCACTACTATATAGCTGCCATAGGAACGATCGGTCGACAAGTGGTTTCTTGTATGGAAAATAATCCGTTTATCAATTGATCAAATTCGTCATTTATAAGTTAAACTATGCTCCTAATATATGAGCCAAATCTTGTGGAGATATATCATATAGATCTATAGGAAAAATCGGTTGGGCAATAAGGTCTCTGTATAAAATCTCTTCAAAATCAAATATATGTAAGAGTATTGAATGTTTGGTGCATAAAAGTTCAAGATTTTCGGTGCCTAATGAAAATTTGAACTGGGGAATTGAAGATAAAATATGATAAAATACCTGGAAAAAATGTGTGACAATTATATGGACATATATATAGACTGATGTGAAATATGTGTTGCATGAGTTTTTGTCAAATTTCTTTATTATATTTTATTATATTTTATTCCACTTCAAAAGTCAACCGAGCCTTTAAAATCGTTTAAAATAATTGGAATTATTTGAAAGAAAAATAAATTTATTTCAAGCTCTTTAAGAAGGAAATTGAAAGAGAAAAAAAATGCGCAAATTTGTTTTGATTGTTGGTGCTAATAAAAGTAATAATATAAATAATAATATAAATAATAATAATAATAATAATGTGATGCGTGGTCAGGACAATCTTGCGGCACAAAAGCCGCCACCGTCAACGTTCAGTTAATTCAATGGCAGCCGCAACGCTTCGTTTTGTGGTCACCCCCCTCTCTCAGAATACACCTCCCCCCTTCCCCCCCGGCCCTTTGAAATACTTGTAACTCATTTCCAGCCACGTGAAGTCGTCGCGTCTTTTTCGAGCTCAACTCCTTCGACGTCGCCCGCATCCTGACGCCTTCAATTTTTAGTCTTAGTCTTCGTCCCCGTCCTCGTCCTCATCCTGTTGCTGTGCGTCCTTGTGCGGGGCCAGCTTTTTGGTGCGGGTCTAAAGTCTTTTTAATATTCCTGCTGCCATTCGCCAAGGCTTACAAAGTCTTGACTTCCAACTGTCGTCTAGCACGAGCAGAGGCGCCGGGCAGCAGGGGGCTGCTCCCGGTTAAGCGGCAGCGGGGGCTAGTCGGGTAGTCTGACTCTGTAATTACGCGTATAGGATGATGATTAACGCGCACGCAGCTACAGTAGCTATGCCCAGACAGACAGACGGACGGACAGACAGACGGACAGACAGACAGACAGACAGTGGCGGCGCGGTATGCTGTGAAAAGGGGCGGGTGGAAAAGCGTGGGGCGGGGTGTGCAGCTGGTACTCACTTTTGGTATTAACTGAAGCACAGCTAATGAGTGTCTGTGTGTGCGTGTGTGTGTGCGTGTGTATGTGTGTGTGCCGTTTGCAGATTTTGCATTTCTTTGCAATTAGTTTGCCGCCAGAACCAGCCTCTCCCCCACTCTCCCCTCCCCGTCCGTGCGACAGCCGCCCCTGCGCACATTTATGAAATTAGCAAACGCATTTCTTTTTCTGCATGGCACTACGCAAATCCATAAATACCTCGACTCTAGACAGTCGGCCCCTCCCCCATCCACTTCTGCCCCCTCTGTACCCTTCTGTTCACTTTTTCAAGGACAAAAACTTTGTTTGGCTTTTCGACGCGTTTCGTTAAAGCCTTTTGCTTTTTAGCAACCCCCTCTCCCACGCTCCCCACGCACAGCAACAAAAAACTTTTGCTGAACAGCCTTGCCCGCAAAGAGTGTGCATAGCTTGCCCCCCCCCCCCCCTTCCAGCGTATAGCTTTTAATCAGCACCAGAGTTGCCAGACATACCACATATTTGTGGTAAGGATTCATTTGATTGCGCGAGCTGCAGCTGCAGCTGCAAGTGTCCAAATCATCTGCTGCTTGCCTTTCTCTGACAGCTGCCAGAGTTGCCAAACATACCAAATATTTTAGAGGACTTGTCAGAAAGGGGTCTTAGCTTCCAACACACCTCTTGCCAAACTACTACGCACCACAGTTGCCACTAATATTTCTTAGCCACATGACCTTTACTTTACATCAGAGTTGCCACTCATGCTCGCATATATTTTGCCAAATTTTCTTTAGTCCCCACCAGAATTGCCACTCATGCCTGCATACCTGTTTGCCAAAAGTACTTCACTTCGCAGCAGAGCTGCCACACGTGTGCCACACATGCCAAAATGTCCTTAAATATTCAATTGACAAAGCACCAGAGTTGCCATACTTATTTAAGAGGCGTTAGAAATTTCGTCTTCAATCATTTTCCCAGCAGATCGGCTGTCAACTCTAATCCCAACTAGCCATCTGCTCCCTGCCACCTGCCCAATACGCCCACGGCTCTTTTAATTTCCATCAGAGTTGCCACACATTCTAAAATGACTTCAAAATGAAATGAAATGAAATTCAATTGACAGTTCGCTGCAGCCCAAGTCGCCGTAGCCTGCGCCTGCAAGTCGTCACGTTTATTTTTGAGTGGACCAGAGTTGCCACCTACTGCAGTTCTGCAAATGTTCCTGTGTCCTTGGTAAGGGCTAATCGCCGCAGCACTCAATTAGTCGTTGCATCATACTTAAAAGGCTGCTTAACCAATAAATTTAGTTAGAAGTTGCGCATTTACCTCGCGAATTTAGGGTTCATTTTCATAATTGCGTATTAACATTTGCACAGTAGAACGGCTGCCAACTCTACTTCCGGTAAACCAAGCCGACCCCCTACTCCCTGCCCCCTGTTGCCTACACGCCTGGCTGCTGGTTTCCAGCGCTTGCGATTGGCATCGATAACAGCCGCGAAGTTGATTTAGTTGCAGCTAAGCACAAGCGCCCCCGCTCTCCCCAGCCTATGCTCCTATACAGCAACACAGTCATAGCCAGACAGCAGTTGTGTGTGTGTGTGTGTGCGTAGGTGTGTGTGTGTGTGTATGTGGCCTATGCATATCTGCGTGTATCTATGTACTTTTAATTGCCAGCAATTAAAACTTAAACACTGTTCGCACACCCACACACACACACACGCACACACAAGCCTAGTTCATGTTGTTGTTGTTGTTGTTGTTGTTGTTGTTGGTGCGTGCCAAGCTTCATTTAGTGCGTTTGCCGTGCGGTTAAGTCACCAAGGTGCCAAGTGCCAAGTGGTTGCTGCCAAGTGCTTTACTCCAGGCAAATGCTGAGTGGATAACGGACAGCAACTATTTAAATGGTAAACAAATGTTAGCGCAAGGTGGGCAGGGAGAAGGGGTGGGGTGGGGCAGGTGTATGTAGGGGCTGTTCTCACTGAGGGGCTAAGGAGTTGGAGAGGCGTGTGGCAGCTAACAAGAATATTGCGTGGCAAGCGTATTGAGGCGCAAATGCGTATCAAGTGCCTGGGCTAGCGCAATTGCAGAACTGAGCAAACACACAAAAGATACAAATGCACAGATACAGATACATTTGCACAATGCACAGTTACCTGCGTGCATATATGTATATAAATTTATTTACAGTGCATTTGGAGTTGAGCACTTGAGCGATGCAGCGCGATAAGCTGCACTCAATCAAATGAGCCTTGGCTTGGCTGGCAGCCAGGGGCTGTGGACTGTGGGACGGGGGAAACCGCAAAGGATTCCCAGGCGGAGGAGGGGTGAAAGAGAAAAATAATTCAAATATGGAAAAAAATGTATATGATGTTGGCCACATACCACAGTTAAACTAAAAAACTATACGTCTCTTAAGTGGAAGTTAAGTGGAAAAAGTCATTCAAAATGAAGCTCTTTTTGAGAGAACCCGACTAGCAGATACCCTATATCTAACTACGCAACAGTTGTAATGGCTTATCTGTATATATAGATTATGTCAAACTGTTGCAGCTGACTGACTCACTGACTGATTGGCGAAGAAATCAGATTTTAAGCCGTAAGGGCTAATAAGTCGATTTTTACTGTAGTTGCCTCATGTACATGCGCTTGTGCATATGTGTGTGTGTGTGCGCATGTGTGTGTTTATATAAGTTTACGCATGCTTATTCTCTCATTTCTAAAACAGACCAAGCGCACTTCACTTTACGATTGCTCCTCTATGCGATTCTCATAATTTCAAGTAGGACTTGGCTTTGCACTAGGCTTTTATACTTTAATTATAAGTGTTATATTAAGAAATTGTGTTGGTGATTTAATACTCTCGCTCTCTCTCTCTTCTCTATCTTTTTCTCGCTCTTCCTCTCTCTCTCACGCTCTCTTTCTTCCTCTTGTTTTCTCCCACTCTCGCTATTATCTCTCTCTCTCTCTTCCACATTATTTCTCCCTCTCTCTCTCTTTCTCTCTCTCTCTCTCTCTCCCGTTTTCTTTTTCCGTCTTCCATTCTCGTTTTCCCTCACTCGCCCTCCTTTCTTTCTCTCTCTCTCGTTTTATTCCTCTTTCTTCGTTTCCTTAGGGAAAGCTAACTAAGACAGCAATTCCTTATACGTAGGTCTATATCTTGATCTCTGTTGAATATTTATAAGTTATAATGTCGGGCATGCTATTGAGGCAAGAGGCAATCTTTTGAGCACAGTATACCCGCTGCTCCAATTAATACAGGGCATGTGGAATATACAAATCGTGTTACGCTTATCGGACATCGCAGTTGTCACCACAACACAGTCATAAAAGTTAAAATGCCATTAATAACTAAGTAGCCCCGACCAGGGCCCCCTCCCCCCGCCGTGCACACCCACCCACGCCCACATCCAGCCCACTCCTTAACTCCGCATGGCCCAACTAAAGTCACACACAGACACACACACAATAGAAAAAGTTACAAAAACAGCAACAAAAAAAAATGGGAAAAGAAAAAAAGTAGAAGAAAAATAGAAAAATTCGTCCTTGCCGCGCCTCATGCTAATTAAATTCAATTAAACGACAATCAAACAATGTCAAGCGGAAGTCAACGCGGGCCGGCGACACGCGGACGAGCGGTAAATGCGGCCGCGAATACCACTGAAAATGGGCATGAGAACTACCTGAGCCAGCAGGTGAAATAAAAAAAAAAAAAACAAAAAAAAAACACAGACCCAAAAATAAAGAAACTCGCGACTGTAACTCGAAGCTGTCTACGCCCACGCAATTGAATCGAGCTGGACAGGAAACGCCAGTTGCGGGGGTTGCCAGACCTGGTCAATTCTATTCGAATAATAACACAGGCCCATTGTGAACATAACAATTGTGAATTTGTTTGAATGTGAAAAGTGAAAGCTGTTGCATAACATTTTAGTAATTATTTTTGATGTCACATCATTCATATGCCAGCTAACATATAGGGCATACAGGGTATGCCGAATTTCACAAGAGATTTGCAAATAACTTTATATGGCTATAGATAATTACAATTACTTTAATATAATATACGATATGAAAATATGCAGGGTATGCCGGACTTCACATGTGATGTGGATAGAACTTAAACTATACTTATAACTATGTATAACTACATTTAATTAATAATACATAATTATAATATAATCTCTATATACATATAAAAATGTTTGTCCTGACTGATTGAATTGAAATTTACCACCACAAAAACTGGTTAAATCTCATCAGATTTTCACGAGATTTAGCTATTCGTTCATGGTTTGGCCTCTATAACAATTTGGCATCTAAATCTGGCAATTTTGGACGTAATTCATGTGAAAATGGTATCTTCAAATATCCCATAATGACATAGGTCGAAATTTTCCACTCCCATAACTCGGTCGAATCTCATCCGTTTTTCACGAGGTTTAACCCTTTGTTCATGGTTTAGCCTCTATAACAATTTGGCATCTAAATCTGGACAACTTTATTCTTGGTCGAAAGAACATATTTTTTAAAACTATCTGTTACAGGGCATCTCCTGACGGGGCATGCCCGACTTAGAGCAGGTAGCTTTCCCTTTTCGTTTATTCCAATTCTCTTTTTTTAACCTGGGCTCCCGACAAGAGCGGCAATTTTCATTTTTTTGTGTATTTTATTTAATTTTTGTTGTAATTTTTTTTTTTTGACAGCTGTCTGTTGTCTTTTGGCTGTTGTCCCTAGTCCTGTTGTTCGTTGTCTGTTTGTTATTTTCCCGTTGTTCTTGTTGTTGTTGTTGTAATTTAGCTGCCTGTTTAATTTTCCCGATTTACCGCTGACTTTTGCTGCGCTGTTATCGTCGCCCGTTTGTCAACTTTGCTTTTCTGGCAGCAATTGACACGCGATATGCGACCTGCCCCCCTTCCACCCCTTGCCGTATGCCCTGCCACCCCTCTGGCCCGCTCTCAGTTACAGCGAGTCCTTGTAACTGTCTACTGTTGCGACGCGTTGCCTGCAAAGGACGTTCAAAAATTCAACAAAGGTTGAAGTTCTATTTATTTTTTTGTGATACCCTGTACACATTGCAAATGGATATAATGGGAATGTTTATATGTATGTCAGAGGAGAGACTGCAAGAGGAAATTCGGAAAGTAGTTCCACAGTTAAAGTTTATTTCCAAATAATCGATAACTCACGAAATCGATAAGTGCACAGATGCAGAATATTTCACTCTTTGGTTAGCTTGCGGCTGTCCTGCCTACAGGGTATCTCCTGGGGGCTCTTTTGATATGATTTGAGGACAAGGTTATTTTAAGGAATAATTCGAAGAATGTCAGAGCTAGATGCACCAAACTTGATGTGTAGGTTCTTACATTGTATATACAGATGTAGAATATTTCATATTTTCCGCCCGAAATAGGAAAAAACAGATTTTTAAAGGTAGAGCCGTGCTCTAAATGAATGCATACGCATTTAGGTGTCCGATTTGAGTCCTGAATGTCTCAAAAGGAGTGGATTATAAGAAAAATAGTTCCTAAGGTAAGAAGAAGCAGCACAGCAAGCGGCGTTTGTGTGTGATTTTGTGCATGTGTGCGTGCGAAGAGGCCAGAAGCAGCAGCTAAGTGCCGAGTGCAGGATATCTGATAGCCAGGCTCTTCCAATTGTTATTTTTTTGTTATTTGTTGTTGTTTTTTTTTTAATTATTGTTTGCGTGACGCGACGTGCGAAATGTTAATGTTGCTGCTGCTGATTTGCTATTGGAGCAGTTAACCTGTTGACAGCAGCCGCCGCTGCAGCCGAGTCCTTGTCACATGTAGCATGTCGGACAGGACGGACTGCTCCAGCTGGCTGGCTTTGGGGTCAGCTAAACCCTTTTAGCGCATTTCATTAACGCAACTCTGCTACATATCCTTTTTGTTGTTGTTGTAGTTGGTAACAAACCGTTTTTCCTTGCTGTCGTTTTTTTTTTCGTTAAGGACTTTAAGGACTTGTGTTTTTTTGCTGCTGTTGTTTTTATTACTTGGCTCATTTAGCATGCAGCAAGTTGAACGTGAATATTTTTTAATGCCTCGGTTTACTTGCTGATGAAGTGACTCAAATTGGAGGGCACAACCACAGCAGGAGCAGGCGCGGGCGCGGGAGCAGGAGCTGGCGCACCGCATCCGCATCCGCATCCTGGACCAGAGCCCGGGACCCGGTGTAATTGCATTTTTATTACTTTCTGCCCGCCACCGCGACAGTTTGTTAAGTGCTTAAAGAGGCTGGCGGGGACAGGGATTCTTTAAGGGGGGGGGGGGGGCAAGAATTTGATATGGGCATCAAAGGGTTGCAACTGCGGCAAAATTCATCATCAAAAGGTGTAAAAACTTTTAATATGTTTAATTTTCCACCTATTTTCTTGCCCGCGACACGCCCACTTTTTTTTTAGCCCTTTTTCTTTTTTGCTGCTTTTTTAACGAACTGCCTGCCGGTCAGCGGCCACTGTAGCCACAGTTGCACCTGAAGGGGCAACCTCACGCAGATTTAGTTATCCAAAATGTTTGCCAGCCACGTTCCACGCACCACCCGCCACCCTCCCTCCCTCGCGCCACCCACACCTCTCATCAACCAGCAAAATAAAGAAAATAAGCATAAAAAAAAGCACATACAAAAATGATATAAAAAAGAAAGTACTGAAGACGCAGCTGGGAGCGGTCCTTGAAATGCTTTTGCCACTTTTGAATAATTTTAACCCAAATAAAAAATGATGTGAATTCCTAATTAGGCGCAAGTAACAGGCGGCAACAACAGCAACCAGAGCAAATCAGCGCCATTTGTTGAGCCAAGAAACAAGTTAAGCATCGCAGCCACAATCGCAACGAATCCCAAATACCCTACGCTCCGCGCATCAAGCAGGTTTTCAATAGACTACAACAGCTGAGAAGTTCAGAGAATATTGAAATACTTTTTGTGATTTGTTCAAGTGACTTTATATCAGGTCTTCTACAATTCTCTGAAAATCTTTAGTTTTTTTAAATTTTATATTAAAGTAAAATTAAGAGATGTAGTCCTTGGTAAAGAAATTGTCTTAGTGATCCAAGCAATTCAGTAATAATAAATAATAAATTCAGATAATACTTGGTGTAGTTATTTATTTGATTATTAAAGAAAAGAAAGTATATTTTCTAATTTAAGTTAAAAAGAAAATATATATTGTCTTGCCTTTTTGTGCTGCCAAGGCATAACTATTGCAGCATTTCAGCTTCCCAGCCATTACCTCAGTCAAGACAAAGTACTTCCTACTATAGATATTATAGAATATAGTTTAAAAACTAAATTGATTTATATTGAAATATACCCAATCTACACAGAACTAAGTAGTATGAGCTTATACAAAGCTGTCTTCCGGGTCCTCATGTACAAACTACATAAAACACATCCCCAATTTAACTGGGAGCTCAGCGGAGAGCACAACAGAACTTAAATTCTATATTTAAAAGTGTAAAAAGAGTTTAAGAGTTATCTACAAATAAGTTAAATCGTGAAAAGTGCCGATGGAACAAAATAGTTTTTAATTTTGTATTGTTTAAAGATTCGCAGCTCTTAGATTCCCTTCGCCTTAAGACTCTCTCTGTTGATTCGGTTCCATTTGACATCCTAACCCTTATAGCTGCTACGGGCATGTTGACAGATCTGTTCAGTTTGTATATAGTCTGACTATATGCGCGCTCAGTTGTCAGTTGCGCAACATTAAACAAGCTTTTGGCTACTGTACAAGGATCTACTCTCTCTCTGGTATTAAACTCTAGCCGGGAAAATTGGATAGCGTACTGTCTACATTTATGTATTTGGTATAAGGAACGTATTCAACATGCAATCATTTTTTACTGCACTACAAACTGAGCTTAAAATAAAGAAAGTTCAGTGAGCTGCACGATTTAGTCATCGTACGCTTCGGTAAGGGTATGACTTTAAGAAAAGGACGACAAAATAAAGCAAAACCATGGAAGAGAAAAGAAAAATGCGAGTGGTTCTTCTGTTTGGCGTTATGATGATGGCTAAATGCCTCGACTGTTCTGGCCACATGGGAATTGAGCTAAGCAGCTGCCAGCGAGCAACATGGAGAGATGGAGAGAGAGAGAGAGAGGGGGAAGTGGGGGGGGGGGGTATAGCTGGGGCTGGCTATTGAGATTGAGATTGAAACTGGAACTGGAACTGGCCCACGGCTACGGCTGACTAGTTAAAATGCAAGGATTTCAGCATTGGCCCCAGTGCAAATGATGTCGCACGTCAGAGTCGAGCATTGACAAATTGATATTTGCATTTAAATTGAAAATTTACATTTGTTGCGCGTCGATCGACTGGGGCGGGGCGGACCGTGGCGGGGTGGTGGCTGCGGTGGGGTTGTGGTCACAGCGGTGTAATTCACATTAAATACCGCATTTTTCTTATTTCTTCGGCCCATTTCCATATTCTCGCCCGCCCAACCCTGCCCGCACGACAATTGGACGTCTCTTCATTCGCTTGACATTCGACATTAATACCCGGCGCTCAAACAGGACGCAGTCCGGGTCCTGGTCCGGGCTTCGCCTGCACAATTTGCATTTATGAAATAACATTTTCTTGTATTTTCTTTTCCCATTTTTTGTTTTCCTTTTTGTTCTTGGCATTTTAAATTTTGACTTTATTTTTGTTTTGGGGCCGCACAAAGCACTCGTTTGTTACAGCTGCCGAATTGTCTTAGTTACAGCTGGAGGAGCGGGCGCATTAAGCGGGCAGGGGGGGGGGGGGGCGTGGCGGCATTCATATGGGGACAATCTGTATGCCCATTGTCAGGTGCCGCAGCGAGCTGTAATCAATCAAGTTTTCACATGCACAAAAAAAATATAACGAAAAGGACTCGCCCGCAATCAGCGTTACTTTTGCCAACCCCTTTTGGCCCCTTTCGGTCAGCCTCGGCCACGCCGCAGACCAGCAGCCCGTCATAAATATCAATGAGCTGCTTTCCTTTTCGCCTGTCTTTGAGCTGCCCTACTTTCACCTCGCATCTGCATGGGGCATCCCGGGCGGGTTGATGCGTTTGCGACACACGATCTATTTGGTCTCCATGTTTACTTTGTGCTTGGATCTTAATGCAAGCTGAATGCAACTCCTCCTTGGTCACATTGCCATCTGCTTAGTTCTACATATTTCCAGCTCGTGTTGTAGCTCATGTCCTCTTCGATCACATTATCGACTCCAACTCAAAGCTGTTGGCTTCGCCTAGTCTCAGTTCTTATTTGCATCCATTTTAGTTGCTTTCCACTTTGACTATGTCTAAGCTACAAGTGTATGCCCTCCATGTTTATATTATGTTATTGAAACTTTAATAGTTTCCATGTTCACTTTTCATTTACAATTTGTATAAGTCCGTGCTATTAAGGCCCTCCATGCGCACATTAATTGCTTTATAGTTACATGGGCTTCTTTTCTACTGATCAATTGCAATTGCTGTCCTCCATGGTCACATTATTTGTCATACAATATATATGTATACGAATATAATCCATGCTAGACTTATTATTAAAACCCCTATAACGATCTAACTTTGATCAATTGGTGTCCTCCAAGGTCACATTATTTGCCCTGCACTCAATCTTAGCTGCATCAAATATGCTCCATGTTCACATTAATCCATTATAGCTTCATAATAGAATTTTGACCAGTTGCAATTTGTGTCCTCCATGCACACATTATTGGCTACAACACTTAAACTATATCAAATGACCTCCATGGTCACATTTACTCATTGGACCTAACAACGATTTTATCCTGATCAATTGCAATCGTTGTCCTCCATGCTCACATTAGTTGCCTCCTTCACTCACATCACATCACACATCAATTGCCATTCCCGTTCTCCCTGGTCACATTGCATCTATTGCAGCGAGTGTTTAGAGTATTTAGCATTCGTTGTCGTTGTTCTTTTTTTTATTTTTCAGTCGTGTGTGTCTTTTGATTTGCATTCTGGAATTGGGAAAAACTTCAACATATTCATAAATTTTCCAGTTTGTTTAAACAAATTTTTTGCTTTTGTCCGTTATTATTTATTTGCGTAAGTGGCAGTCGAATGGCTGAGTGGGAGGAGGGCGGGGGGATGGGGGGTTGGAGTGGTGTGGTTCAGTGGCAAGTTGGAAAGTTCGTTGCTTGATTGGATGTGGCTATGCTCCGAGTCTTACTGGGAATGCGGGTCCCTGCTCGGGCGCCAGTCTCGACGACGACGACGACGACGTTGACGTTGACGTAAAAAAAGGGTTGCCATGCAAAACAAAACGGCAACCTCTTTCTTGGTCCACAAGCCGCACCACGCCCCTAACCAAATGTGTCCACCGCCCCCAAAAGCAGCTCGAACGGGCAACAAACGTGCATGCGGGTTACTTGGGTGCCAATAGCTCAGCCCAGGCAGCAGTGTGTGTGTTTGTGTGTGCGTGTGTGGGCGAGTTTAAGGCTCAGGCTCAGGCGGGCATAGGGGTTTAGGGGGAGCGGACTGCCTGCGGGTCACGACGCTTCGTAATGGTGATAAAATATGCTCAAATTTGCCAAATATGAAAAGGTACAAAGTCCACACACGCGCCCGCAGGGCTCCCAGGCGCAATCCAAATAAAATAATACATATATAAATATATTGAAATCAAGTAGCGAATACAAAAACACAACTCCCCCCCCTAACGCCCAACCCACCAGGACACACACCCAAACCCTTATCAGCCGCCCCTTCCCCGCGGGGCCAACGAATCTCAGCGAAATGAAAATAAATGTGTTCGCTAAAACGTAGCGATTGATTTTCGCAGAAAGCCCAAGCTCCAAGCCAACCTCGCCCCCTCCCCCCTCCCCTTCACCCCTGCCAAGTAGTCATGCTCCATGACCCCTCCCTCCTCTCTATATGCAGCTGGCTCGCCTTTGTCTCGCAGGACATGGCCTGGACAGCGTTCAGCTGAATTTTTATTCATACGCGAAATAAAAAACGAACTAAAATCAAATAAAATGTGAAAAAAATAATATATTTATTGTGAAATGGCATTTGTGCCTTACTTGGTGGGCGGCGTCGCCTGAGCGGGGGGCATGGCTCCTTTCTTTTTTTTTTCCTCCAATTTTTTTGTACATTTTCTGTTGTTGTTTGCTGCGGGGCTCGCGTCTGCGGGCGTCATGTTGGCCAAGTTCGTCCTTCCGTCCACTTGCTGGTCATTCATGTGTGTCAAAATGGCAAACTGGATTTGTATTCAAACATTCAAATGTTCACACACACACACGCGCACACACACACACACGCGCACACACACACGCACAGGGCATAGACTGCGTCGCACATGCGTTAATATTTCCGGGCGTTATGTCAGCCGGCCATAAAAATAGCATAGAAAACACACACACACACACATATATATATATATTTATATAGCATATATATACACACACACACACACTCAAATTGTCACGCATTGAATTATTTTGTTTGGTTTGCAGAAAAAAATGAATTTGTATAAAAATAAAATAAAAAATGTCTCAAAAAAAATTTGCATTTTATTCAATTTTTTGAGCATGACCCCTCGCCCTCTCCCCCCCTCGACCAATGCCTTGACTGGAGCATCTCCCCTGCCCAGCCCTGTGCTGGCCACTCGCATTGTTCTGGTTATTTACGAGTTTGTTAAGTGCGCACATTCAGCGCCTTTGGGCGCCCGCTGAGCGACCCGCTGGACAGGACACATATACCCCACACCGCTGCCTTGCCCCGCACGACTAACCTAACCCGCAAGCACCACCCAAAAACCCGCTTGAACTCTCCACGCACCATTGAGCCTGAGAGTCAGAGCCAGAGCCAGAGCCACAGCCAGACCCGGGTCCTGAGCCCGAGCCCAAGACCAGAACCCGCATATGGCCCAGCAATTTGTATCTGCTCTTATTGTAGTTGTTTCTTTTCCTGTTGTTGTTGTCACAAGCCTTGCGTTGGCTAACGACTTTCAGATTTCATATTCAATGCCAGGCCATTAATGCAAATGCTAATCGAATTCTTATTCCCATTTATTAGAGTTTGCCACCAATACGAAACCTATCATCGCAGCGGCCATTTCTCGAAATATTATCATACAAAATATATTATCAGCATATCATATCATTAGCACATAAAACTGTAATTTTGATTATAGTTACCTACCTAATGTGATGTTAAGACGGTATTTTTGGCAATTCCACACGAAAGCGTGCAACATAGGCGGGAAACAGTTGAAAGAATCTTTGTGGGAATTCGCTTGAGATTCGATACACACTTTATGCAATAAGCGTGGGTTACAGACTAAAGAAATACTTGCATCGGCGAAATTTTGCAAATTCCATCAGTAATTGCGGAAAATTTACGGAATTTGTCGGTGTGAAACTTTTTTGGTCAAATTTGTATCCGTGGGAAATTAAAATATACTCATTTTCATAGATCTTTGTGATAATTGATTTGGACGCGGGGCTTAAGGTAACATGTCTACATATAACTCTGACTTGGGGAAAAAATGTGCGGAAAACCCATCAACTAAAATTGAAAAAAAAAAAAAAAAAAATTTGTACTTTTCCTTTTGTGAATGACATTTAAGTAGAAAACAGTATTAGTCTTTCCTGTTGATTGTCTTATTTGGTTCCTTGGTCATGTAAATTATAAGCCGTTGGTCGAGAAAAAGCGCATCTACAATATTCTTTATTATGTCTATTACAATGTAGTACACAGATCTACAATACCGCTGCCAAATTCAAATGCGTGTACAATATACGTAAATGTGTGTCCACACGTTTGCCTGTATGGTGCGCTGTACTTTCAAAGATCGCCCTTCTATGCGATTCTCACTGATTTAAGTGACTTACAGCTCTTCATGCTTTGTTTATTAGTATTATATTAATAAGTTGTGTTGGCATTCCTATAGACTATCTCTAGTTGTACTCCCATTCTAACTATTTCTCTCACCGATTGGGAAAGTTCATTTCGCCGCCAAAGAAAAGGCAGACAGCTCTTGATATCAAATTTATATGTATATGCCATTAGAAACATTTTTTTTTTAATCACGTTACCTAAGAGTTTGGATATGTTCATTTGCAGTTTAAGAAAACCAAATTAGTTTCAAGTGTTTATTCCAAATGAAAAATCAACAAATCAACAAAGGAAGCTATTCTCTTTTAATGAAAATTTGTCTACACCAGAAGGAGGAAAACAAAAGAGTGCATGCAGAAAAGAGATTATTTAGGGAATATTCGAAACATTGTTCCGAACTTAACTGGTCAGATGATAAGTTTTCTTTCTTGAGTGAACACTTATGGATCAGTTAAAGGGCATAATACCATCTGCTAGGCAAACAAAGTCTTAAGAATCAGTCACATAGCTAACGCATATCTAAAAGTTCGACTAGCAATAGGTACTAGGTAGATATGGGCATGTCCATGAATCCATTTGTTCACCAATTTTTATATAGTCGGCTGTAAAGGTAGTTTAGCACAAATAATTTTTTAGCGGCAGCCGTTATATGTAAGGTTGGGCCCATAGTGCCTATGGAAACTACCCGATTTAATGCATTCATAAAACACCATTGCTGTTAATCAGATTAATTTTTAAGTTCCTGCTGGAATTTTTACTGGTTGATACGATCTAATTAAACAGTTGATGAAACATTTTATAGTTTTGACATCGTTGACAGTTAACATCGAACATTGAACACCAAAACTTGGGGAGTTTCCTTGAACTATATACACTTTAACAGATATATAACTAACATGATCCAATTCAACCTGAGCAGCGCTGCCAGCTTACCTGGAGATATCTCCGCTATAACAGATCTTTTCTTCGGCTGCATAAGATATTCTTAAAGCCGGCTCGACTGAAGGAGAATGCATTAAGAGAGGAGGAATTTTGTAAGAGGGCAGACAACTTACACGACAAACCAAAACAAGCTAAAACCAAGCAAAGAATTTAAATTAACTTGAACTGCAGTTTTAAGTTTTACATTTTTTTTTAAACTTTCTTTTCCAAAAATATAGAATATCTGTTTTGTTGTTTTCTCTACATAGAACCAGAACGACAGATTCGAAGATACTCGGGCTATTTAGTTCTGTTAGATATCTGCAATTAATTTCCTTTTTGTTATTCAGGATAATAATATTGTTTTTCTTTATCAATATATTTTTGGAAAATCTTCGTATGAAAACCCGTATTAACTTATATGTATAAATGATACGTTTTATGTCTGCGAGGGTATTAAATCTAGGACGCTAAGAAGATTATTCTTCCTGCTTAACTTCTGCAGAAGAAATGTTCTCTGATTTTTATATTTGATGTACCACATTTTATTTACTTCAATATAGAGCCTTGACTATCAGTTAATGTTGACATGATTGTTAGTGTTACTTGACTACCAGTTAATTTTGACAGTCATAATAGTATTGCCTTTGGCGTCTTTAGGTCTGCCTTAAATGCACGTTTAATCCAGCTGGTGCTGAAAGTGACGCTGGTGCCTAAAGCTCGCCGGGCTTAGCGTGACTGGCTGACTAACTGGCGGACTCGTCTGGTGGCCGGGGGCAGGGGTGCTGGAACGCGACGACCTTGTTGCATGCCAATATTAATAATAACAATGGGCAATAAAGCCTATTAGAGCCGGCACACATTTTGCCATTAATGAAATACATTGATTTCTGTGTTAGGGCGAGCTGCAGGCACAGATAACCCCAGCCCCAAGCTCATGCCCAGGCCCAGGTCCACCCACCTCTGTTTACCTGGCTGGCTGTCAGCAAGGGTTATGTTGAGGGGCGACTGTCGACCCAATCAATGCGATGGCATCGAAAAGAAACGCTTGCCAAAAGAATGTCTGTTTTGTGACTTTGCGTGTTGTCACGTTATAAAAATCAGTGATCCACGCCGAAAAGCGAAAAGCCGTGGTTGGGGCGTACTTCGGGGTTGGGTGCAAAATGAAATAGTTCTAAGCAGGGCCCAACTCCGGCCAAATGCTCTATTAAGTCGGGCCGTTTGTTCCGCTCGTTACCAGCAGCGCCCCAAAAATAGCTTGCAAGGGGCGGAGGGTTGAAGAGGGGAATGAAAATGGGAACGGGCACGAGTACGTCAACGGGGTTTGTTGATCCTCGAAGGAACTGCCCCTGGCCGCGCATTGTGTGCATGTTATTAATAAATCTTTAACCCTTTGCTGCGTGCGTGTGTGTTAAAATGCCTTCCTGTTGCGGAAACGGAAACGCAATGCCGACAGAGTTGCCAGCGCGTATATACTTATAATCGATTAATTCGAAATAGATTGAATTTATGGCGCTGCAGTGCCAAATAAAACGGCCCCCCTGACTACCCTCCCGGCTTAGTACCTGCCTTAACTACCACTATGAATGAACCCCTGACTATCCCCTCGACTCGAGCCATGACTGGTCCCAGTCTCTAGTCACTGACTAACTCTTCGACTATCCTCAGGCTCTCCCTCCGACTATCGCCCCTGACTAGCTCCTGACTAACCCCCTGGCTATCCCCCGATTTTTCCCCCAATTCTTCCCCTGAATAACATCCGACAATACCGTGACTATCCCCCGACTTTCCCCTTACTTACCACCTACTATCCCCTAGTACCCGATGACTATCCCTCTTACTCGATCCGGGACAATCCCGTGACTATCCCGCGACAATTCTAAGACTATTCCCAGACTATCCTTCGACTATCCTCGACTAATCTGTTACTAGCCCCTGACTAACCCCGTAACTTACCCCTGACTACCCCGCTGTCTAACCCCCTGACTAAACCCCTGATTCTCCTCTGACTAGCCCTCTGACCTTCCCGCTGACTATCCTCCTACTAACCCCAACTATTCCCTTACTAACCCCCACTATTCCGCGCCTATCCCCCGACTATCCGCTCACTAACCTTCTGACTACCCTTTGACTTGCTCTCTGACCTTTTAGACAAAAAAATTAACATTTATTTCCGCTATTTTCTTTTAGACTGAGTTGCCTTAGCGCTTAGGCCGTTGCACCTGCCCTACGACAATGAACTCTACAAAACTTAAAGACCTAAAAATAAAAACAACAAAAACAACACACAGAGAGAGAGAGAGAGAGAGAGAGATAGAGAGAGGGGGCGAGCAAGCGAGAGAGCGCCTGGCAGAAATTAAAGTAAAAGTCGCGAAAAGTTTTTGAAGAACTTTCGCCGGTTGAAAACTTTTTGCCAGGCCATAATTGAAAATTTGCTTTTCCAGCGCATTTTCCAACAAATGTTTGGCCATTTTTATGCATTTTTCTGGCGCTTCTATATTATTTTTGTCGCCTGGACAAGCTTTAAGCAAGGCTTTAAAGCGACCGCCGCAGCTGATTAATTAATTGGGCGCAAATATCAATGAAGGCTGCACGACATAATCGGCAAGGGATGTAGGCGGGGGCGGACTATGTGGCGTGAGGGCGTGTAGGGGCATAAAATTTGTGCAGTTCAATGAAGCAGCGGCAGCTGCGTGGCCATTCGTGGTGGTGCGCCGAGCGGTTAGCTGCCTTTGATGGATTGCAAAAAGGTATTTTATGTAATATGTAACCAGGGCCAAGGCACCTAAATAACAGCAGCACAAGAGGGGGTGGGGCTTGGGGTGCGATTTGGATTGCAGCACATATGTATAGCATAAGGCGAGCCTAGCTATATGTGCACAGCTTATATATTTAGCCAGACCACCCAGCCCAGCCCAGCCCAGTCCGCCCTAGGCCAAAGAGCGAGCCAGCGCGAACTGGGCGTCAGAGCGAGAGCGAGTGCGAGCGAGGGCGAATCAATGCGGCGCTCGAGAGGCGCAAGCGTTGGTGCTGCTGCTGTCGCTGCCGCAGCCGCCGCCGCTGCCGCTGCTGCTGCTGTTGCTGTTGCTGCTGTGTGCCGCCTCCCAATGGGAAAACCATATGGAGGCGGCGCTCACTGTGGCCACCGACCAAAAAAAAAGAAACCAACAAAAAAGTGGGAAGTCCTTCTGGCTGCCGACGCATGCAACGTTGGGCGCATGCGTCAAGCTGGGCGCGGGGGTAAGTCCGAAAAATGTTTGTGGCCCAGCGACTGACTGTGCTACTAGGTTCTACTTAATGGGGCGCATTCGGAATGCGCTGCTCAGTGACGTACGGACCGGCAATGGGGCCAAGACGCCACGCTAGTGCCAAAATGTGGCGCTTTATCATTTTCCACTGAGGAGCCAACAATTTCAAGTCCAAAAAAATGATATATATATATATATATATATAAAATGGCAAAAGCAAGCCAGACGGGCAGCGCGCTTGGTGGTTGGGGTTCCCAAAAAAAAAAAAAAAACAGAATTCCAATTTGAAATTCGTATTTGCAGGTCGGCAACAAGGGGATGAATAATTAGATTTCTCAGTCCGACGGCCTAATTTCATTGTTTTTACAGTCATTTCGAATGATTTTCTTTTCACTTTTGAGCCGGGCCTTTTAAGGGGGCGGGGGCGGGGGCGTGGGCGAGTTTCGGTCTTGGGGGTTTGTTCATTTCATTTGCCTTGGTTCCTTATTTTTTTATTTTTTATTTTGCTGTTTCTTATTAAGTTGAGCGACAGTTGTTTTTATTATTTTTATTGTTAACGCTGCCCGCAGAGCTCACCCCAACCCGCGCCCTCTAAATCAAAACTGACTAATGGCATGCGAAAAACAATAAAAGCCCTAAATGAAATAATGAGCACAATAGGCAATACGCGACACAGAATGGGGGGAATGGGGATGGGAATGGGGGTAGGGGTAGGGGGTGCTTAGCCCAGGGGAGTGATGGCTCAAGAGGCGGGCAGTTGACAGACAGTCGAAATATTATTATTATGAAGCAGATCTTGCAATTTGCCAATACATATACCATATCAGTTGTAGAGATAAGCAGCCGAATGGCAGGGTGGACCTTATCGGGTCAGTCTGCTGGATTGATATTGATGTGGGTAGGCATCAGGGCCAGCAAGCTGGTCAAGTATTTTTAATGTGATTATCTTGTAGCGTGCATGTCGCATGTGTCCAATGACTTACAGCACAGACTCCAAGAGACCCAAAGTCCCACAGTTCTGGAGCTGGACAGTCCTCAAGTCCTCAAGTCCTGTGTGTGGCAGCCAGTGGATGGGGAGTTGTAGCTGTTGGCTTATCGGCAAAGTAACAGCAAAAGAATTGACAGCACCAGTCAGGCACACACACACATGGGTGTACAGAATGGACAGTGGTTGAAGTGGAGCAGGGGCAACTCTGTCCGGTCCGTTCAATGATTAAAATGATGATGTCAGAGAGCGCACGAAAACAATCGACAAGCGACATTCCGTACTGTCTATATATTATTTATTTTTATTTTATTTTTATTTCTCTACTATTCTTTTTTTTTTTTTTTCGGTCGGTCTACAAGTGCCAAAACTCAACACAGAACTCAACTTTATACTTGACCACTTCAGCGCTGAGGGCTGTCGGTTGTTGGCGGGAGCAGGGCGGGGTTGGGGTCGGGGTCCAGCACGTCTGGCAGACACAATTGGAAATCACGAGGCGCCAAAACGAAGCCAATCGTCAGTGCACAGGCCTTGAGGGCGCCATCAATTTATGACATTCATTAGAATGCCCGATTAAGAAATCCTTAACATAAGCAGCTGACGCCAGGCCATGCAAGGCCAGGCCAGGCCGGGCTCGAACTCCCAGCAGCAACAGGCCCTGGAAGTTCTGGTCTAGACTCTACAGTTGACAGTTTACAATTTACAGTTTGCTTGGTTTATTGAAAGTAGCTTTAAGAATGTTTCGTACGCAGCTGTTGCGACTCGCGACCAGGTGGGACAGACGCTGGCATTGGTGCGGTGCGGTGCGGTGCGGTGCGGTGCGGTGCGGGGCGGATGGCTGCAGCGGCGGCGAATTCCATAATTAAGTATGCGGTTTACACGCGCAAACAGGACGAGCAGCTGAAGCGGCAGCAGCAACCACTGGGCTGTGACACACAGACTGGGCAGGTGGTTAGACAGCGCCGGCCGAGCTGGGCATTCAAGGAATGGATGGAGGAGGAACGGGCAACGGGGTGGGGCTGGTACATGGCACAACTGTCACCGTGGGCTGCCAGTGGCAGTGCCTTTGGGACAACTAGCGCTAGGATTTATGTGCACGACAAACAAACGACCACCGCAGGACAAGAAAGTGCTTAAGAAGTGCCAAGCGCGCGCGACGGGCGGTTAGGGGGGTAGGTGGTGGGGGGGGGGGGGGTGATTGTGTGCCAAAAAGGCGCAACAATCCAAACAGCTGCAATAGACAACAACAAGAACAACAACAACAGCGAGAGCAACCGCAGCGACCAGCGACCACAGACCGCGCTTCAGCGTACCCCCCAGTCTAAACAGGACCTCAGCCCCAATCCCCCAGGACACCAAGACAGCACCCCACACCCGCCCGCACCATCTATTGCCTAGTCCAACTGCTGGCGCTTGTCCTTGCGCCTTGGTCTCCATCCATGCCCGCTGGCAACCAACTTATTTAGCCGCGAATCGAATGAAATGTCGCGCAAGCCAGTCCCCCCCTCCTACCTCCATGCCCCCGCTGCGATCACCTACACTTACTGCCTGCAAATCGTTTGCGTTGCCGCCGCACCTACCCCTCGGTCCCACCATTGCGCTGCGTTCGTCAACGACATTTGGGACACATTTACCAAAACATTTTACGTATTCAGCTGCAAAAGTTTGCAAAAGACGGCGCACCAAACCGCGGCCGCTCCCCTTCTCTCAACCCTCAACCCCCCCTCACCCCTCACCCCTCACTCAGCCTGCCCAAGTGTTTGCTGCCCGCCGACTAGCATTTTGCTAGTTATCATTGAACCATAGGCCACAGAGACAACTTGACTGGCAGAAATTTAAGTCTAACAATTATTAAAAGTCCGTTTTTATCAAGAGAACACTTAAAAGCCATACAACTGTAAATAACATAGGCAGCAGCTGTTAAGTTTACAGCTGTTCAGCATGGAATTTACATTTGCTATGCACTTAGTCTCTTATTACTGTCTGCAGAGTTTGTTTAAGAGTACGCGTTTTGCGAATATTCATAAGTTTTACACAATTAACATTAAAAAAAAATTAATTCTCTTACAGAAATGTCTTGTGAACAAATCCCAACTTTGACTTGGACAATGTGAAATACATCTGAAATTCTACAGAAGTCAGGCATATTCATTCCTGGTAAGTCGATTTCCAAATATGTATACTTTATTTCGGAAAGATTATTTAATTATTTTGAACACTATGAAGAGTCTGTATTTTGAATTCCATGTAAATAGATATCCTCTTATGTTGTTTTTTTTCGAAATGGTAATTTAATTAATTCGTTCATTACGTCAGAGTCAATTTTGGATTGCATGTAAAGAGATTTCCACTAATGTATGCTTTATTTCGAAATGGTAATTTAATTAGTTTCTAAATTTCGAGGAGTCAGCCATTTTTTACATCGAATTGATAATTTTATAGACCTCACATTGCGACTGATTGTTGATATATAAAGTGTGTAATTATTCAAACAATTGTGCTGGCCAGAGGGTATACCCTACTCTGGCACTCCAGGGTATAGCCGACAAGATACATGCTCTATCTGCGTCTTATTAATGGACCCAAACGGTTTTCATTATGTTCCATAGTCCACAGTCGTATAGCACACACCGTACTTGATCTAACCCCGCCCTATGGCCAGCTCCAGCCCCAACCTGGCCACGCACTAAGCGCTGCCCCTTGCTGTTGGCCCGTTCTGTTTGCATTTTGCATTTGTTGTGAGCTCTGCTGCTGCGGCTGGTGCTGCTGGTGGTGCTTCTTCTTTTCGCTTTTGTTGTGCTAGTTCATAACGGGACTGCTATTGCCGCTGGGCCTTAGCCAACAACAATGGCTCATATCAGTGTGCGGACTGTTAGCAATGTGCGTGTGCGTGTGCGGTGTGGCAACGCTGCTCGTTAAAGCGCTGCCAGCGTTGCCATTTAAAGTGACGCGCCTGAAATTATGCCATAGAAATTTAACAAATGACAGCAAGCCACTCAATTAGCCACACAAAAATAAGTGAATGGCAACTGTCGTGGGATGGGTGGGGGGAGGGGGGTGATGGTGGGGGGTGACAGGCAGTTACAGGACACACAACACACAACACACACCCACACACACACGCCAAGTCGCCCACAGGGCACAACAACAGCAAACGCGACCTAAATGTATGCAAAATTGTTGTTGTTGTTGCTGATGATGTCTAAATGTGCGCACATATACATGTATATATGTATATATATATTTATATACAGTTATACACTCGTGTGTGCTGTCATGTGTGTGCGTGTGCGAGGACTCACGCACAATCCAATATAAATAAAATATACACACAAATACGCGTAACGACCTCATTAGCATAATAACGGTAAGTAATGGATGAAAAATGCCATTAAACAACACTTTATGACTTTCTCTTGCTCTCTCTCTCTCTCTCTCTCTCTCACATACACACACACACACACACACACACATAAATTTGATTTAAATGCGTGCGTGCTGCTGCTGCTTGTTGTTGTTTTTGTCGTTGTTCGCACTGGCTTCAAATCTAAGACCTAAAAGCTCCTCACACACAGACACACACACATAAACATTAACCGATCGACAGACAAAGCACAAATGAATAATGAGGAAGCGGATAAGGGGCAGACGGAGGGGGGGGGTGTCTATGCTCGCAAGTAGCTACAGCTATGTCAATGCATGGGCGTCCCTGGGCAGTGGCGTGCGACTTTTAAAACAATTTCAAGATTTCAAGACACTTTAAATCACGGCAAAGGACAAGGAATTCAAGGGGAAAAAAAAACATAACAAGAAAAAAATATTATCAATTTTACTTTTATTCATAAATATTATTATTATTATTACTATTATTTTTATCATTATTATTATTATTATTATTATTATTATTATTATTATTATTATTATTATTATTATTATTATTATTATTATTATTATTATTATTATTATTATTATTATTATTATCATTATTATTATTATTATTATTATTATTAATATTATTATTATGATTATTATTATTATTATTATTATTATTATTATTATTATTATTATTATCATTATTATTATTATTATTATTATTATTATTATTATTATTATCATTATTATTATTATTATCATTATTATTATTATTATTATTATTATTATTATTATTATTAGTATTATTATTATTATTGTCATTATTTTCATTACTACTATTATTATTTTTATCAATATTATTATTATTATTATTTTAATTACTAAAACTATTATTAACGTAATTATTATTATTTCTATTCTATATATTTGGAAAAGAAAGTATAAAAAAAAATGTAAAACTTAAAAATGTAGATCAAGTTAATTTAAATACTTTGCTTGGCTTAAGCTTGTTTTGGTTTGTCGTGTAAGTTGTCTGCCGTCTTACAAAATTCCTCTCTTAATGCATTCTCATTTAGTTGAGCCGGCTCTAAGAATATCTTGAGCAGCCCAAGGACAGAACTGTTATAGTAGTTGTAAATACTGGAGATATCTCCAGGTAAGTTGGCAACGCTGTTCAGGTTGAATAGGATTTAATGTACCTTAGCCTTAACCTTTCTATGCAGACACAGTAATGTTGGTTCCTAATTGTAAAATCGGAAAATTTCAGACTAAATAGTTCAGGGAAACTGCCCAAATTTAAGTTTTCAATGTTCGATGTCAACTGTATAGCGTGCTGCAAGATTGCAAGATAACGAAGAAAATATTTGAATACCTTATATTTTATTTTTATTTTTAAATTGCTTGTAGAGCACGAAAGAATATAAAGATAATTATACCTTGGGTATTCAAAGATGTCTAGCAATACGTGACTGCAATGCAGTTGTCTCTTCTATGTTTGCTCTTACCAGAGTTTTTGATTTCTCATTTCTGCTTCACACGGTATTCGTAAACGTTAGCACGAAAGCAGTTGGATTTCAAGCACTCTTATTAGCTATCGGGCCATAATGGGAATCTTATTTGAGGAATCTAGCTTGAATCTCCTGCTGCTCTAATGAATTACTCTCGACATATAGATTCTATTAATGCGTTTTTCTCATTTTATGATCACACCTTAATTTGCTAATCATTTTGGAATCGTTCTATGGGCCTTTAAGTGCGACAATCTCATCTTTATTGGTTAATTTCGAGCTGCCATTTAATTTGCTCGTATTTTTTTGTTTATTTTTTTTTTCTGTTATTTTAGCTGCTTTGGTTTCGCGCTCTTTTTGTTGGTGTTTGTTTGTTTTTTTTTTATTTTTATTTAAATTTTGTCGCCTAGCTGCTTAATTTCAACGAATTTAACGCATTGTGAGCCTTTTTTTTTGGGTGGGTCTATGGAAGGGGAGGGGTTAATGTTTATTTCAGGCTGGCAAAACATGTTTAAAGTATGTTAAACGGCGGCCTCAAGCCGACCCAGCGCTGACCCCCACAACCCGCCCCCCTGCGCCAGTTCCCTTGAACAGATAAAAGGCACATTCCCATGGCTGAGGCACAACCCCTTTCGCCACTGCCTTGACCCCATCCGCCCAGCCTGAAAACCTATCCCCCAAGCCCCCGCTCGCTGAAATGTAGGCTAGGGCTTTAGCTCCATGTCCGACCCGCTCGCCTCGGCTTGTTTATTTAGGTCTGAGCTAATAAAAAGGCTTACCATCTCAATAAAAGTATTTAACACAAGCGTTTTACTACACTTCCAGCATTTTCTTTTTTTTTTCTACTTTCTTTTTTTTTTTGGGCTTTTTTGTGCGTGCCGAAAAATTTTCCTTGCTCTGGTTTCAGTTTCAGCGCTGCCTTCAAATTTTCCTGGGCTCTATTTTTCTTTCTTTCTCCGCTTCTGTTGTCTTTGGGCTTGTGTCCTGTTTGGTATCGGTGACGCCAAGTGAAAGCAGTTGAGTAAATCCCTTAATCTATGGAAATGCTACGCAATTACCACGACAAGTTGAATGCCAAGGCGGCCGCCGCCACCGCCACCGCCGCGTCATGTGATGCCCCCTGCCTCTTCTTCTCTGCCCGGCCACTTGCTCTGGCTGTCCTTAACTGACTGACAGTCCTGACCCTTTCGGCGTGCCCTTTTTTCTTTTTTTTTTTGGCTCTTACTGTAACGGACCTGAACGTGGCTGCTGCTTTGGCTGCTTTTTTTGGAGTGTTTACACAACCAGTTACAAAGTGCACAAGCCACCCGGCTGGGTCCTTAGTCTTTTGGTCTTTGGTCCTGTGTCCCTTTTGCTCGGCAGCTCCTCGGGGCCAATGGACGCTCTCACGTACCGCGTGCCGGGGCACAACAAATCAAATTTGCATACCAAGTATTATCGGTATCAGTACGACGAGTCCTTAGCAGTAACTCGCCTCCTGCAGCCAGCTGCGTTCCACGCTACGTAAAGCTAAATATTGAGTCAATAAAGGTTGAACAAAAATGAGCATTTATGTTCCTTCTAATAAAACATGTGATTTTTCGTGCATAATATGTGAATATTATGTGCATATCTATGTAAAAGAGCTTGTCCTGCCGGACGCTCTGAACAGACGCTGACATTTCTACTGGTTCGAAAGTGAGTACAGTTCTTTGGAAAACTCGAGCTGCAAGTGTTGGAAAACGTTGGTCATAGTTTGTATGACAGGCACCGAAAACAAGCTGACGAGAATGAGTCTGCGTTGCTAAGCATTTCTGTCTGAGCGTCGAACTAGCAAGCGAAAGGTCGCCGGTTCAATTTTCTGCGTTGACACATGTTTATATCTTGTATTTTTACCATCAAGCATAGAGCCTAAATAAAATCAATTAAAATAAAAAATGAATGTTAAAATTTAATATTAAATATATTAAATAGAACTTAATATTAAAGATTATTAATTAAATGTTTTTGGCACGCGCCAGGCAAACTGAGCACGAAGTTTAGGGATCATAGCCCTTGAAGACAGGATTGTTTTTTTCTGATCTCAATTAATGCCAAGCCTGAACAAACACAGCTTCGCTGGTGAGCTTTTCTAGAAAGTATTTGAAGAGTTTATTGAAAAAAAAAACAAAAATTATGAAAAATAGTTTTCAGTTAGTTATTGAAAAACCAGAATTGCATTCAAGAATTTCTGGCTTGACTTTAGTTTAGCTCACTTTATTAAGGCCACTTTAGCTGATTCCTTAAATTATTTTGGGCTTCTGCAAATGCCTGACTGGATCCTTACTACTATGGATGATCCAAGGTATACGTATAGCCTAGCAACAACAAGAACAACAGCAACAACAACAATAATAGCAACGACAAGAAGAAGAACAACAGCAACTGGCAGCTGGAATTCCATTTAGGCAACAAACCTTATTAGGCCGCACGTCAGTTGCAATTTGGCTAGCCCGAAAAACTATGCAGCAATAATTGCAATTCACGCTAATTATGATTGATTGAGAAGAGGAGATCCCCGCCCATTGGCCGCTCATAATTGCGAAACTATGATGAGGGCTCTAGCCGCCACGTTTTGGCCGCCAACGCCGACCGTGTGCCCGACTCCGGTTGAGCCACCTCTCAGCCACGTCGCTGTCAATGTCTGCGCTAATGATGAACTGAAATGTGATTGCCGCAGCGCTGCGAAGTAGCATGGAAGGGACTGCGGGTGGTGGGAGGGGGTTGAGTCCTGCGGTTGGCAGCGGCAACGAAATGAAATTAAAGCAAACAGAAGCAGCGAAGAGAATCCGCCAGGAATTGCCATGAGCAAATAATTAAATAATAACCAAAGGCCCCAAAAACTTGCCCCAACCATGCCTGGCAAGAAAGGGAAAGAGCAGGAGAAAAAAATGATTATAGCCAAAAATCCCGCTAAGCAAAATCCGAATCATTTGCCTGGCCAAAGGCAACCGGCCAAATGATGGGGAATTGGCCTCAACTGCCGTTCGGCTAAGTGAAATGTAACTCAAGGGCTCAAGGGCACCATGCCCACACCGGCCGCCCCGCCCACTTGCGCGATTTTACCTGCTCATGGGCCCAATACCATGCCCACGCCCCCGCACCCCTATATTAAGACAAATGCGAAGCACTTGTAATTATGGCTAGAAAATGTATTCCTTACGCTCGGCTCCTCAATAACAATAAATCGATTCAAGTGCGCGTAATCGGGCAATGTTATCCAATAATAAAAATAACAGAGCGTTGCGGGGACGACAATAAAATCAGCTAAATAGCAAATGCAAACAAACGGCCTGCCAAGCATCTCGAATACCGGATGCCCTAACTAGAGCGTAAATATGCGCCGATCAATGAGCTAGAGATCGCTGAACTACCAACTTTTAACTGGTAGTTAAATCACGGGTCAGGGTTCCTTTCTCCTTTCTCTCTAACTCGTAATGTCTCATATGTATAGATTTATCTGAATATTTGCTATTTATCCAGGCCATTATCTCTGTCTATCCCTTCTTCTGTTTATCTCGTTATCCCACTCTTTTTCTGGCTCGCCCGCTCTCTCGCTCTCTCTCTATTTCTTTGGCTCTTTCTCCTTTATTCATTTTTGTCTGTCAAAGTTGACAGGCATCTTGTCATGTTGTCATACTCGGTTTAGTTATTTTTAACTCACGCCTTTTCTATTTAAGCACTCACAATTTGGCTAGCAAGTGCCTGTTAAATATTTAACATGAAGTTAGAACGGCAGTGCTGCCACCGGGCAATATTTCGCTGTTTAGAATTGAACGATGCTTCATCTTCGCTGAGTTGTTGCTCATTGTTGCCTAACGTTGTTAAGTTGACAAGCTGGTTAGGAAATACCTAATGCAATATAACTGCCTGTGAGGGGTTTAACTGGCACATATGCATGCACTTGGCGAGCTACCCTAGACTGGGCTAGAGTATAGCGCTTCGGTGTGGCGGTGTGAGTAGGCAATTTCAATGCCTATTTGATTTCAATAAGGTAGCAAATCAAGTGCAAGGCAATTGAGGAGCAGCAGCAGCCCAGCATGGGTAGCTGCGTGAACTGTGACAGAGTTCTGGGCGGAACAACCACCAGCCACCCCACCAACGCCCCCTTAGCTACTCCACTGGCTGAGTGGCCCGGGCGTAATCCACATCCGCCGCGCTGTAACGAGCACATTAAAGCCACTCACCTGTGCGGGTTGCTGGAGCGCGCGCCCGCGACGCGTCTTTTGGGCCGTTTTAGCCGCCGTTTTAGCTGGCTTTTGGCTGCCGTTTGCCAAATGCCAAATGCCATTTGCCATTTCGACATTTGCCATTTTGCCATTTTACCGGCTGAGCGACAGTTTGGCGCCGTCATCATCAACGGGAGATCAAGTTGCCGACGTCGTTTGCTGGCGACGCACTCGAACGGAAATTGAATTGAGCAATTGTAAATGTGTGCTGCTGCCCCCCCCCCCCCCCCCCCCCCCCACTGCCCTCCCACCCCCACCGCATTTGGAGTTTGTCAATTGCCGCAACATATCAAATGATTTGCTTCCAAATGATTTGATTTGAATTGACTTGAAATCGAGGCGACCCAAGCCAGCTACAGTGGCAGCAACAGCAACAGAAACTTTGGCTGACATTCGAGTTGCTGCCACCTCAGCTTGCCGCTCCCCCCCTGCCCCTCACCATAGCTGTGCCATCATAATATCCACTTGATTTCTTTTGCTGTTTGTTGCCATTCAAGTTTTTGAGACATATTGTTGCTGTTGCTTCTGTTGTTGCTGGCAATTTGAGAATTTGTCTAGCGGACGCGAACTGCCTACAAAAGCCCGGCGCGTAATGAATTTCATTTCAATTTAGCAAAACGTCAAGCCAATTTGTAGGCACAAGCACACAGCACAGTTCGCTGAGGCGTTGTTTATAGTGTTTGCGGTTAATTAATTCACATTTACACCTGTTGGTGGCGGCATTGCAGACAGCAACAGCAGCAACAACTGACGCCCAAACGTTTTGCTTGGCGGCTGACTCGCTCCCTTTGACTGAGCCGCTCTATACACACCCACACAACCACACATTTCACACCTCACACACACACACACATTCGCACACGCACACCTCTGGCAACGGCCCCACACACTGAACTCCATTCAATTCATTTCATGCGCACAGTTCATATGCCGCAAATTAACTCGAAAGCAGCGACAATAACGAGCTACACAAATTGCCACAAGGACATGGGACTGCGGCATGGCAGCTGGGGCCGGAGTTTGGGGCAAGGACACGCTTGCAACGCCTTTTTGCATAGGCTGTTCACGCTGCGAGGCGTGGCCGTTGCGCTGAGGTGTTGACAGCAGCGAACAGCGAGCGCCCGAAATGGACGCACGGCAACAACAAAAACTCAATGAATGGGCGACTCTTCCTCTCTCTCTGAGTGTGTGTGTGTGTGTGTGTGTGTGTGTGTGGTAGAGATGGCACTGAGCCTCTTTTTGCTGCAGCAATGCGGCGCCTTAAAGCACAATAAGCGCTTTTTTTGTCGAAAGTATTATTGCAGAGAGAAGCGTTGGGAATTATTTGTTTAGATTTTGATTTGTGAACAAAGCATGAGCTGTTGCTTCTCGCTGCGCTTAAAGCTTCACTACATCGTTTGCTTCAAATTGCCTAGCTTCTCCCTCTTGTTTTCGAATTCGCTTCTCACTTATGGTTCAGTCTAAGCTGCTCGCATAGCATTTAGCTGCGCTTAACGCTTGGCTACGCGTTCAGATTATCCGGATGATACTTGCTTTGCTTATCGGTGTGCTTCTCGCTTGATTTCGCTTAGTGATCTTTCTTTCTCGCTTTCTACTTCTCGCTTTGCTTCTCTGCTTATCACTTGGCTTATTTTTTTGCTTTCTACTCTGCTTATCACTTTGCTTTTCCCCTATCTACTCACTTCACTTCTCTCTTCAAGTTCAGTCTACAATTGCATTTTAATAATTACAAATAATTGTCGCTTCTCGCTGCTTTTCTTGATTTCCGCACGAGAATTCACGACTGCAGCGTAGAAGCGCACGACTTGCACCCATCTCTAGTCGTGTGTGTCGCCACACACACCGACATACACACACCCACACACACCCACACACACACACACACTAATGCCTGTCAACGTCATTAACAACAAAAAGAACGAGCGCCCTCAACACATACCACGCCGCCACAGCTCGCACCGCCCCTGGCCTTAGGTGCAGAGGCGCAACAGGCGGCAGGCGTTAATTACAAAATAAACTCTCGTGAATAAGTGCGAGAGGGGATATGTGGAATTGAGAAGAGGTGTGGGTGTAACATACGTGTGTATGTGTGTGTGTGTGGCCATGTCATTAAGGCTGCGAATGACCCGCCCAAAGCACACATTTGCGTCCACACTCGCGTCCGCGTCGCTGACCAGCCAACGGGAAGTGCCTCGACAAATGCAGGAACCCAAGGACCCAGGACCCGGTACCCGGTACCCAGGACCCGGTGCCCAGGACGTGCTTGAAGCGCGCGCCGCACATATGTCGTTGCCAGAGTCAGTGGAGCAGCAACAACGGCCAGAGATGGGGCACTTGCTGGCCAGGGTGGGGCAAGTGGAGTGGGCGCACTCGCCTGCCCAGCGGTCGCCGCCATTTAACGGCGTGATTTACTGCGGTCAACGTGTGTGTGCCTGTGTGTGTGTGTGTTTATGTGTGTGTGTATGTGGTCGCCACCTGCGGCTGCCCTCAAATGACCAGCGAACAGCTTCAGCTGCAGCACCAGCCCCGCCAGTCACAATGCCAATCCCATTCCGAATTCCCCATTCCGCGTCCTGCCCATTCTCTGGCCTGTCCTCGTGCTTGGCCTCGGCATAATAATGTTTAATTTGAGGTAAATACGTTTTTGTTTTTCCCATTTAGCCTCGCTTTTCTCTGCTTTATTTTTATATTTTTTTTTTTTTTGTTTTGAGCCGGGTGACGCTGTCCCGCTGGGCAACCAGCAGGACCTGGTGCTGGAGCAGGAGCTGGTGCTGCGGCAGGAAGCAGCCAGCATCGGACTCGTGCTGTGTGCCGAGAAGTGCATTAAAATTTGTGCTCGCCGAGAAAAAGAAGTCGACAAAATATAAATTAAACATTTCCAAAAAAATAAAAAGAAATGCGATTACTTCTGGAAGTCACTGTTAGTAGCCATATAATAAGCAGGACAATGCAAACATAAATAAATATTAATGCACGTGAAAATACATTGGATTCACACCCACAACTTGGTGATACATAGGAGACAAGTGATTAGCAGCGAATGGGGAAAAAAGCAAAAGTATCGAATGGAAAGTAGCGACTAGTTTGGGGAACTTGAAGGTGATTTGAAAGGCAAAGTGTTTGACAGCGAGTGCGAGATAACAAGTAAAATTAGGAACGAGTGAAAAGTAGCGAGTGATTTATGGTATTTCAAGATGCCTTGAAAGATAAAGTGATCAGCTGCAAACGCTAAATAAAGAGTAACAAAGTTAACGAGCAAATATTAGTATTAACGAGTGGAAAGTAGCGAGCGATAAGAGTAATATGAGGAAAGTTGCGTGTGAAGGACAGTACTTGAAAATGAATGCAACGGCAAACTTATTGCAAAATAAAGAAACAAATTAGCAACGAGAGAAGAGTAACGAGTTATTTTGAGCAGTCGAAGATTGCTTGTTAGATAAAGAGCACAAAGAAACGAATAACGAAAGTAACGAGTGGATGTAGTAAGTGATTTATGTAACTGTTCTGATCTTGAAACATGAAGGTTAGTGATAATAAACGAGTAAAAAAGCTTGTAATATCAAGTTAATGAGAACGAATGGGGAATAGCAAATTACAAGGAGATAATTTAACTAAAAGCAAAGTATATAAGGCTTGGCATTCCCGTGAACAAGCAGCGAGTTAAATTACGCAATTAGAATTCGAAACAGCCAAAATATTGCTCGATTAAAGTTAATGTGTGGCTATAATATGTTATGGGCAATTTGCTGATCAGTGACCAGCGAGAAATGGTGAGCAGGAAATTGAGTAAGAGCAACGAGCAGCGAAGGGCAAACAACGAGTGCACCTATTTTGAAATAATCTCCACTAAATAACAAATTGCACTGTGACAGAAACAATATATTTTAATAGAGAATAGATGACTTTAAGCACACAAACATACACCCCCACACACATGTCGCTAATTGAAATTTGTAATACTTGTTGTGCGTGTGTGGGTATCAGTGGGAACAACATCGTTCAACGTCTGGCTGGCCAATGGGCCACATAAAAGCGTCGCGGGAATCACACAAAAGGGCTGGAAAAAAAAAAAACAAAACAAAAAAAAAATGGAATGAAAGAAAAATAGCGGAACACAAACCTGGACAGGCAGACATTGTCAGCATTTCTTTTGTCCAATGCTGTGAAAAGGCTTCAAAGCCGTAAAGGCTCGCCCGAAAGGCTACCAGCCATCCAGCCAGCCAGCCAGCCAGCCATACCCAGGAACAGGAAGCGGATGTCGCGTTGGCCACTGTTTCTGTTTCGGTTTCTGTTTCTGTTACGCTCCCATTTACTGTTCCTGGCGCCGCCAAATGGACCCAGACCCAGACCCAGACCCAGTTCCCGACTCGCATTCAGACTGATGCCATGTGCACGATGCACGATGTATGTAATTGTGTTTACCCATGCTTCACTAGCGTGATATTCGAACAATGGCCCAGCGCTGAGTGATGTGCACCGTGTGTCGTAAGTAACGAGTGACATGCTGCAGGATGTCAACTGTAAGCGATGCGCAGCAAGGGAAACGTACCATGTACTAAGAGACGAGTAAGAAGCGCCGAAAAAACTGCGGGTGTGAACATTATGCAGCGAGTTTTCAGTGATAGCGCTTGTTTGAGCTGCGTGTGTGAGTGAAGAGCAACGAGTAGCAAGAGGCACAACGAGTAATGCGGACGAGTGAACAAGTTAAATGTAACTAGCGAAAAGTAGCGAGTAAATATAACTGAGTGCATGAAGAGAAGCGACTGATAAGCGGCGAGCTATAACAAGCGAGTTATAAGTAACGATTGAAAAGTAGCGAATAGAGAGTAGCGAGTGATGAAAAGGCAAGTCAGCAGCGAAACACTATTACAAGTAACTAGCAACGAGTAAGGAACATGATCGTAAGCTTCTTAATTGCTTTATGTTAGAAATATATGAAATAGAGGCAACATACAAAGCAAAACGTTTGATGAGCAACGAGTAACAGGCAGCGAGAGATAATCGACTTGGGAATGGAATAGCTACGAGAGCGGGAGTGAAGGCGATGACAATGGCAATGACAGTTCGTTTCATTTGTTTTCATTTTCCGTTTGGTCTCGTTTATTTTGATTTAATTTAATTTGAAATGAGAATCGCAGCTGTGGATGTAGCTTTGTCAAAGGCAAACAAATCAAATTGCAGCCCCAAGCCAAGCTGCCCGTGGAGCAGACCGGGGATTGGTGTGGCCCAAAACTACAACTGCAACTAACCTAAGCCGAAACCGCGCTGCAGCAGGTTGTGGCGGTGGCCCAAGACCCCCAACAAAAACAAAAAAAAAAGGGCAAAGGGCGTCCGCGACGGTCGTCTGGGTAGCTTCAGCTGTTGCTGTTGTTGTTGTTGTTGTTGCTGCTGTTATTATTGACTTGCCGGCATTTCTTGGCCAATTTGGCAAAGTGTTTCGCCTCCTGCTCAATCTCGAGACATGACATGCTAAAATAAAATAATAAAGAACAAGTGAGAGTCAGTGCTGCCCGACTGGGAGAAACCCTGCAGCGAGTGGCCGCTGAGCTGGTCTATAAACCTAATTCTTATCGATGGACAGGCGGGCAGTCAGTGGAGTCTCCAAATACTGTGGACAGACAGATGGACAGGCTAGAGACATGGCTGGAGATAGTTCCAGTGGAGTCTCAATATCTAATAGACACGCCTAGAGTTATATGTTCTAGGAAGTGGAGTCTCCGAATCTTATAAACGACAGCGAGACAGACAGACGATCGAGCAGACGGACGTGGCTAGAAAGATATGGTCCAATAGTCCCAGTGGAGTCTCTAGATCTTATGCATAGATAGACGGACAGTCTACCTGGCCCAAAGATTCAAGTGGCGTCCCAAGATCCTTTGGACAGACAGACGGATAGACGAACAATCGGACATGATTCGAGATATATGGTCCAATAATTCCAGAGGAGTCTCCAAATCGTATCTTATATAGATAGACGGACAGACAGACCAACAGGCGAAGATGCCTGGATCGACAAGCACATCATGCCCTTTTTAGGCATTTTGCCATGTATACAGGGTGTACAAGAAAACGGAAATGTTGCAATCGACAGGCGCAATAAAATGTGGGCTGCACCGGCGAAAATCAGGGTTGAGGCGTGGCCGTCCCGGTGCCAGGCACTTGCGGCCGTGCGCCGCGTTGCATACAACTAATTTGTTGTGGGCGTGGCCGCACTGATATGGCCCACGTAATTGCCTTTTCGCCTTTTTGTTTGCCGCTGCCGCTTTTTTATTATTATTATTATATTTTTTTCTTGTATTTATATTTTGACTGGTTTTTTGGCGCTTTGTGGAGCTAATTTTTTTTTGCTGAGCCGGTTGCCAAGTGACGCCAAGCCGCAAAAGTGTGCTTTAAGAAACTGCACAGACGGCGCGCGTGAGTGTGTGCGAGTGTGTCTATGTGTCTATAAATCAGCCATGCCCAGCAAAAAATGCAAATGAGCGGCATAAAACTAAAGCTGGGCCAAGCGGCACGGGTGGCAGACAGCAAAGATCCCGCAAGTGCCTTAATGAAAAGCAGCGACAAGCACACGCACACACACACACGCAGAGCAAGCAGAGAGACACCTGAGCTGTGTGTGCGTGTGTGTGTGCTACTCTGGGGGCGCTCTGTGCGTTGTCGGCGCTAATCCTCATTTAATTTTAAAGTTCGAAGGTGTTGAAGATAATTTTTGCACCACTTGCCACAGCCACTGCAGTAGCAGCAGCAGCAGCAGCAGCAGCATCAACCGCAAAAGGCAACAGCAGCAGCAGCAGCAGATCCTGGAACAGCTCCAGGAGCAGCTCCTGAACGCATTTATAGAGTGTTCGCACATAAAAATATTTTATGGCGTTTCCCTCGACGTTCGCCTTGGCGCGAAAGGATTGCAGACTCTGCTGCTCTTGCCTGAGTGGAGGGGGTGACTGGCTGGCGCTTTTGGCGGGAGGGAGGGGAAAAATGGTGGGGGGGGGAGCTTGGGCTTGTGTAGCTAAGTGGCGTTACCGTTACCGCACATCGCCAGAGATAAAATAACGGTGCCAGACATTGTCTTATGAATAAATTGTTATGGAAATCGAATTAATGAACGCTGTGGCGCACAATGGAGGCTCCAATGGCTGCTCCTTGGGCTGTTGTCTGCTTCAGGTGTCCGTGTGTGTGTGTGTGTGTGTGTGTGTGTGTGAGTGTGTGTGCTCTGGTGTGTGTTAGCGTGCCAGAGGTTAATACCTGAGCTTATTTGTCTAACTCTTTCGTTGCCGCTGCTGCTGCGTAATTTAATTATGCGTTCACTTTGCCCCCAGCCCCCAACCCCATCCACATCAGCTTGCCCATGCAGAGCTAGAGTTCTTATCTCAAAAACTGTGTGTCTGCTTCTAGTGTGTGTGTGTGTGTGTAGGTGTGTGTGTGTGTGTGTGTAGGTGTGTGTGTGTGTGTGGTCTACGGGACAGGCATTAAATTGCAGCATTTAATCGAATTTTCAAGTGATGTGCGCTCACACAATGCCAATTCCCAGCTACACATATACATCTCTTTCTATATCCATATCCATATCCATATATATATACTTACATATATGTGTGTAGACATATGTGGCATCAAGTTCTCTCTAACGTTAAGCTGTGCAAAGTCAACCCCAAGTAACTCATAAACTCTAGCTGTAAGCCAGCCACACACACACACACACACCTATTAAGAGTGTGTCTGAAATCAATTTCCATTCCATTCCACAATTATTATACTTCTTTTCCACAAACTCAAAGTTTTCGGGTTTAATTTAGACATCTGCGACACTAATTATTATATCAGTATACCTTGTTCAGGTCCCCTCGAATTTGGAGCATAGGCTTCCATATAGCATAGGGGTATCACGAATTAAATCAAATTGAAAAACTACAAGAAACAGCTATCCTTGGCAAACCGAAGAACAAATACTCTTTTGTAGACATATAGTTTTCTGTTGAGAGGGTATAAATGTAGAGCTCGGTCAAGATATGTTCGAAAACAAAAGGTTTTTTTGCTGTCCTTTATATCTGTCATGGGAAAATATGGTTCTTGCTAAAATATGGTTTGCATACGCAAACCTATTTTGCCTACGAACATTTCTTGTATAGTATTCCGATGCTGATAAGGTTTTGCATATATGTAAGGAACAACGTGAAACTAATAAATCTTAAGGTTTGGTTCAGATGGAGTTCTTCATGCAAGAAACTACTTTGCGACCAATCGTTCCTCTGGCAGCCATATCATATAATGATCCGATCCGGCAAATATATGTACTGTCTTGAACAGAAAGACAGACCTAAGCAAGCTTTTGAGAAGTTAGCTTTAGGACTGAGAGACAAGTGCGCATAGCAACAGACGGACAGACAGACAGATTGACTTGGCTATATCAACTCGACTGTTGATGCTGATCTATAATATTTATACTTAATGGGAATCGAAGATGTTGTAGGCTAGGTAGGCTAGTAGTAGGCTATAAAAACTGAACGCAACAATGTCAGAGTTTTAATTGTATGAAAGCTCAGCAAAGAGCGTCAATATTTAAAAGTATTTAAAAGCTTAAGAATTTTAATTATCATTTAAAAAGGAAATAGTACAAAGGATTTTTCTGACGCATTTTTGATTTCAGACTATCTTTCGGCTGTATTCGGATTCTCTAGAGATTGCTAACTGAGACAGATTCGCTTAATGCTTAAAGCTAGTCACACACACACACACACGCACACACACACACACACAGGTAAACCCACAGCTATTCGACCTGCGCTTAAAATGCTCCAAATTGGATTCTATTTTTTTTTTCTACTCTCTCTTTTGCTTTGGGGCTTTTATTTCGTTTCGTTTGTTTTATTATTGAGACTTAATCAATGCGTTGTGTGGGCAGTTGTGGGGCAGGGGCTGTAAACGCTGCTAAAAACCTTTCCACCTATACACACACTCACACACACACACACACATACTGTTGCTGCTGGGAAGAAAGGTGGATGGGTTGGGGCCAGTTCTAGGCCAGACACGCATTCGGCTGTGGTTTTCATTTATCCCAAATTAATGAAAACGAAGACAAAAAGTTTGTTGCACGCACAAAAGCCCTCTGCCTCTGCCTCTGCCTCTTCCGCCGCGTTGCGCCCCTCACTAGCCACACCCCTCACCAACCGGCGTGTTGCCCATTGGCAATTCCCTTTATCTTTGGCCTCGTCCTCGCCCTCGCCCTATCCCCCCCTTTTTTTTGGCGCATTTTTAGTGTCTTGCACTTTACACTTTTGTTTGTTTATTTGTTTATTTGTTCTGCCCCCAAGTGGCAGCTAATTACGTGCCACGGCGCGGGGCGCCACGGCCACAAACTTGTCCATCAGCTGCATTCAGCTAACCAGCGAGGCAGGGAGGAAGGGGGTTTGAGAAAGGAAAGAAAAGAAAAGGAAAGCGGACGGAAAGAGCCAGAGAATGGAAAACGTCAACAACAACAGTCAACGCCAGGCACGATGACGTTTTATGACACCAGCTACTGCTACCCATCCGCAATGCTGCTGCCCCCGCCCTCCGCATGCTATTGCCCCGCTAGCTGCCGGCCAAGCGCCTGCCTTTTGCCAAATCCGTTTAAAGCCAAAGTCGCAGCCAAGTTGCCAGCACAAAAGTCAGCGAAACGGGTTGCTTAAGGGATATTGGGGTGTGGGTGGGGTGAGCGGGTGGTGGGTGGTGTCCTGGTTGGCCACTGTGCCTGTGCCGGTGCCTGTGCACTTGAAAGGGACTTCAGTGATACTTTGAAATCAAACACGGCGCCAAGGATGTTAAAAGGACTCCGCACAGCGACTGACTATGGGCGAGCTAAATGAGCAGCGACCTGTTTGACACACAGCGAAGAGCAGCGACAACAACAACAACAACAATATCATCGTTATCATCATTAACATTAACATCATTATCAGGCAGAGAGAGAGAGAGAGAGAGAGAGAGAGAGGGCGAGAGAGGGCGAAGAGAAATTAAAAAGCAACTCGCCGCCTTTTGAAGTTCCTCACTTAATTGTCCTGGGCAGGCGGCAGCAATCGCTGCTGCTGCTGCTGCTGCTGCAGTTGCCACAGCAACCCAAATGAAGCTCTTTGGCTGGCAACTTTAAGACTCAAAGCCCAAAACGATAAACCAAATTAAGGCCAACTTGTGCGCCCAAAAACTGTGCCAAAGTATTCAAATGTACCTAGATAGTGCCTACTTGTGCTCGCACAGATTCTCCCTACGTCTGCTTAAGATGGCGAATAGGCTAAACTCAACAAATTTTTTTCGTTGCGAAACAAAAACCTAAACACAACAAAACTTAGATAATGCCTTTTGATCTCCAAACCCAATGAAAATGGGTGAAATGATCAGGGCCAGACGCCGAGTTGATCTAGCCAGGCCCGTCTATTCATTCGTCCGTTTGAGACTTGAAACTGTAAATATATATATTCTCCTATATCATAAGCAGAACGGGTTTTCGATTGTTTCTTCGATATATATCTAATTTTCGTCACATCGATAAATATCGATGTTCAGACATTATTTCGATGATAATGAGAGCTAACTTCGTCTATCTTCGCACGCATTATTTGTATAACATATTTGCTGCATATTTCACTTTTTGAATACATATACCCTTTAATTAAGCCGCAGTGCGCAAAGGGTATTTCCTGTAAAAATAAGGTGTGTAAGCAGCAGGCAAAAAATTGAGAACAAAAACACGTTAAAAAGTTAGATTTTTGAAATCAATTAAGTGTCGAGCTAGTTGAGTTTGTGGATCAAGCATTTGCTTTGGAGCTAAAATTTAACATTTATTTATTAAAGCGAATTTCGGTTCGAATTCCGGATTCGGGTTCGGGTTCGATTGCAGGCGCATCGGCTGCATGCACAGCCTCAGCCTCAACCCAAAGGACTCTCCCAAAGAAGCTGGCACGCCCTGCCACGCCCACAGTCTCGCCTTTAGTGTCGCGCCTGCAAGTGCGTGTTGCACGGGTTAAATTTAAAGCTAAATGGCCCATGGCACACGACAGACGCCCGACGCCCGATTCGAAGCCAACCCCCTCCCCATTTAGCAGCAGCCCTCCTTCGTTGCTCTTAGAAGGAAACCGGCTAAGGATATGGATGTGAATGTGAAAAAGGATGCGATGGGTTACTCTAATGCAATTGATGTCTGTTCAGCGGATGCGAAGGCGTGGCAATGTTGCTTTTGTGGGGGGGCGCGCGCATTGAGGCGGCAACCTAATAAAAGGAACGAAAACAACTTGTTTTCCAATTTTACAATTTAACAAGTTGCCATTAGATGGCGGCCAGAAAATACGTAGAACTAGCTGCTGGAGTTGCCGAAGCACAGCCACAGTCAGAGCCACAGCCGGAGCCCGCCTAGGCCCGGCAGCTGACATGGCGCAGTCGTTAGTTCACAAATCCCCAGTTCTCCAACCAATGGCAGATACGTAATTCGCAATCCTTTTGCCGGCGTTAAGCAACAACAACAACAACAACAACTGGCAAAGAATTCCAAAGAAAATCGACTGCTATTGGATTCCAGTTGCTAAAGCCTCGTTAGAAACGTTCGAGTCTCCGCTTGCACAGCGCTTTTTTTTTTCTTTTTTCTTTTTTTTGGGGGGCTAGAAAGGCAACAACAAGGCGACGCCAACAAATAACAAATAAAAAAAAAAAAAAAGAAAAAATAGAATTTTTCTCGGTACAAATTTTTCGAATTGTTCGCTGGAGACTAATAAAATCAACGACGTGGAACTTCAAGCCGTTCCCATAGACCAGAGACAATGAGTCGTCGTCCTCGTCCTTGTCCGCGTCCTCGTCCCCGTCCACGTCCGCGCTTGGCGTCTCCCACATGCAGCTGGCTGTGGGCCAGGGTTAGCTTGTCCTGGCCAAAGCGAAAGCCAAAGCCTGTCAGACAACAACCAGCCAAAAGTTATTAAACAGTTAAGCGGCGTCGCACGTCGTCGCGTTTGGCCGCCCAGCAGCAGCCGAGCTCAGATTTTGCCATAGCCAGCCGTGGCACAGCCCCAACTGCTCGCATATTTGGGGCCCATAAACCGTATTTAGATCGCGTCTAAAGAGTTGCCTCCCCCCTCCCTCACGCTTGGCGCATTGTTGTTGCCAGGTCGAAGACGCCGCCAAAAACATTGCCCAATTTTATATATTGAGGGCATTCGCAGGGGGGGTTGGGGGCAGGGGCAGGGGGCCGCGCAGCATTGCTCAGCGGATAGGCTTTAATCAGCGGGCCGCCATTAATAAATCAGAGTCATTAAAAATGCAGCTGCCAGCGGAGGGCACCAAAAAATAGAAGGAAAAAAAATCAAGAAAAAAAGGGCAACCAACCAAATGGGAAAAAAGGAAATACAAGCAAATTAAATAGAGCATAGACGATGCGTGAATACTCTGATTAGAAGGTTCCTTCTTAATGTAACTTTAATTGTCAATAGTATTTACATTACTTTTATTGTAATTATTATTATTTTTTCTTTGTTATAATTATATTTTAATACTAAACATTTTATTTTTTTATTATTACTATTCTTATTATTATTATTATTATCATTATCATTATTATTATTATGATTATGATTATTATTATTTTTATTATTATTATTATTATTATTATTATTATTATTATTATTATTATTATTATTATTATTATTATTATTATTATTATTATTATTATTATTATTATTATTAATATTATTATTATTATTATTATGATTATTATTATTTTTATTATTATTATTATTATTATTATTATTATTATTATTATTATTATTATTATTATTATTATTATTATTATTATTATTATTATTATTATTATTATTATTATTATTATTATTATTAATATTCTTATTTTTATTATTATTATTCTTATTATTAATTACCTTAGTAAAAGTTTCGTTATTAATTTTCATATGAGCCGTATATCCAAAGGCTGCAAATATTGCGCATAGTGGCAACGCCGGGCCGATAGTTGGGCAACAGGTTGTATTTTGATATAGAAAGTATCACTTCGCACCGAAGAAAAAAGCTGAAAAGTAAGCAAATTGGGCCGGCAATCGTAATACATACACCGAAACGTTTTCGGTGCTGCCAGATTTTCAAGGCATTTGCAAGGTGGCAACACTGATGGTTATTCTCATGTTAAGAATTTAACAGGCGTGTTAATTATTTAACACACATTTTATTTGTATTATTACTATGAAAACCAATATATAGTTTGACAACATGTTTATGGTTATATAAGCGACTTAAAGTCTTTGCTCGAAGGTCTCCGTGTCTTTGGTTATTCGAGAATTGGGAAATAAAAATGATTAAAAATTAGATGCGTTGGTCACAAACATTATCAGAAACATCAGATAGCCGCAGCTTGGCAGAGTGTAGAAAAAAAACTAAATTGGAAATCGAATGAAAAGGCGCAGGCTGTCCTAAGCTGTGGCCAAATGGGCGTGGTTGTTGAGCTAGGCGAGTGGCGCGAGGGGGAGGGGTAAGGGGGAGGGTGGTTAAGATTGAGATGGAGATTGAGATTCAGATTGAGACTGAGGCAAGCGTAAGATTCAAGGATTCGTTCATTAAGCAGCCAGGCGACCAGCGGGCCAGCGGACCAGAATCACACAAAGGGACACTTTACAGCCGAATGAATCTAATTAAAATGTAATTATAAATGTAACCGTTAAGCGGAAGTATCCGCGGGATACCAGCCAAACACAACCAGAGAGCAAAGCGGCAAGCAAAAAAAAAAATATATATATATACAGAAATAATGAAAATGAAAATAAAAATAAAAATTAGAAGCGACAAGAAGCGAACCCCTTAATCATGACGCCCCAGCGCCCTCGATTTATGTGAAGACATCTTTTTCGTATACCCTGTAAAAAGGCAAACAAGTCAGGCCAGGCTTGACTCACAGCTACACAAGAGTTTCAATGTAAACTTATATCTTTCCATGCCCGTTCCCATCCGAGCTAGAGACAGAAATTGAGGTATGTTAAATCTCGTAAAGTCTTCGCCACCCAAATTCAAATTGGTCGGGGGATAACTCAGCTCACCTTTTGCTAAATCGAAGTCTGAGCACAATTCCCCTTCGATTACAGGGTATTTGTGCGGCGAGCAGGCGCTGATTTAATGCACACTTACTTGTAGCACTTTGTTCTCAATTCATTATCTTTGCGCTTAATTTTTCTAACACATTTCGCCGATTACCTTAAAGCTGAAAATGAATTCTTAAAGCTGCACAATCTTGAGACGATGTCCTGCGTGCTGGCCATATGCAAAAAAGGGACAAATTTGCGTTTGGCTTGTGCGCAATAAAACTAAACTAATGAAATTTAAAAGCAGCCCCGAGACGGATACGTTACGAGCAGCTGGCGTTAAGTTTTCGAGCCAAGTCTATGCCCAAAAATGCCAGCGAGTCAGCCAGCCGAGCACGAGGCCAAGTCAAACAATCGCCAGAGTCTGGGTCTGGGTCCGAGTCCGAGTCCGGCTGAGGGTACGGGACCGGGACCGGGTCCGGGTCTGAGTCCTGTGTCTTAGCCAGCGCTTGACCTGGCCGGCGTCGCCGTTGTTGTCCTTGCCGTGGCCTAAGCCGCCTCTAAATGCGTGTCCTGGTCATGTAATCGCATTTCAATTTTAAGTCATTCATTCAGACCCTGAGAGAGACGTCCGCCTCGACTTCGACTTCGACTTCGACGTGAACTTCGTCTTCAGCTTCCACTTGTACTTTGGCTCTCTTATCTTTGTCCATGTCCGTGTCCATGTGTCGTCTCCAGGGTGCACATATGCGAAGCGCCTGCACATTGGTCCGCCGGCTATCGCAAATTTCGGAATATTTTTTTAAGATTTTTTAAAGGATTTCTTTAGCTTTAATAAAATTAGTATAGCTCCCTTTTACTTTATATCATAATCATGGGAGCTTTATTGAAGTTTGATCTGCAACGAACCTTTTACTGTAGCTGGGTTCAAATGGTTGGGCTTAGATGGATATATAAGGCAAAGTATTCAAAATGGGAAATATTCTAGATTTGTTTATGCTCCCATTGTAAATTATAGGATCAGGTAGGTAAGGTAAACCTGGTGGGTAATCTGTTTGGATTCGATAAGACTTTTATATACATATATATTTTTTACAGTCTATAATGGAAAAAATTTAATACCCACCATGCATTTTCACACACATTTCGTGCGCTGTTGCACCACTGTGCGCTTGTGTGTAGCTTAAGAAAATTGAAAATTCCTTCGCATAAGTTGCACACACATTGCATAGTTGTTGTGTGTGTATTTGTGTGTGTGTGTGTGTGTGCACTTATGTGTAGCAATAGTTTGACACTTGCAATGCACATAAATTTTGAACGCGCTGCTGCTGACCGACTCCAAGTCCAGCTCCAGCTCCAACTTCAACTCCGACTCCAGCTCCGACTCCAGTTCCGACTCCGACTCCGTCTTTGGCAGCGACTGCGACTGCAGCAGCGGCAGCAACAAAGTCGTAAAGCGCTTTTAAGCACACAAATTAACCACAGTACATGGCCGAGCGCCCAAGCGGTCATGCTCAGCCAGCCCCTTCTCCCCTCCTCCTCACCTCCCCACCTCCCCACCTATTCATGCCACACCCAACCCCTCTAACCCCATGAGCCGTGGGCGACCATTTTGTTTGTCTATTTCGTTGTTTATTTGTTTTTGTGTGCACTCAAGGATTTCTAAGAACTTTAACTTGCCCGAAATATGTGCACATATGTGTACACCTACCCACCCACCTACACACACACACACACACGCACAGCTATTTGCACTGCGCCTGGCACTGAGCTACGTTTTTGGCTTGAAATTTTGAATTTGCGGATTGAAGTTGTTCGCCTCGATGTTGTTGCTGTTGCTGTTGTTGCCGAGCGCAGTGACCATTAACGAATTTTCAACTATTCAACATTCCCAAGGCTTTTATGTTTAGTGTCCTGCGCTGGACACACACATAGACACACACACACACACGCACACCGGCACTGTTTTGGCCACGCATGACTGCGCCGCCGCTGAGGATGCGGCCAAGGAAAATTAATATTCCACTTCTGGCACTTACTTACGCTCCGTAAATGCTTAAGGGCAAGTGTAATCTCTCTGTCTAACTGTAACTTAGCTGTGCGTGTGTTTACAACAGATTTGCATTTGAAAGCCACCCAAGTGGGCTGTTCCATTTGCCACGCCCCCCCTGCTGAACATTACATTTAACAGTGCGCCCTCATTAGGCCCCACTCCCGCCGCCACCCATCCACTCGGCTGCATAATCAGTTCATTAGCGTGTCGCCTGGGCAAAGCTTGTTATAAAAATAAATATAAAATATAGGAAAAAAATGTATGTATAAAAAGAAAACCTTAAAATAGAAGAAGAAGAGGAAAAAAACAACAAGTAAATTACGCGTTTCCCGCAGCGGCGCCACATCAAAGTGACCAGCGGTCTAGTCTCCCCCTCAGCCCAATCCCCCGTCCGTCGTGCACCATTCCCCCCAACCATTCCGCCTCAGTCCAGCCGCAGTGCATCTTTCTTTCTGGGTGCGGTTGCCACGTCGCCCACAATTAGACGACGCACAAAGTCAAACGTCAACAAATTATAGCCACATGGCCACACAGCTAGTAGCCAGCACAATCATCCCCACTCACCCCCACTCCTCATCCCTCACTCCTCACCCCTCACCCAACCGTTCTGCCCCACGCCCTTTTGGGCTTTCACAAATTAACAAACAAAACGTCAAGTCAAAAGGCAGCCGAAAGAAAACGCAGCCGAAGAAAATTTATGATGGACAAATAAGAAGCAGAGCGAGATGTGTGTGTGTAGAGCAAGAGACACCCTACCCCGACCCCCCTCACATACCCATACACACACACACACACACACACACAGCCCACTAGAGACACTGATTTGCATTAATGAACACTTGAGTGATTTCTCATCTTCCATATTTTTTTTTTTGGTTTTGGGTTTTTTGGGTCCAGCAGCTGTCGGCCGTGGGCCTTAATTAATTAAGTTCACATGAGCAGAGGAGCGTGCCGCGGGGTCGGATTGGGTCGATCGGCCAGTTCGCCTGCGATCTATCGATTTCCCTGGTCATGTACATTGCTTTCTATTTTATGTTGCTTTCAATTGCAAGGACAATTCGCCCTCCCCCACCCTACTTAAACTCATGGCCAGCAAAATCCTTAAATGTCCAGCAACAAAATTAGCGTTGACTAAAAGTTACCCATTAGATAACATTTAAGAGACCACATGCCTTTAATAGTGCACTTGACATCCTGCTTACTCGCAGCATTGCAGATCACTGTTCACAAAAAAAAACAAGAAAATTGCATGCAAATTACCCATGAGCAAAGAGACCAGAGCTGGGCTAAGCACGTTTGTGCAAGCGAGACGGACATACACGTACCTAAAACACAGAGAGAGTGAATTCGCGCTGAGCTGAATGCGTAAGATAAGCTGGAAAGGGAACAGCCGCTTAACAGAGAGCAAAGCTGAGCTGAGCTTAACAGCTGACATGGGAACAGCAGCTTAACAGCGAGTAAAGCTGAGCTGAGCTTAACAGTTGCCATGGGTACAGCAGCTTAACAGAGAGTAAAGCTGAGCTTAACAACTGTTAACAGGCTGTTTAACAGCAACAGATTGTCAGGCTGAGCTTTATGCAAGAGCAAGCAGTATGGCTATATGTCTGAACTGCACATGAGTATGGTGCATATGTGTGATGGCGGTGCAATGAAATATAACTGACCAATCAACACTTAATTTGCTTAAATAGCAAATCTGCGTGTATTAAATGAGTATAAATAACTGAAAGCTCTGCCTGATCTTAAGCATATCTTCTGAGTATCCAATGAAAGAGTCTCCCACTAATTATTCATCAGTTGATTCAACTCCTTTAGAGCGTGCATATGCCCAGTTGTCCGTGCACTGTGCAGGATATCAAAAGAAGATACAGTGCACAGCGCCAAAGGAGCAAAAGGACAGCGACTGGACTGAAAAACTAAACGGGGCAGCAGTTACATTAAGCAACCCCTTAACAGGAATCGGATGCGCACTCGGACTCGGACTCGGACTCGGACTAGGACTAGGACTCACATAACCCACGCTGCGACCACCGACCAGCTGGGGTGGTGGGGGGGATGGGATTGGTTCGGAGGGCGGGTATTTTGTGAACTTTTTGCTTTGCTTCAAACTTGGCTTTTTATTATGCTCAAAAATCACATTAAAAGGCAAACTCAAATATTTTAATCAGATTTTCGTAAAAAGGACAAACACACCCGTTCGCACACACACACACACAACCCGTACACACACACACACACATGCTTCATTTGTGCAGCGGATTCCTCTTTTTTCCACATATTTTTTGGCCAGCTTGTTTTAATTTTTTTTTTATTTAATTTTTTTTTCGTAGCCCTAACTGCCACAAGGACAACGCACAATGTGTGTTAATGTGTGTCCAGCAACGGCTCAATTCCAGGCACAGGACCCCTGGCAGCGGAGAGCTGAAACGGCTGGTCAGCAGAAAACAAGCGAAAGCCTTTGCAAAGGAAATGGCCACAGCTGTTCCATTCATTCGCTCCTTGTCGCAGTTGCCCCTTTCGCTAGCAACCTGTGTGTGTGTGTTGGTGTGAGAGTGTGTGTGTGTAAGGGCTTCCGGTTCGGGCCGGGTCCGGCACTGGCTACCGCTACCGCTACGGCTGCGACTGCGGGCTTTAGGTCTTTCGAGAAAAAACGCCTCCCCCAGGCGCTGTAGCACTCAACATGCTCGTAACATCCACTTTAAAGCATAAGTTGCGGTTCCAGCGTAGCGAAAAACTCATTTTCAGCTGCCCCAAAAATGTCCACATACCCAAGCAGCCAACCCTCACACACAGCCCAGCGCCCACCTCTACGGAGCGGTCGGCAGGTTTGTCTGCTAGATTGATATTTACTTTTTATAGCATACTTTTTCGGGCCGATCTGGTGAACTGTCCCAGCAATGCAATTGACGCACCGCCGCCCGCCCATTGTCAAAGTTTGCCACTTGTTGGTAATAACGAAAGCTAAAAACAACTTAAATATCTGCGGCAGAGTGTGCTCAACTGACAGATGCCCTGTAAATAGGTGTGTGTGTTTTTGTGGTACTCGGCTTTGTATATCTTCTAAGGCGGGCGGATTTCGAAAACCTGAAGTAAGCTTCAGCTGCGTGGCTTGGGCCGAGATCAAAGCGTTTTTTAGAAACTTCAGCTATTCGATTCGACGAACAGAAGCTCAACAATTGGTCTGTCTGTGAAAGTCATTGTGAATCTGAAAGAAAAATTAACTTCAAATATATATATGTTTATAATATTTATTGAAAGTTAAACGCGCATTCCTTTAGCTTAAAGTTTTGCCTTGTCTTGAAACACATATTATAGCTACAGGGTAGACATTAAATCTGAAAAAAAAGAAAAATAATCCAAGCGAAATATATAAACGAAAATCACACCACAAAATTCTCCAGCGACATTTTCAACAAATTGACACAATTTTGAAGATGCTTAACGTACAAAATTGCCTGGACAGGGGCACAGGGGATATACCGGGGGTGGGCTGGCTTGCTGGCTGGCTGGGGGCTGGGGGGTAGGAAGTGCGGGACTGGTGTTTCGGGGTCTGGGCTAGAGCTGGCAAAGTGTTGCCACTCAATGCGCTATACGACACTTGGCGCCTTTGTTTTCGCACGCCCCAAAAGGCACTAAAGTGCCATTTTAGGCGGCTCAAGTGGAGCCCAACAACCGAACACACACACACACACACACACACACACACAGGGAGAGTAAGAGAGAGTCCTGGCAGTGCCCAACAGAGCACTTCAAAAGTTGCAGTCGGGCAGCCCAACCCCGACACCACACCCCCCGCCCGCCCGCCTTGAGCTAACAAAGAGCAGCCAACAGCCATCGACGTTGGCGACAAATTAGAATGCCTGTGACTTGGCCTGTTGGGCCCACTCCCAGCAGCTCCACACTGACTGCAGGCACATGCTGCTGCGCTACAGGGCAGTGGAAGCTGCCAGCCAGCGGAGGGGGCGTGGGCGTGGCAGCTGCTACGTAAACACTTTACACGCAGCGCATCCCTAAAGCGTTGGCAACGCCTCTGCCCCCTTGGTTCCCATGACAGCCGTCGATTAGATGCCAGCGCCTTGCCCCATCATTCAACTCCCCAGCGAAGTGGCAACGCCAATAGCCCACAGCCAACAGGCAGGTCCCATGGCCTGTGCAGCAATTGAGGCGATCAAAGGGCATCAATTTATGCAAATTATTTTCACGCCTTTTTAGATATGCGATGCGATTTCTTTCTTTCACTACGCTGCCTCTTCTTCTTCTGCTGCTTCTTCTTCGTATTGTGCAGTTCGCCAGCTAATCCCAGATTTTTACAGAAAACTGGATAATTAGTTGGCCAGTAATCGGTTAGTTGCGTTCCTTTGGCAGATCCAGTTGGCAATTGATTCATTCGAGACGCCTTAAAGGACTTTTGGTTCTCCGGATTCCCATTTGGAAATGAGGCTGGAATTACCGTTAGATTGAACTGGTTCCTTGAACATGAAAATGCATCTTAAAAAAATTCCAAATCTTGCGTCTTTTCTTATTGTTTAACTAATTAAAGCATTTTAATGTTCATTTTGTTCAGTTCATAAAACTGACTCAACTAGTTCATTCTACGAATCTTTTAAGTTTAAGATTGCCCGATCTATTGAAATTGTCTATTGAACTGGATCATTTAACACAAACATTTGTAGTTCTGCTCTTTTTCGGTTTATCAGATCTTTTCATATTATAACAAAATGCGTAACAAGTAAATGTACACCTCCAGATGGTTCAGATTAATGTTCATGCTGGTTCACGCTGGTGCCGCTTGGTCAATTGCTTTACCTGTCTAAACCTATATACAAGAAATAACTTATAGATCAATTTGAATCATAGATATAACTTCTGTCACATTCGTAGTTCAATTGCCTCAAGTTAATTCACTTGATCAATATTGGAATCCGTTAGTTCCACTCCTAGTTCCGGAGCAATGTGAGATTGTGTGCATACCAGGAAAAAAATAGTTTTTAAATTGGCAAATTGAGTATATATATATACATATTAATGCATGATTACATAAATCCATATTATCTACAGAGAGCTGAGAATAAAGAACAAGGCATTCATATTATTCCTATGCAATAACTCTCTCTCTCTCTCTCTGTCTCTTTCTCTCTCTCTGTGTTTAGTTCAAATGGAGTTCACTTAATGGACTTATTGGTTCCCTTTTCATCCAGCATTATAAATGCCTATTAATATTACAAGCACTTATTGACTAACTGATTTATAGTTTTTAGCTTTAAGTGATCCTATTATTCTCCAATATGCTTCAATTGATTCATTTACAAATAGGTTCATTTGAGGAACCTATCTGGTTCCGTTCATTCGCTTATCTCTTTAATGCCGAAATTTAGCTTACAATTTAATTTGGTATACAAAATCTCGCGCTTGTCATACTAAGCAGCTACTTTGGCCGATTCGGTTGCCAAATCCGTGTCTTTAGCTGGGTGCTGGCATAAAAAGCATTTGGGTTTTTTTCACGTTCCGTTGCGGTAATCGCTGAAATATGCTCGATCCGTAAAAAAATAAAAGCAATGCCAAACGGAAGCTGCTCGCAGCCGTGAAATGGAAAGCGTCTCATGACGGTGACTGGCGGCGTTGTTTGGCGTGTCTTTGGGGGTGTGTGTTCGGCGAGGGCCGGGGCGGGCCGGGGCGGGGCGGGGGTGGGTGGGTGTTTGCCTCGCGACAGGTGTTGCCAGCTGGCGTGCCGTTAGCCAAAATGTTGACCAAGGCAAGCGGCCAGGCAATTAGCCAAATGGTTTTTTATGGCGGGCGAGCAGCTGCTGCCGCTGCTTGATTCTTGATAGCCAAAACGGCTGCAATTTGATGCTACAGCTCAACCAGAACCAACTGCACCCACATCAAATGCGGTCGCGGTGCCAGTCAGCCCATTCCCCCACCCAACCTTCTGCTGGCCCCATCATTGTATTTTTTATGTGGGTCCCTGGTCGGGCGCCAACGTGTGAGAATTTTGCGTAATTGAGTTTTAACTTCAAAGCACGCAAACCGCATGCACTTGAACGAGGTCCACAGTTCGAGTTCCGCAAATGTTCAGCTGATTTGCATATGCGGCCTGCCTAAACTTATTTAAAAAAAAAATTGGTGGGCGGAGCAGCGTCGACCAGGCGAAAGGTCAACGCTGCCCTGGGCACGGTTCTCAACCAGAGAGAGGGTGGGATGGGCTGGGATGGGTCGGGGGGGGTATGCTTAAGGCATGGGCATATTTGAGCTGTCAACACCTCCAGCCACGTATCCGTTCCGGGCCTGGAGTTACAGTGCGAAAAAACCAAATGATTGTGCGTGCGTGTGTGTGTGTGTGCGTGAGTGTGTGTGTGTGGGCAGGGGGAAAAGCGAAAAATGGACGCAGCGCCGAGTGATTTAAATTAGTGCAGAGAACACTTGAAATTGCGCACTGACGAGTATGGATAAACACTTAATTTATCAAAATTGAGCTTGTTATGCTAATAGAAAGTCAGACATTCGAAACAGAGGCGCTTGCGGGCCGGGAGGGGAGGAGGCGGGGTGCTTAGCTAGGATGCATAAATTTAATGAAAGGCTGCTGCAGATTGCCAAAAAATAAGCAAAAATAGAGATGTGCCTGTGCGTGTGTGTGTGAGTAGTGTAAAGAGTGCTCCAAGGATTCGACAGACACACTACAAGCAGCCATACACACACACACAGGCACACACGCACACCCACACCCTTGTCTGTGTGGGGCCAAAGGCAAAGTCATAACTTCACTTATCAACATTAGCTGTTGCATGGGTTTGCGGGCTGTGCGCTTGGGCTTGGGTTTGGGTTTCTGTTTGGGATATTCATACATTTTAATACGCTGTTTATATTTTATGAAGGCAAATGAATGCACAAGGAAATGAACGAGCCAAATGAATGAAATGAGCTCCCCAACAGCAGCGGCAGTAGCAGCAGCAGAGGGTTGACCCAATCCCCCAATGCTGGCCAAAAAACTCAACACCATGTAACCAGCTAGCGCTGCCCCCTTCTCCGTCCCCGTCCCCCTTCCGCATGCTCTGCATGTGGCCCAAATGCAGACACAGCTCTCTCCCTCTCTCCCACTCTCCCCCTGCTGGCTCTCTGTCTTTGGCTGGCAACAACCTCGCTTCGAGCTATAGACGAGTTTACAGTTATCAAGGGAAAATTATCATCTGCCATGAATCTCGATAAAATTCATATTCATATGCGAGCCGAGGCCAAGGCGGCGCCGGGGCCTGGGCGGGGTCGTTGCGGCCGCATTGTATCTAGCTGGTAGCTAACCACACACACACACACACACACACACATATGCACACATGTGCACACATTCATTACGTCGCCTCGGCGTCCCAAAATGGAATACGGCAAGTGGCCACTGCACAGTGGAACAATATCTGCATTAAGTGCAAACTTTGCATTTTGCAAAAGGAAAAAAATCAACTAAAATAAACAGCAAATGCTTAAGATGGAAAAAATGTTTGAAAAAATTGTGGAAAACATTTGCCGAAACATATTTTATCAGGGCACAATTCAATTTAACATATTCAAATGCAGCTATTGTAAGTTATTTAACTTCTTATACATATGTATACACATTCTTTTTATTGTAGTAATACTTTCTTTTGAATTCACGTTAACTAGGCGGCAAAGGATTCGAATTGCATGAATTGACATCTTTGAAGCAAGAGCTTAAAAATAAAAATTCTAGGTAAAGATCCAGTTTTGTCTGTTCGACAATATTTATCTATTTGGCACACAAAGAAGTGTCTTAAATAATACCCGAATCCAGAAATGACAAAACAAAAAAAATTTGATATTTTTTATAAATATTATTATGTTTTAATTTACATATTATATATTTTATATAAATTCTGGGCTAAGGAGTTAATCTATATGTATATATATTTCATTTTCTTTTCTATTTGTGCAATAGAAAACAAGTATTTTTTAACTATTTTGCATTTAGCCAAGTTTAGCCATCTTTATTTCTTAACATTTTTGTATTTATATTTTCAATTTTGTTTTACATAAAATCTATATACATATGTTTATATATTCTCATGTTGCTTTATGTACAGAGAAGACATCCCTTTTATAAATATTCCTAACACACAGATTAGAAAATATAGAAAATTAAATTAAATAAAATTAAATATAGATTTATATAATTATATATTTAAACAATATATGCACAAATTGTTTTTCCTAGGTGCCCAATAATTTTTTTCTTTTTAATTTAGTTTTCTCGTACTTTTCGAGCTACTTGGTTAAATGTTGAAAATATCATTTGAACTAATTTGCTGGCTTATTAAAATGTTGTTGCATGCATGAATATACATATGTACCATGAATTAATCAAAATTTCATAAAGAGTTAATGACTCATTTTTTAACTATTTATGCATTATTACGAAATACTAGAAATCAGTCTAGCGTACTATCGAAACTTTTTCACAAGCTCAGGACTATTGAAATTTGCGTAGCTGAAACCATGGCAACGGCTCGATTTGCGCTGGTGTCCTCGCAAAATTGGGATACAGCCGGTGGCACGTTGGGTCACAGGAAGCGCAAAAAAAGTAGTAAGAGAGAAGGGTGGGAGGGGGACAGAGACGATACAGCAGACACGTCTTGCAACAACAACAGGAACAACATTTGCCCGATATGAAACGGGCTCACAACTAATTTTTGGCCAACAAATGACTTGCTATCTTCCCCACCTCCCCGCCTCCCTCTCCAACATATCCCTCTTTCTCACACACATTCTATCCTTGGCTCTTGCTGTAACTGTCTCCAGAGCTGACTGCTACGCTCTCAGCCCCCGCCCCCACGCTAGTTGCCTTAAAGGTGTTCCATTTTAAAGCCCAACTCTTGCCTGTTGCCCCAAAAAGTAGGCAATGGAAAATGTTGTTGCGCATAGAGAACACTTAAATATTTACAGTTACGCTTGTACCTGCAGTTAAGAGATAAAAGTGCCGCCCCGGCCCCCAAACCCAACCACCTTCCCCCTCCCCCTCTTTTCGCCCACCGCACCGTCCGCTCTCATATTCGGCTGACTGGCGAGGAGTTCATTAGCTGGCAAAGGGTTTAATTACCAACTGCTGTTCATTTAGCGCCACTTCGGCTCACGCGCTGTTGAGCAATGCAAACGAAAAGCCAGAGTCAAACAACCAGAACGAAGCAAGCATAGCTGCCCACCTGAGCCGAGCCGAGCCCCAACTGAAGCCTGCCTCTGCCACGCTGCCGCGTTGGCACGCTGCAGTCAACGCAATGCGCCGCCCCGCCTGCCAATGCTGCTGCTGCGGCCAGTCAGGATGTCAAGGGGAGTCAGTTGGGTAGTCGTTCAGTCAAAGACGCAGCCCATTTGGCTGGCAAACACAACTTTTGCCATGTACACAGTTAATTAAAAAAAATAAAAATACAACACAGCTGAAAAAAACTCGTGAAAATCGTTAAAAAAAAAATAAAAACACGACCATATGCGTCACGCCGAAGACTTAACACCCTTGCAATAATATGACTTACGTGCTACATACTGCTGGAGAACGATGTAGTACAGTCAGCATTGCAATGCTAAACATATTGCTTAACATCATTTTTAACATGATGCTTAACATAATGCTCTAAAAATTGATTAACATCTCGCCCAACATACGGCTTAACATAATGGTTGCATAATGCTTTACATAGTGCCTGAAATGCCTTAACAGAATGCTTATCTTAATGTTTGACTGATTCTTCTTCTAGAACCACATGGTAAAGAATTCTTATATAGTAGTCCTTCTACCTGCAACAAAAAGGTTCGTCCTAATGCAGGGATTCATCACGATCATGAATATAAAGAATATGTACATCAAAAATACATACTGATCAAGCACATATATATATATGTATATATATCCAGGGGTTCTATGCATTGCACATTTCGTCTAATAATTAAAACACCCTCCTCGAGGGTATTAAAAAAAGCAGTTGCGAAGTGCGCTTGAGCCAAATTGACGCAGTCATTGCCCCGCCCCGCTGGCCGGCTCAGCTGGAGTGGCTGCTTGAGAGTCCTGCGCCAGTTTCCCGCTTGCCCCGCCCCGACTACGCTCAGCGGCCAGCGCCCCACCGCCCGCGCACTTTACAATTAACGTGAGAGATACACGACAAAATGACGTTGGAGCTGAAGACGCCAAAAAGGCCAAGTCTCAGCAGCGGCCCTCGCCGCCCCACCCCGCCCGACGGTCGCTTCTATCCCATACCTGCGGCCCGTAACCCAGCTCCATTTCCTGCTACGGCAACATGAAAGAAATTAGCAGCGTGGCCAAAAACTCTGCCGCGACGCAGCAACCTGACCTTCTGCCTGCTGCCCTCGTCTTGCCCAGTCGCCTGCCAGCTCGCAAGACGCACGCGGCGGCAGCGCACGAGGCGCACGGGGCACACTTCAAGGCGTACTTATTACACCTGAGCTGCAGCTAAGTATGTTTACAAGATGTTCCGCCTGAGCGACCCACCAGACCCAGCCAGACCCGTCGAGACCCAGCTTGGGATAACGCTGCGGTTTCCGACCGACTCCCAGTCGAGGCGTTTATTTTTAATAAATTTGCACACAAAACTGAATTTACCTTTGGAGCAGGGTGCAGCTTAGTGGCACAAAAATTTGGATACGCGAGGGGTGCGCGAGGGGGGAAAGGGCAGTACGACAGCTCCAGAGCAAATATCACATTAAGCACTTTATCAAGAGCTTAGGAACGGGGCCTTTGTGTGCAGACTCCAGCTGTTATCGACAGTTGTGAGTTAATTAAAGAATCGAAATATTATTTTGGATGATTTCATGTCCAGATATATAACCAAACGTGACAGTCTGGTATATCCAGTATTGTGTAATGCTAGTTAGCTGGTAATGATCCTAGCTATTTACTCAACACTAGGTTGACAGTGTTGAGGAAAGGCAAGAGACAGTTTTTGAGCAGAATTGGAGAGAGATGTGTGAATATGATCTGATAAATTGTGAAATATATATATATAAATATTTACAGGACTTGCAATAGCTATACTATGCCAAGATACTGGTTATTGGCAATAGATTGAAGATAGCATTTGCGACTCTTTCAAGTATATCAATTTATATAGTTCTGATCAGCCAATGCTCAGATATAAAAACAAAATATTTTCAAATTTCAATTTCATTAATTTCAAAATCAATTTCTTCAAAGATTTGCATGATAAAGTTCCATACACGTTTTCCAACACTTTAAAAAACAAATAGAATAGTTTACAATAGACGAAAAGAGAATAGAAGAGAAATGGAATGCAGCACGATTCAATGAAAGTATACGGATATGATATGATATGATACGATATGAAATGGAATCAAACATAAAAGTGAGGAGTTAAATAGCAATGCAAACAAATATAATACAATATGACAGATTGTTAGAAAGAGAAAAGGAAATCAAATGCATGATTCTGAGCTCCAGTTTGTACGCCCCAAAACAAAAGTATGAACTTAATATACATGCTAAATATAATAAATTATAATTAGTATTATGCATTTCAGATGTATATATATATTATATTATATATTATTTGTATATATTATCATTATTATTATTATTATATCTTATCATTTAAGTATTAGGTATATAAGTTTAACACTCGCCACAAGTTGTCAGCTTGTGGAACTTTACCGAGATCTGGCAACGCTGGCAGTGTGTGCGAGTGGCTCTCGCTGTTGCGTTTGGTCCGTGCTGTGCTCTATGTATAAATCCTTTAACTGTCGCGCGCTGCAATGACAGCAAATAAATTTTACCCAAGGGGGTAATCGACGAAATATATTCGATAAGAAATTTGTAATACAAGATGATGTAATCATCGATTCGAGCGGCGAGGGTAGCGGGGTGGGAGGAGGGTTCATGGCAAAAGGGGACTCCGGGCCACTGATTGCTGGAGTCTAAGACTGAGACGGCAACCGAAACTGAGACGAAGGCTGGCTGAGGTTGGGCCTTTGTTGTTGGGTTAGTGTCTTACGGTTTCGGTTTCCGGGCGGGGAACTGGGGGGGTTTTCGCTGCGGGGCCACCTGCTGTTCTGGCCCAAAGAGCTGGTTGTTGTCACTCGCCGAATTGCTTGGAGAGTTCGTAACGTGACTAACGGCGCCACAAAGGTGTCGTCTGCTCTCAAAGAGGGAATTTGTGTCGGGGATGGGGACGGGGTTGGATATGTGGATGGGGCTGGGGCAGTATCAGCTAGTGGCATGCAGCGATTGCTTTTTAATCGATTCCATTTACAAATAAATTGCTTGGGCCGTTTGCTCAAAGATTTATCGAACGAGCAGCCCAAAACAAATCAATGCCAGTGTCAGAGCCACACTTGGAGCCAAGTTAACAACATTTTGTATCTTCATTACGAGCGCATTAAGTGTGGAGCACAGCGAAGTGCCTCTGGGCTTGGACTAAGTGCTGGGCACTCTCCTCTCCCGCGCAGGGCACTTGATGGATGCCTGCATCGACGAGTCCTTTCAGCGCGCTAATGAACAGCGCTTCAGCTTAGTGTCACTGAAAGTAGTTGGAAATAGCTGATTGAGACTAGAAATTACTTCATATAGTTTAAAAACAGCGTGGAGTGCCAAAGAGTGGAACGAAAAGCCCTATTCAGCCTTTCATTGGGACAGTAAATGAATTAGTTGGAAATCTAGCTGGAAGCCTATCTAAAATCCAAGATGGAATCCTAGTTAGAAGCCTAGATGGAACCCTAGCTGGAAGCCTAGCTGGAAGCCTAGCTGGAAGACTAGCTGGAAGCCTAGCTGGAAGACTAGCTGGAAGCCTAGCTGGAAGCCTAGCTGGAAGCCTAGCTGGAAGCCTAGCTGGAAGCCTAGCTGGAAGACTAGCTGGAAGCTTAGCTGGAAGTCTAGCTGGAAGCCTAGCTAGAAGCCTAGCTGGAAGCCTAGCTGGAAGCCTAGCTGGAAGCCCTAATAAAAGCGTTAATGAAAGCTTAGCTGAACGCCTATTTCATAGCCTAGCTGGACGCCTAGCTAATAGCCTAGCTGGAAGCCTGGCTAGAAACCTTTCTGGAAATCTAACTGGGAAGTAGGCTGGAAGAAACTGCATGTAACTGGAAATAGCTGAAGGGGGAATATAAAATAAGTACCTGGATGGATACTTAAAGTATCTGAAAGATGTTTTTTGAAAGTGGACGATGTTGGGAGAAGCTGCATGGGCGCTTGGCATTAATTGAAAAAACTGGAAGAAGCTGGAAGGGGCTAAGTTGAAGCATGAAAGAAATCAAACAATAAAATAATATTTTAAAGCTAGGAGATGCCATTTGACGATGGAAGTGACTTAATGTAGTCTGAAAAAAGATAGAAATGGCTAGAAGAAGCTAAAAATTGTAAAAGATGCTGAAGGTAGCATGAAGATGCTGGAAGAAGCTGCAAGGAAAAAAGATTACCAGACCAAAGTTGAACTGGAAGAGGCCTAGGCTAATCGGAATAGGCTAAGGAACTTAATTTGGCTAAAAGAATTTGGAGTTAGAAAATTTTTGCAAGTTCGAAAATAGTTCATAAAACCTGCAAAAATCTGGCAAGAACTAGATGAAAATAGAAAGAAATAAGATTACCAGGCAGTGTTCCAAAAACGTTGAATTTATTGAAGGAAACTCAAACCAACTGCTCAATCTCAAGAGGAGTAGAAGAGTTCGCCAAAAATGCCACTAGCCGAAGTATGGAGAATCCGCGGGCGGAGCACAAGAGCTTGAGCGTTTTACGAGTCTGCCTTGAATATCGAAATGCGTTGTCGTCGTCTCGCTATAAATTGGTCACTGGCGTTGCCTACTTTCGTGCGAAGTTTATTATAATCACAGATTGTGACAGCAGCTGGAGTTGGCGGTTGGCTATGGATGCATGGCCCTGGCCAGCGGGGGGATGCGGGGTGAGGGGTGAGGGGGGAGAGGGTAATCAAAGCGTTTGCCAAAGTGAACCCAATGAGCACAATGCGAACGATACGAAGCCCATCAACATTTCACGCACTTAGGCCTGATGATGCCTTGCCAGCGGAAGAGAATAACAATAATAATTTGAAAATTATGAAAGCTATAAACGCATAAATTTTGTTCACTTTCCACCCGAAATGGAGAAACGAAGAAGAAGCAGCAAGCGCTGAGCAGTCGGCCAAATGCGAAGCGCCATTATATACGACATTTTAATAATTTTCCACACGCCGACTCGTTACTTCAACCAGCGGCTGGAACGGGGGGCTGGTGGGGGGCAGGGTAGTGCTATAGACGGGGTTGAATGCACACACACGCACACACGTACACACACAGCTGTACAGACACATAAAAATGCCTACGAAAAGCAACACTATATAAAAATTCATAATGCAAACATAAATTTTCATTTGAATATTTTGCTGTCTTGCGAAAATCGCTGCCGACTCGGCAAGCAACGTCTCTAGTTGCCACAGCACCCTCCCCTCCACCCCTCTACCCTACCACTTAGCCCCTCCTTTGACACTGCCTTTAGCGCGGCAGCTCTTGATGTTTTTACTCCTTGCCGATAGACGTATAAATGGCTGCGCTGCATTAGGTTGGCGGCAAGGACGCCAAAACGATAATGGCGCTAGTATCTGAGTTGTGTTGATGCCGCTGTCGGCCCTCCCTCTCTCCCTTCCACCCTAGCCACCATACTGTCATACCGCTCGCTCCACACCATTTGGCTGTCTGTGCATGTCTGTGTCTATTGGGTGCGGCGGCGGTTTGCGTCTGCCTGCAATCTTCTCCTGGTGTTGTAAACATTTTCCAGTCGACATCATATGAATTATGGGGGTCGTACCGCGAAAAGCTTTTATAATCGCGCGCAAATCGCGCAAAGTATTACAAAAATTATGTACATGCTATGTGCAAAATGCCCCACCCGCCTACCCCTCTCTATGCCCTGTGTGTGTGTGTGTGTGTGCACAGCAAATGCCCAAAATATGTTTGCATTCTGCGGCTTGACAAGTTAATGCGCTCTCCGCAATCGCCAGCCAAAGCTGAGAATTCAGCGAAGAGGCGACAGGGGGGAAGGCGGCGGTGGGGGGGCGCTCGCAGAGCAGCTGGGGCAAATAAAAAGTGTGGCATGCAACCGAAGCTGTATTCCCAATAGATTGTGTCTCAAGCAGAGTACACAAATCAAACGTTTGGGAGCTTAAATTTTTATAAGATTCCAGGTCAATTCCCACGCTTGAACTTTGCCAAATTTCCCGTTAAAGATCACAAAAACAACTCTATAAAGAGTTGGAATAGATGGGTTTTGGTCGGCCGTTTGACCTCTGATGCATCATGAAGTCAATTTATAGCTGTGCTAAATCGGAGTAGTTACTTTTGCACCCCGCAGATATATTTATATCTAAAGCATATGTGCCTGACAAATACTTCATATATTTCATAGACATGTTTGCCACTCAAAGATACATTCGCTTATTGCACTTGCATCTTACAGATACGTATATCTCAACGTATATCTTGTGCCTCAAAGATGCATTTGTATCTGAAAAGTTATATCATTGAATATCATTGATTATTTTGCCACTCAAAGATACATTCGCTTATTGCAGTTGCATCTGACAGATGCATATATTTTAAGCAAATTCGCTTCAAAGATTAAAAAAATTGTGCATTTCATAGATACATGTTTGTTACTCACAGATTCTTCCGGTTAATGCACTTGCATCTGTCAGATACTTTGATACATTTTTAACTTTCAAATTCATTTATCTATTTTAGTCAAACTCGCGCAGTACACATATTTTGTGCATCTGTCGGATGCATTTGCATCTTCCAGTTGCATGCTTCATGCTCATTTCTATCTTAAAGATAGTTTTGGCTGTATCAAATATGGTTGCGCAGCTGGAAGCTTCATTTTTATTTCCAGCAATTTGTTTTAAAAAGTTACACACATAAATGTGTAACTGACAGTTTTATTTGTATCTTTTGCTCGTAGCTACTTGTATCTGCAAGTCACAGATATTTATATGCCTGTATTTGCAATTTTCTATCTTACAGATACATTTTTAGTTGTTTTGCTACGAAGAGCATAATTGTATCTCAAGGAATCAGTGCATTGGTTTCATCGATACATTTTTTATCTTACAGATATACGAGTATCTATCAAACAAATTTGTGTCTAATATATTTTACTTTGTTTTTCTTTGGATGTCTTAATAAGTAATGGATACTTCTGTGTCTTATAGATGTATTTTTATCTCATGATTATTTTTGGTTCCATTTTTTATTTGTGGATATATTTGCATCTTACAGATACATTTCCTTCATTTCAATCTGTGTATAATGACTTTGCATCTTGTGGTTGCAGTTGTATCTTATAGATTCATTTTCTTCATATGGATGCAATTTTTTTATACATGTTTGTCTAAATACAAATTGATTTTATAAATACATTTGCATCTCACAGATGCATTCCACAGATCCATATATATTCTCAGTATCTTGTAGTTGCAGCTGTACTCGCGAGATATATCTCCATTTTACAGCTTTTTTTATGTCTCTTTAAATTCTCAACATGTCGAAGCTGAATGCAAACCCTGGCTGATTACCGAATCGCTGAGCTCTTCCATTCGCACACCCCTTTCCATAGCTGCATCTCTTTATCTCCGGGTCTAAGATACCAGTCAACGATGGCGTCTTCTGATTGGCTGCCTCGACCCTTGCAACTGCAACACAGCTCAATACACAAGTGCATCCACAGGCTGGGGACACATGTTGACACCCATAGCTACATGTGTTCACACCACCCAATCCCAGCTCCCGCTCCCACTCCAGCTACAGCTCCAGCTCCAGCTCCTATGCCCGCCTCCATGCGCTGGTTAATTGAGTGCACAAAGTCGCACCCACCGCATCCGCTTGCCGTCAGTCGCAGTTGGAGTCGAAGTCAAATCGTTGACAAATGGAGCGCAAGCCAAAGCCACCAGCAACCACCAGCAACCGGTCGCCGATATGGAGGCGTTTGCGAGCGGAAGGCGGAGGTGGAGCTGGAGCTGGAGCTGGTGGCCCGCGGTTGGCGGTTGGTGCATGGCGGATGGCCAACAAGTGAAATTGATGACTGCCCATCAATTTGGCTGGCGATGGCGGCGCGCGATAACCCTGGCAATGGACAGCACACGACCTTGCGCAAAGTGTGGCTTGGCTCAGCGTTGAGGGGCGGATGGCGATGAGGGGCAGGAGCAGGAGCAGGAGCAGGGGCTGTAACATGCCAATAAATGGTCAAAGCTGGCACGCGGTCAACAGTTGAAAGTCACGTTTGCATGTGAGTTCGTTGTGTGTGTGCGGGTGTGTGTGTGTGCGGAAGGGTTTTTGGCTGTTGTTGCTGTCGCTGCGGCCATAAAACATGCCACAAGAATTATTAATGGACCTCCAGCTGCCAAATCCCTGCAGCTCAGCAACAACGTTTGCCACTGCGGTCGCGCCTCGCCTCGCCTCGTCTCGCCTCGCCCTTGGCCCCTTCCCACTTTTGGCCACAGCATGCCGGCTGTGATTGATTTCGAATCGTTTTTCAATTGGCAGCCAACGATGCTGGCCAGTCGCCGCCAGGGGTCGTTCGGGGGCAAGGACGTGGGCGAGGCGTCCGAGCAGGGGTTATTTGTATTTGCATTTGACAAATTGTTTGCTTGTAAAGTCAATGACGGGTGGCACGGCAATAACATGACCAAATAGCAGCAGGCGAGCGAGAGAGAGAGGGAGGGAGGGGGAGGGAGGGAGGGGAAGATGGGGGGTAATCACACTCATACGTGAGTGTGTTGTCTCGGTAATTATTCAAACAAATTTTTGGTCGTTTAACGTTTACAACGCGCGCGTCGCGTTCCCCAGCGCGAGCTCTAGTCGAAATTGTAAGTTAATATCCTGTCTGTTATTGCCACACACACACACACACACACAGAGACACACACACATACACATACGCCTATGCAACATGCACGTCTGATGAATTGATTAAACAATTTCCTACCCTGCGTTTTTTGCATGCGACTGACTTTTGGGCCTTGACTCGGGCCCGGTTTGGGGTTGGGCCGTGTGCCACGGTTGGCATTGGCAACAAATCACTTTAGTTGTGCGTGATAAATTGAGTTGTTGGTTGCCTCAGCTGGTGTGCGTGTGTGTGTGAGTGTGTGTGTGTGTTGCCAGCCTGCCTTTTGCGTTAATTGGGCCAATTTCCACGAATCAAATGAAGGCTAACAAATGCCGCCCGCCGCCTGCTACATCAGGCACAATTATGACATCTAGCCGCCCTCGGCTAAGCAAATCTCCAGCTCGCTTTTGGCCATCTCGCATGCTCTTCACATGTGCGACGTGCCATTCGCCAAAATTAATATTGCAACAGCCCGAACAGGAACTGGCGACAGCAGCCGCCGCCTCGTCCAACGCAGGCGCTGACCTCCATATTAAGTTGCCAAAAAATCAAAAAAATAAAAAAAAATAAATAAATAAAAGAGCGACAAAATAGTAAAAAAGAAAATCAAACAAGTTAAGGCATTCGAACAGAATGAGCTGCACTTGCAGATATCCTGTACTTATCTGTTTGGCTTCAACTAAATATCACTTAATATAAAGTATTATATATGCAATACTGGCCTTATAAGTTCCTGAGTAGCCGATATAAACAAAATCAATTTCCCACAGCTGCATCTGGGCTTAAGGAACATTTTATGCTTATGAGGCACAGCTATTCAGCTATTCCTCTTATAGATCCCCAGATTAAATACATTTCATTTAAAGGGAATAACAAGCTTTTAATGTCTGGAATGCCACAAAGCAAATTTCTGGACTATAGCCTTAATATATACTTATATTTGGGGTATGGTATTCGTGTTAAACATTATATTTGCTCGGATTCTAAGAGTGTGCCTTGCACAGATTCAAGCTACATTTAGGCAGGAACAAGATGAAACAACCTCAAAAAGATGCCGAGTTAAAAGCTGAAAGATAATCTAAAAAAATAACTTAAGCAAGACTTGCGCGCACTTTACAGGGTATTGTAGGGGGCAAATACAAAAAAAAAAATAGAAAATAATGTAAAAACAAAAGAAAAAAAGAAAAATAGAAATAACAAGCACGGCCACGGCTGTCAGTGGGCAAATGTCCTGCTGAAATTCTGAAGGCTGACGGCTGCCAAAACGGCGCGTGTCAAATGTCAGGCAGTCAGCCGTTCAGGCCGTCAGTCCGTCAGTCCGTGAGTCCGTTAGTCCATGGGCTGCCCCCCATACCACCCCAGCTCCCCCTTTGAGCAGCTCCATGGCCACTGCCGGCAGTTACCTACAGGCGTGCCCCTGCTCCTGAGCGGCGCGAAGAGGTAGAGCTACCTCCAACTGTGGACTACGGACTACGGACTGTGGACTGTGGACTGTGCCGGTTATGCCGGTCACGTCGCACGTTGAAAATACCACAGATGTCATCAGTGCGCGACGAGGACGAGCTGCAAATCTCTGATCTGTTGATGAGATTGTGTCACAGCCGCCCGTCAACAGACGACGACGGGCAGACGGGCAACAGCTTAACTAAGGTTAAGCCCTCGCTTGCCATACACCCAACACACACACACCCAGCACACACACACACACAGACTGGGGGTGTATTGTGTGTCGCTTTTTTGCTTGGGTTTGAGTGTCAATGACAAGAGTACTTAAGAGATTTTCACATCGTTACAAAGAGAATTGGGTAGAAATTAAAATTAATGCTTTTTCGTGCTGTTGTTGTTGCCTTTGTTGCCGTCGCTTGTTTGTGCTTCACTCTTGTTGTTGTTTTCCTGCTCATTTTTTGTATCTTTGACTTAGCCGCTGTCAGTTGGCTCGCAAATCGGAATAGTTTCCAAAGGAATTGTAGCCATTGAGTGGCCAGCAGATAATCCATGGGTAGCTCAATAAATCTTCCATCATATTAAGGATCGCTGTCAGATCTGCTGCCTGATGTGAATTGTGTCCAACAGGGCAAGAAATGCCAACATTTGAACTATCGAAAACGACTGGACTCTGATCGCAATCTATTCCCGGTACAAACGATGGCTAAATGAGGCTCGAAGCCCAGGCTAGTGTAGTTCTGTCTTAGTTAAGGCTTAATCACCGATTTTTGAGCAAATGAGCATTTCAGCTCAATTTGAACCAGCGACCTTGTCGCTTACTAGTTCGACGCTCAGACAGCAAAGCCACGCACGCTCCCGACTTCATGTCCATTCGATCCAATTAAGTTTCTTATCTTATTTGCTGAACCAAAGCTGGGTTTGCCACTGACATGCATAAATCTGTCTGGCAACCCTGCAATACCCACAACTTGTCAAATAAATACTTGATAAATAACCAATATATAAACTGTTTGTTAGATTTAACGAACAAGAAATTATAAACCAACATGTTGTTGTGGTTATCAACTTTGTGCGCAGCATAGGAAAGCGTTTTTCCTTGAATCTAAGAAAGGGTAATAGGTTTTTCAATAAATGCTAGAAAGGACTGCAAGACGCAAAAGTTTTCTATACCGAACTTTCTTTGCTCATCCTCCAATAAAATCTCTGCTTTCAGGATACTTTCGGGAACTCACGGACCACGGCCAGCTATGAGTAGCGCCATTGATTGGTAAGTATTTCCCATCACTATATCTCTATACTTCATATCAATATATATCTATTCTATCTATTTAGTATATTTTTCCGGTTTATATAATATATATTTTATATTTATTATTTTTGATTATACCCATCTGTTTTTATACTAAAACAAATTCCTTTACTCTTTTTAATAACTTCTTTCGAATTGTTCTTGCTTTTTATAAAATTTCTTGTATATGCCAATTTAATATGGGTAATTAGGATTAAATTAAATCTTTACTTCGAATTTCTTTAGCTATACTTATAAAATCCCGCTTAGTTGTAGACTCTAATGACGTCACAAACAAGATAAGCCTCGAAAAGGGGCATAGCGGGACAGGACTTGCAAATAACATTGTGTTATTCGCGATTTTTGTATTCTGATTGGCTTTTAAGCTTTTAATTGTACTATTTTTACCTTTTAAATACTTAGCTAGACACTTGTTTAGTCGACTGTTAACAAATAATATAAGGGAGTCCTATCTATCTATAAATAATGCAACAGCTCCTGAAACTCGGGGACTATGAGAGCTAGAATTGCGAAATTGGTATGTTGTCTACATGGGGTGAATACAAATTATGTTCATTTAAGATTTAGCAATATGTTCTGTTGCAGCCGAGTTACGCTGCAATGGCCAATTGAGATCCAGCGTAAATCTTAATAAAAAATTTGATTTAAATTGGGATTGTAAACCAAAAATTTAGTTTGCGTTGCCATTGCAACCGGACTGCAGACGAAAACTAAGCAACATTTCAAGTGGCAAGCGGCAAGTGGCAAGTGGCAAGTGGGAAACGGGCTGCGGCATTATGAGCAAACAGCATTCAAAAGCCAAAAAGCCAACCACAATTTGCGCCAGCCAAAAATACGCCAAAAAGGCAAATCGACAGCCGCGCTGCCCCCACAGGGCCAACACCTCAGCAATTCGAGAATTTTGTGCAGCGATCACAGCATAAGCCACAACCGCATAATACAGTTTTATTTATATGCCACACACAGCGCGTGTTTGCGTGTGTGTGTGTGGCAAGTGGGCGTGGCTGCCGTGGGGAACGCACAGACAACAGGATTAAAAAGCGCTCGAAAAATTGGCAACATGTTTAATAATTATATTTGGTGAATGTGCTTTTTGTGTTGCCGCACACACACACTTACACACACGTACATATGCGAAGACAAGGCAAATATGTTTTTTGACAAAACACAGCAGCACATGTTGCCGTTGTGCTGCTGCTGCTGCTGCTCGTGCTCGTCGTCGTCCTTGTCGTCGAGGCAAATGGCATAAAACAACCACAAGCGCCGCAACATTTGACGACTGTCTACCGCATGCACCCCATTCCCTGCCCCCCGCCCCCCGCAGCCTAAGCACCACAACACCGCCGCCCGCCCCCTGTCCGCTGAATGACGCACTGACTGACAAGCGCCTTATCATTAAGGTAAACAGCAGCAGCAGCAACAACAACAGCAACAGCAGCAGCAGCAGTTGTCATCAGCATCATCATCATCATCAGCTACGGCGTCAACAACCTCAAAATTCGTTGCCTCTGTTGCTCTGGTTGCTCTTGTTGCTCTTGTTGTTGTTGTCTGCGCATAGAGCAAAAAATGAAGCAGCCAAAACAAAAGCAGCAGCAACAACAGTTGCTGCTGTCCCTGCTGCTGTCCCTGCTGCTGTCACAGACATTGGCAACAAGAGCAACAACAAAAAAAAAACAAAAAAAAAAACAAAAAACATACACACGCACATACAGCACAAGCACACCTGACAAGCGCCACACAACACAGAAACAGACACACACACACACACGCATATGCTCATGTGGCACTTATGCAAAAAAGGTAGCAACAACAATCAACGTGCCACATTGACAATGCCAGACGCGCCAGATGTGTGTGTGTGTGTGGGTCTATGCTGCTGTGTGCGATGACTGATGAGCGACATGTGGCGCGCTCGCATATAGCCCTGCCACATGGCACATGCCTCAACGCACTTGCCACCAACCGCTAGCAACTTGCCGATGCGCAGCTCTATTGGCCAAGAGGGTGTTGTTATCAACAACAACAACAACAACAACAACGCTGGCCCAGACAATGACTATGACAATGACACACAGCAACAACGGCAACAACATGCGGCAAGCAGCAGCAATTTCTGGACTTTGATTGAGCGTAAAGCAAACAGCAAAGCGAACTTTGCCGAAAAAAAGAACAATGAAAATTTTAAAAAATCAACGCCAAAGCAACTAAATAAACGAAAATAGAAACAATTAAGATCGCGCTAGCCGCAGCCAACCGACTGGCAGATACCCTATAGCTAGACCCAAAATGCATCGCAGCATGCTTTCAACTCAGAATCGAGTCAAATGCACTTGCTGAGCGAGCACAACGAGCAGCTACCCTGTAATCGGAGTTGAATTTACAAGCATTGCTAAAACAACAATACCCTGTAATTCGTTTTGCAATGCAATATGCAGCCATTTTACCATCAACAAAATATCAGGTGAATAAGATTTCCAGATAAGAGATTCGCAATATTTTGCAGACATAAGGTGATAAATTGTATTTTATTTAATTAAAGCACACAAAAAATCCAAGATCTAAGTCAGTCCAATCATAAAATCTTACAAAATATGAAGCTTTTCTTTTATTACCTCAGAAAATGAAAAGATCCCGTTTAATGAGTACAGGCTAGATCTGTATCTAGCCACAAGCAAGTCAGTTATTGGTTGCCAACTTAAAAAAAAAAAACTACGAGAAAATAAAATAAAAAACAGGAGATAAAAGAGAAAAATTGAAAATTCAGCACACGAGCCGCTTAGGCTTCTGTCCATTTGTCCAGCACAGCGAGGCATTGTTTACGCTGTGGGATGGGTGTGTGTGAAGGGGGGGAGGGCGGAGGGGAGGGGGGCTTATTTATCAGTTGCTTTTGGCTAGTTTCAGTGGCAAACATATTGTCTATTTGTGCGCTTTATTGCCAATAAATCAGAATTTATTTGCAACAACAAACGAATTAAAATGTTCAATAAATATTTGCACAGCCAGCCCCAAAAAGTAGGCAACATTTATTGCATGACGCGTCGCGTGCTCTCCAACACACACTCATGTGAGCGTGTGTGTGTGTGTGTGTTTGGTATATGGAGCCACTTGGCAGACGCAATAACTCTGGTCGCTTATCACGCAACATTCACTTGGACATATTCACTTTGAACGACGCTACGTGATGCGCATTTTTGTTACGCTCTTAACTTGAACTGAGCTCGCTGTCTACCACCCTCTCCCCCTTGCTGCCCCTCTCCATACCCTTCCATTTTCGATCCCTACCCACATTGTATGCACTGGACTCTCTACAAAGCATATGCTGCACTGAGCGAAATTTTCTCAAGCTCAGAGTCGTTTGAGTTCTTCGAGTATGTATGAAATAAGTTTTATATATTCTGTTTGTTTTATTTTTGATTTGAATTTACAATAATTGCCAAAGATATATATAGATATAACTCTTCAGAAAGTAAATGGGAAGGCTTCAACTATATATAGGCATATACACATAATATGTCAACTTTCAATCCTTTTTAATGATCTGCAACAAGCTCTGATTCCTCGAGAAATCTACCTGAAATAAAATATCTGTTGAAGCGCAGCCAGCTTCACGCTGGCATAAACGCGTATTGTGCATGCATCAGGCGCAACCAACTTAACAGATCAAAAAAGTTCAATGAACAAGAGCGAAAATGCAATTAAATGATTAAAAGCAAACCAAATTGTTAGGAAAAATCATTAAGTTGGAAAGTCTCAAACATTTTTCTCAGTGCAGCAACAAAAAAAGGGAAAGGAAAATGAGAAGGGAAACATCTCCTGCCGTAGCAGAAAATCTATTAAAAAATTATGGGTTAATGCTGTGGGATTTATGGAGAGCGAGGCGCCGCAGTGCGTTGCAAACAAATTGTCCACACGTGAGACAATCAAAGTGGCATAAACAAGGCGTGGCAGGCGGCATGGTGTGGGCGCATGTGGAGAGTCGCCAGGCAAAAAAAAAAAAAGCAAGGACACACTGCAAATGGCAATCGATGATTTGCGAGCGGGTCGACGCAGCGGGCGGCGAACGCATTTTGGCGTTAACGTATGCGTCCCCGGGGGCCCATCGATAAGGCAGATGTGTCGTGCCGGCAACCGGCTAATTCCATTATGCAGCGGCCCAATGAGCCTGTCTGCGACGCTACCAAATGTGTTTGCCAAATGCCAAATGCCAAATGCAAATTGCAAGTTCAAGTTCGCCTTTATTGTGAGCCGGACTCGAACCCGCACCCGCACTCGTGTTCGCATTCGCGCACGTGTATCGAGTATTGGCAATCGTTATCGAAATGCGCTCCAGGCTAAAAAATTGCTCAACAACAAAACGAAGAGGCGGAACCAACAAAAAAAAAGCAGGGCAGGGCACGACTCCAATTGACTGATGGCCACTAATTAACTACGCGCATTGGGTTAGGTTGCGGGGGCTGAGGCGGGGCGGGGCGGGGTTCGGGGTGGGCCATGTTTGTCAGGAAGTCGAAGCTGCAAATGGTCGTTGGCTACGTTTTGGGGTCTGGCGTGGGAACCACTTGAAAATCAAATCAAGCGTTCAACTGTAAATCACAATAAATAATAAAAAAAAACAACAAAAAAAACGAGGGAAAATGAAAAAAATAAATAAAATAGCAAAGAAAAGAAGGCAACAACACAATTGCAGGGGGCAGCTCGAGAGCTGCACGCCCCGTGCCCCGTGGCCCGTGGCCCCGCAACATAGAGTATCGCCCCATCATATCATATTTTTCACTTCATTGTGTTTCCGGCAACGCTGACGTTGACGTTGACGTCGACTGCAGCGTCAACTGCGGCTGAGCAAGCCAGCAATTCCTTTGTTTGCTCGACGCTTTTGTCAAATGTCGAGTGTGTCCAGCCAGCCAGGCATACCCAACAATACGAGCTTAAGAGGGGATGTTAGGGGAAAGGGAGAAAGGGAGCCGGATTACAAGTACTCGGTACTCCGTGCACAGTTTATGACGCGTCGCTTACGTAATCTGAACGCTTGTATCTTGTATCTCGGCGCTGACAAAGCGCTGTCCATTTGGCTGGCTGAGCTGATTTGCCAGCTCCAGTTGAGTCAGTCTATTATGCTCGCAGTCCGGGCGCATTTGCACATTTCCATTTATTGAACAAAACGCTGCCAGCTATCTCTGCACTCCAATAGTAGCTGACTCTTAAATACCCTGCAACTATTGCATAGACCAGAAGCGGGTATCTTCAATGTGTGCTCCTTAGATATCAAGAGCTGATTAACAGACATTCGCAACAGAGTATCACATAGTCAAGCACGCATATATAAGTGTACAGCTTATACCCTGTAAAGTTAAGCAAAGCAGGCTAAGAACGATCTTGTCGGGTTGGCATGCCTTAGCTGAACTGATACACTGTATCAACCCAGTTGTAAATTCTTCTAATTCTGATAGATGCCCTGTAGATATATTAGAGAGAGACTTAGGCCTGGGCAGACCAACAGATACTCTGTTAAATATATCTAAGATCTAGATAGTTTTGGGGATCTGCTTTACTTTTGATTTGGTTATTGGGTAAAAGCTAGTGCAAAACTTACCTTCATTTCATTTTCCATAGATTGAGGTTTAGGGAAAGGAGAAGAAAATAGAAAAAGATGTTTGCAACATCTTTGCACTGTGTCCAGGGCATCTAATAGTCGGGTGCTTCTAACAAGAGCACGCTTGGCTATTTTTTTTTACATTTTTCGCCTTTTCTCTTGCCCCGCACTGACATATTGAACTAAACCCCAACTCGAACTCGAACCTCAACCTGAACCCAAACTCTGACCCCAGCTTCGTTTCGTACCCTTATGAGTGCTTATTCTTATGGCCAGCTTATATGGCATTGCTGTGTAATAAGACGGAAATAATTTGTGTTGTCTTTTTTTTCGCTCGCTCCTTTGTTGTGTGTGTGTGTAGGTTGTGTGTGTGTGTGTGCGTGGTGTTGTTGTCGCCGCTGAAGTGTAAACAACACATCATCCAATCCCTGGCCAGATTAAGTGGAATGCAGCGCAAATTGTTGACTAATTTTGCGCCATCAACCGGAGCGGACAGAGGCAAGCGCCATAATCATCGATACTTCCCATTCGAAATGGGCATTTCCTCTAGCAGAACGGAAATTATTATATTTATTATTATTTGTCAGCTTATCTGATTATAATTTGATTTCCACAACATTCCGAATGGAATTTGATACAGATCCAATATAGCATTTAAATCGGGCACGTATTTATGCTTCACGCTCTTCTCCAACTGTATAATACTATATATACTATTCTATTCAACTTACCTGAAGATATCTCCAGTATTTACAACTAATATAACAGATCTGTCCTTCGGTTGCTCTAGATATTCTTAGAGCCAGCTCGACTGAAGGAGAAAGCATTAAGAGAGGAGAATTTTTTAAAGAGAACAGACAACTTACACGACAAACCAAAACAAGCTAAAACCAAGCAACGAATTTAAATCAACTTCAACTACTTTAATTTTAGGATTTTTGTTTTGTTGTGCTCTCTGCTGAGCTCCGAGTCGAACTGAGGATTTGTCGTGTGGAGTTTCTACATGAGAATCTGGATGTTAGTAGATTCCCAGGCTACGCCATCGAGTATTTAGTCACAGCCTTATCTTTTTAAGTAGAAAACATTTGAATGTCAAACTGAAGGGGAACATTCCTTGGTCCCATTTACTTCCAGTCATGCCGGACAACTGATTCTCTAATCCCGATTTGAATGCAAGACACGTGTATAAATGAAGTAATGTCTACGCTGATGGCCGTAGAGCCTAGTATCTGGTGTCTGGGAATATGTGGTATATCATATCTCCTTATCATGTCTGCTCCGCAATCTACTCATGATCTCTCATATTATGCCCAAGTTCTCCGGCATTTCTCAATACTCTAAAGGTCTGTAGTTTCCTTGACAAGATATTTACCATATATATTTGATCAGATATAATATACAAACACATATAGTGTATATACTTTATTGTATATAGGGCATAGTGTATAGTATATGGTACACGATTGTATATGGAATATATATATATACTTTATATATCGTGTGCAATCGACTTAAACATCTGAAATGCATGTCATGTGGTCTGTTTATTTAACACCCCACCCCCCTCCCCACGCCCCTCTTTCAACCCCACCCCTGGACAACCCGCTCCGCAACGTATCTGCAACTCATGTACTTGCCAGTGGCTAATTAAACGTTTTCAGCTTTTGGAGAGGGCTGTGCCTAGGACCTCGTATGCCCGTTCCGGGCTAGGCGTACGCTCGAGGTCCTGCGGCACTACTCACACTCACGCTGGAGCGAACGGGTACTCGCTTCGCACTCATGAATGGTATCTCTATCTAACGCTGCGTGTAGCCGCGTTATTTCGGTCGAAATTGTGGCAAACGGAAAGCACACGAAATTTGATTTGCACTTTTTGGCCAGCTTATGAATGTGTGTGTGTGTTTGTGTGTGTGTCTGTGTGTGTGTGTGTTAAAATACAAATAGACGTTGATTGCTTTGTTGATTTGTTTGCGGTTGCTGCGCCGCGTCAGCTTGTGCTGGAGTTAAGGGCGGGTGGGGGCGTGACAAGCGTCAAATGTTAGACGGTTAGTTAGTGGCCCGTTGTTGGGCGCGGGCAGCCGAGCAGCGGGCGATGGGCGGTGGGCTGAGGCGGGGCAGAGCAGGCCCAAAATGGCAATCAATGCACACATTGATGCAGTCATTTGCGCCTGCCAAAATCGAAATCAGCAAAAACATGCGAAGAACCAAGCACACACACACACACATACAACACAACAGTCACAGTGCACAGTGGGCAAAATTGGTGACAGCTTTTTTAAAGCGAAGTATAAAGCGTGGTTTCTGTGTGTTGTTTTGCAGTTTAAATCCTAAGGACTTGATGCAAAAAGATTTTAATTGAACTCGCTGCAAAAATCGCTGCTAAATTGGTAAATCTTTGATTTACTGAAATTTCTTTCTTTTTAAGTCAACAATTTTGCAAAACAATTTTTCAAATAAACAAAGACAAGTTTTGTTGAGCCCCCCTTAATCTTAACCTGCTCCAGTTTTTGCTCATTGTAAATAATATATTGGATATGGTTCAATTCAAGCCGATTGCGGCCTTAATACAAAATTCCTTTCTGTTTTTTTGCATAAAAAACTGTGCAGAAAATGCATTTGGCAAATCTATTATAAGCCACATAGACGTTAATTCAATTAAGAGCAACAATTTTACTTTTATTCCTAAACAAAACATTAAGAATATGCAAGGAATTGCACTTACTTTTGCAGCTCTGCTCGCTTAACATATGTTAACTTAACAGTTTTCTGTTATGTTAGCCTGTATGTTAGCTAATGTCAAATAGTTGATTGCTTCCATAGTGCAACATTCTCGCTCGCTGGCAACCCTTTTTCTATTTTTTTGCCCGGGCAACAAAATTATTTATTGAAATTTTATAAATAGTGGGATCAGACAACGAAAATTCAAGTCTGCGAAGCCCAAAAAAAATGCGAGCGCCACACACACACACACACACACACACACACACCAACACACACACACACAGAGCACGGTCGACAAGGGTAGCTAATTTCATGCGATAAGCTGGCGTGGCACGACACTAGCCCCAACCCTTGAACTACCCGCACTCCCCCCCCCCCCTCCCTTCCACATGCGCTGAAAATGCTACAGTTTTTAGTTTTCCCCTGACCCTAACTCAACTGCCGAAAATGTATGCTACACATTTGCAGTTTTGTTGTTATCTGCGCTTTACGAAGCCCACGGACCGGTAGACCGGGCAACTATTGTCAAAGGGGAGGGGGCGGAGAGTATTGTGTGCGGGGTTAGAGGACTACAAGGTCGGTCGTGTAGAGGCGGGGTATTGGGCTAGCCGGTGCCAGTGCCGTTGCCGTTGCCGGTGCCGGGCGTATTTCGGTCTCGGATATTAATGCATCATGGGCATTGTAAAATGTTCGTTAAGCTTCTGGCAAAGGCAACCACGTTGCCAACTACTATAACTACAACAACAGCAACAATGAGGCGTCTGCTGCCATAAAATTGCGACGACAAGCAGCCCACAGGGCCAGCGTCTGCTTTGTGGACGCGGGTTTGCTGTTAAAAGGGGGGCGACGCTCGCGCTTATGCGGTTTTTCCCGTACAGTCAGACAAAAGCGTCGTCGTGCAAGGACCTTGCCCAGCATCTCAGCCAGCAGTAGAGCACCCCCCCCCCAGCCCCCACCCCTCACACACGCACACACACACACACACACACGGCGCCAGTGGCAACTGCCATTACAACTACTTATGGCCGTCACTGTTTTAAAATCAAAAGTCGCCCGGCACGGGCTTAGAGGCAGACATTTTTCGGGTAGCGAGCGTTGTTTTAGCTGGCATATCCTGTGTGCCCAGCACTCTGATCAGCTAACCGAACTGCCCCCCTCCCCCTTATCCCACGCTCCCTCTGCCTCACCGCGGACCAATAAAGCTTACGTCTGTAGGTTTTATGAAAATAAATTGTGCTTTATGCTCGATTATTACCGTAGACTTATTGGGTTCTGCTGAAGCGCTCCAAATGCGAACGGGTTTAGGCCAGCCGCCAGCGTTCCCCGCCCCGCCCCGTCCCGCGCCCTCCTTTAAGCTCAGCAGGCTCTCAGCTGTGGCCTTTGCATCCGGGGCAGCCATGTGTGTGTGTGCTAGTCTGTCTGCGAGTGTGTGTGTGTGTGCGTGTGTGTGTCCTGGCCTTGGTCCTTGGTGTCCCGTCTTTGGCAGCGCTGTTGTAATTGTTAAGATTTTGTTACTTCAATTTATTATTGCGCCCATACGACCTGCCCAATGTGTGTGTCCGCATGTGTGTGTGTGTGTGTGTGTGTTGTGTGTAGTGTCCTTTCCTGTGTGTGCTGCTTCTTCTTCGCAGGATGAGCTCTACGGCCTTTGCTTTATGTGCTTGCTGGGGTAATTTGCATTTCACGTTTCGGTTTCGGTTTCGGCTTGGGATTGGGATTGGGATTTCGGTGCGGCTGCACTCAAATGATTCGTGATTATGCGCAAAGTTGTTATAGTTTCTGATTATAACCACCCATAACCACCCACACACCCAACCAGCCAGCCACCCGCCACCCGCCCACCTCCATCTCCACCTCCAGCTCCACCTGACTAGCCCTTTTCGAGAAACACACACGCACCTGCGCTTGGCCCCGGTTAAAGTTCTCGACGCGTCGCTCACTTAAAGGCAACCTACGATACGAAACGTTTGACCTCAACCTTAACCCAACTCCTCCCGCAGGAGCACTTAAGCCCAAAGACAAACAACTGACAACCTGTAATTTTCCTATACGACTCATAATTGTTACCCTCGCCGCTTAATGACCATAGAAAAAATATGATATCAAACTCGAAGCAGCTAACCTGAAAGGTTGCTCCCTTGAAACGGAATGAGAAAGTAAGGATAACATCGCCACGCCGAAGATTCAATACTCTTGTAGACGATAGATCAATATATCTTTAAAAACAAATAGTCTTTCTTAGTTCATTTTCGACCGATCATTCCTATGTCAGCTATATGATATAGTGTTCCGATCTTGATTAGGTTTTGCATATATGTACATAGTGAAACTTACAAATCTCAAGTTGGATTAAGATATCTGGGAAAATGAAAAAGTTTTCCTTACAAGAAACTACTTAACGACCGATCGTTCCCATTACGGCTATATGATATAGTGGTCCGATTCGTCCAGTATATATAGTGGCTGCAACAGAAAGACAGACCTAAGCAAGGTTTTGGGACGCTGGCTTAAAAACTGAGAAACTAGCTCGCATAGAAACAGACAGCCGGACGGTCGGACGGACGGACGAACGGACGGACGGGCGGACCTGGCTATATAAACTCGACTGTTGATGCTGATCTCGAATATATATATGTATGCTTTATGGGTTCGACGCTGTCTCCTTTTGGACGATACACATTGCATGACAAAATTATAATACCCTCTACAAGGTTATAAGAAGTGCAAGTCCAGCTTGTCAGCTTCTTCCGTAGGGAAGAATGAATTTTTGAAATCGATGTCTATTCTATGCCAATTTCAGTGTACTTCTTATAAATCATGTACTTAATACAATGCACTTAATACAATCATGTGGGATTTCCAAATTCCGAGCAATCTGAGCATGGAACATGAACTTCCATAGCTCGCATTCCGATCAATATGGCTAACATGTTCTCCATGTTCACTTAGCTGTAGAAATAAAAGAACTCATCCAAAATCATCTTCATCATAATGGAAGGCTATCGCATACTACACACGTGTCCTCCATGTTTACTTGAGGCACTTCGTCTTCGTATTTCAAGCAAAGTAAGCATGCAAATACGCGAGGAAAGTATTGATGGAATACGAAAGATAGGAATTGCATGGAATGCCTATCATAGATGCTGCATGTTTATATCCTCCATGTTCACTTGGGACTCTTTCAACTCGTAAGCAGCATGTTTTTCTTGTGCTCATTTGAAGTCTGAGTCGTTAGTCGACTTGTGCTCGACTGAGCAATTGCAGCCTGCATGGAGTAGCTTGCGTCGATTCTCTACGTCCTCCATGTTCACTTGAGAAAGCCCATTTAATTCGCTTCCAGCCGCGCAGCTAGCCAAATGGGAATGTTAAAGCAATCGCTATTGGATTAAGGCGTATCACAAAAATAATTAAGCCTTTCAGAGTTCACTGAAATTACGGCCTGGACAAGCGAGCCTGGAGGTGGCTCAATTGGGGATTCAGCTGTGGCAGGGGGAGGGAGTAAGGGAGGGGTGGTTGGGGAGGGTGCTGGGTCGCTGAAAGTATAAAATTAACAACTTCATTGATAGGCGGCCCAGCAAAGGGCTAACAAATGAAGTGTGAGGCCGGCGGGGCAGTCCACGGGCAGTGGCCAGTGCCCCCCCTTGCCCCCTGCCCGCTGTCCGTGGACTCGATGGGGTTAGTCGTGGCGATAATGGTGCGTGACCACGCATCAGGCAACGATTTTGTCAGGGATTCCACTCAACCAAACCCCCGTGCGGCCACCTGAGCTGACATTTAGCCAAGCTGACGAGTTAATAACCCTTTTTAGCGGGCGTGTGAATAGCCCTGTCCTTGCCTGTGTGTGTGTGTGTGTGTGTGTGTGTGTGGACACGCGACTGACCAGCGTGGATTTTGGAGCAGTGGAAAGGAGACAGAGCCGGGCCGAGCAGGTGAACAGGGTCAGGGCCAGGGCCAGGACCAGGGCTGCGCTTAAGTGGCTCGAACGCCCTTTTAGGCTGTGGGGGAGGCGCGTTGCGGCCGTGCATGTGTGGAAATGGCAGCAACTGGTGAAAGGGTTAGCCGAGTGGTAGTGGAAAAGTAAGTACATTGGGCAAGGGAGAAGCCAGTGGTTAAAGTAAACTCTGTGGCCAGCAGCGCATCGGTTAATTGAATCAAGTCACGTGATGTGAATAACAAAATGATATCGAGAAACGCGCACTCTAATTGACAAGCAGAGCCAGGCCCCAACTCCCCCAAACTCCCAACTCCCAATCACTCAAACCTCCTCTAACCCCCCCCCCCACCTCCTCCCCCCGCACGAATCGTGTGTGTTTGTCTTTGGACGTCTCTTTCAGGTTTTTAATATTGCATGAGCGGGTCGAGCACATTTAATTTAGCTGCTTGTATTTGCATTTGACTGGTCAGCGACCAGCAACGTTCGACCAACGCACCAAACCAGTCAAAACCCCTCTCCCCCTCCCGGCCTCCCTTTTGCCGGCCTTTGGCAAATGTTGTCGTCAAAGCGACCGCAGTCGAAGATCTTAAAGAATTTTGTAAGATGTGCAGCCATAGCAAAGCCAAAAGCAGCTACAAAGCACTTCAAGGCAAAACTGCAACTTGCGGCCACACACACACACACACATACACACACACACACCCTGGCATCTCCTAGAGCGTTCCAGTTGGGCCTGGCCCAGCCTGGCCTGGCTGGCAAGTTTTGAGCCAAGAAATCCAAAACCACACTAAAGACGCCAAAAGATGCAAAGGCGCAAACCGAAAAACGAACCCAAAAACCAAAAAGGAATACATATATATATATATATATATATATATGTATAACCCCTCACCCCGCCCTCTCAATCCAAGCCCCTGCTGCTGCTGCTGCTTTCATTTACTCCAATCTGGTATTTCAAATAGTCCTCCCGTATGCATTTCCCTTGGCCATCTTTGTTTTTTCTTTAGCCACTCTGCGGCTGTTTGCTTTCATCGTCTATTACGACACCACACACACGCAAACACACACACACACTCACACACACACTTTTGGGGCTTTTGCCCTCAAGTCTAAAGACATTTTTAAGGCCATTCGTGTGGTCGATGCGGCACTGAGATTTCCGTGCAAATTGCAAGGCTTAAATTTCATTTCAATTTTCCAAATTGTTGCCTCAAATTGCGCCGTTCGCATACAGCCCCCCCCCCCCCTCGCTTCTTCCACTTCCCCTTCCCCTCTCGACCGCCTTAAAATGAACCATACAAGGATCATGAGCCCAGCCCCAAGAGTACAAGTGGTCAGCAACCCCAATCATACATTCTAGCCATCCCTCCCCCCATAGCACATATAATCCGTGCATGAATTCTCTTGAATAAATTCACTTGCGATTTGTACTGCAGAATTAAATTGAATTTTTGTTCAATTACAAATTTTTATAATAATAAATAATATATGATAATGTTTCCATCAATTAAAAAATTTGCAGAATTAATTTATCTTCTTTAAAGCGAATTATTGTGCTTCCGAGAGGAATATAATATATTTCAGTATTACAAGTATTTTATTACAAAGGCATTTAAGTATTATATATGTGCGTGTGTGTACGTATGTGTGTGTACGTGGGCGTGTGTGTGTTATATACATATGTATGCATGCATGTTTGTTTTCTAATACCAAACGCAGACCAAGCTTATTTGTTGCTGTACTGCAAATTCAAATAAAACGAATTTCTACCAAGTCCTCTACTCCTCGATTCTCAATAATACAAGTAGGCTCTGCTTTATTTTGCTGTTGTTTTTTGTTTTGTTTTTGTTTCTTTGTATGCATGTACATTTATATGTATGTACATATGTATGTTTGCATATATACAAACAAACATGCATACATATATATTGAAAATGCATACGTATATATGCAGACATGACACATTTATATATGTATGCAAGTATATATTTATATATGCAAATATGCATACATAAATACATGGATGCCTATATGTCTATGTATGTATGTATGTATATACATATGTATATATGTATGTACTTACGGTTTGGGCTGTGCGTTGATCACCAATCAGTCTGTCAATAAGTCAGTCAGTCAGTCAGTCAGGACAAACAGTTTTATATATAGAGATAATATATCTGATAAAATATATAAAAAACTAGCCAAGCCAACCTGGCTGAGTATTGAGAAATGCTTGAGGCAGAGCTATTTGGGCTTAGTATGTGAGATTTTTAGTACATTGTGGATCAAATTTGAGCAGAGGAAATTATCTTAAACATATTACACGGATGTTTTAGATCTATTATTAAGAAATTACAGAACCCGGACACCCAGACCAGATACTAGGCTCTATAGCGATCAGACATCACTTAATTTATACACTTGTGTAATATTCCAATCGGAATCTTTGAGATGCACTAGTTGGAATGACTGGAAGTGAATGGGCCCGAGCAATGCTCCCTTTCAGTTTGACATTCAAATGTTTTCTACTTAAAAAGAAACTCCTGTGACGAAATACTTCAAATATGCCCAAATCCTACTTGATCAGAAGTACGTAGTCTAGGCATCTACTGCCATCCAGTTTCTCACGTAGAAACTCCACACGACAAATCCTCAGTTCGACTCGGAGCTCAGCAGAGAGAACAACAAAACAAAAATTCTAAATAAAAATGTAGTTGAAGTTGATTTAAATTCGTTGCTTGGTTTTACCTTGTTTTGGTTTGTCTGCCCTCTTACGAAATTCCTCCTCTCTTAATGCTTTCTCCTTCAGTCGAGCCAGCTCTAAGAATATCTTAAGCAGCCGAGGGACAGATCTGTTATATTAGTTGTAAATACTGGAGATATCTTCAGGTAAGTTGGCAGCGCTGTGCAAGTTGAATGGGATTCAATTAATGTCAGCCTCGCCCTTTTCATGCAGACCCTGTTCATGTTTGTTCCTACCAGTAAATGCGTAAATTGCCAGACTAAACAGTTCAAGGAAACTCCCCAAATTCAGGTGTTCGATGTCAAAGAGGATAGCGTGCTGCAAATTAATAAGTCTGTTTCATTTCTAATAAAGAAAATGTATTTTACACCTTAAATTGGTTTGAACACAGCCAAATAAATATAAGCTAAAGATGTATCCATAAGCTATATATACACATATATATATGTATATATTTATAAAGTGAATTAATATCCTATAATATCCCGAATACCATATTCCTCGCACTGCGGCTACTTTGCCAGACAGTTTCTGTCCCGCAGCACGCGTAATCATGCGAAGTTTTGCAACCTTTGCGTAAACTCAAAGCCAAATCAGAATCGCAATCAATATAATAAATCGTATTAAGTGAATTTGTTTTTCGCATTACGATTCGTTGCTTAATTTAATTCTATTTGCCTGCCCCCCCCCCCTCCCTCTGCCACGCCAGGGAGGCAGCTGTCAGCTGCAGGATTGCCCCCGCGCTTGCGAGTTCGTCAGGTAAATTGCTTCACTCATTTGCATGCGAGCCAAGAAGGCCAGGCCGCACCCTGCCAACGCATGCGTCCCGCCCATTCTGCAGCCAAGCAACAGCCAGCCTGCCCCTGCCACGCCCCTCACCAACTTAACCACAATATACATTGCCGTGGTGCAGCAGCAACTCAATATAAAACTGATTATCGCAAAATTGCAAATTAAAAATTTTCAACTCGCGAATTTTTTCGTGTCCTTTTTTTTTACCCCCAGCGAGGTCTAACAAGGCGAGTGACTGGGCGGCAACTGTTGGACGGGTGGGTGAGGAGAGGGACGGAAGAGAGGGAGAGGGGGGGGGGGGCGCTGATTTCACGCATATGTGACCAGATTCGATTTGCACGCACAAATCGCATAATTCGCCCGCACGCCGCTCGGCTGATCCTCATCAACGGAGCAGGTCCAGGCACTTGCCCCCAACCCCCCCCCCCCCCCCTTAATGCTGCTCCTGGCTAAGCACTGTCGAGCGCGCTTTGTCCTTATTAAATTTTGCCAATTTTTATTTCCCTTTTTTTTTTATCATGTTTTTTTTAAGCGAATTAAGAACGAGCGCAAAAAAAATCGCGGTTAACGATTGCGAGTGGCTTTTTTATAAAAGAAAAAAATGTGTGTGAGGTGTGTGTGTGTGTGTGTGTGTGTCTGTCAAAATAAACAAGTTTATGTCACTGCAGAAATTTCATTTAATTTGCTTGGCGCTGACGCGCAGCCCGCCAAGCAGCAGAAGGACCAAAGTGCAATTATGATTGACAGCTAGCCGAATAGCAAATACACTAGCTAAAGCAAACATATTGTGTATGTGCCATAAAGATATGCTAATTGAATTTAAATTGCTGAAAAGACAGATCGTTGTGCCTTTCATTATGTAAAGAGTTTGCATTTCTTAGCGCCAAATATGTTTGTTCTGATTCGTAAGAAATGCTTTTGATGCTGTTTAATTTATAAAACAATTAAATTATTTAAAAATTTCAATAAAATAGAAAACCCTTTTGGCGGGCCCAAGCTGATTTCAAGCTTAAATGTTATATTTTATATGCCATAAAACGGAACCTAAATTGGTTTGATTGAATATAAAGCAGCCGAATCTCAGACGAACCAAAGCACATTTTGCTTAAACCGATTGCAATAATTCAAATATAATTTAAAAATAGTTATTTAAATAATTGAAAATGATTAATTATTATTAATTAAATTAATTAATATAGAATAAATAACTTTGTTAAACTTTTGAGAGCCTGGATTCATGCAGTTCACCAAGAAAATCGTGAACCGAACCAGTAAAAACGTATGTTCCGGTTGCAGCCAGGGCTCACATTCCTGCAGGTTCCGAACTGGTTCCGCTATAAACAAGCACACATAAAAAAAGGTTAAACAAGATATTTATCAAACCAGTTTTATCAAATAAATAAAAAATAATAATAACTTAATTATAAAATATGACAAAGAAACGCCCAATTATTGTCGATGGAAAGATCTAACTAAAGCTAAGCAAGCGTGCTGCACACAACTGCTGTTGAAGACTTTGCATACCCCGCTGCGAAAGAGTATATATGGGCGGTAAAAAAAAAAAGGGAAGAAGAAATGATTCGCTGGCAGACAAAAGGTGCGCAGCGGAAGTTGCCCAACGCCCAACGGAAGCGGAACAACATGCACAGCAACAACAATGGGATGTGAGGCTGCGGCTACTGAACCTGAAAAGTGGTTAAATTACAAATTATCCACGGCAGCTGCCACACGAGGCGGGCAGCAACAAAGCAAAATCTGGGGCATATTGTGATGCTAGCTTGGAGCCAGTTGAAGCCGCACAGAAAAACAAAAAAAAACACAAAATATGAAAATATGAAGAATTATGCGGCACGTGGGACGCAGCACAGCTTGAGTGTGAGAGAGTGAGAGGCAGGTGGGTGGCAGCGGGTGGCAAGGGGGGGTGGGGCAGAGGGAGGGTGCGGCGGCTGCTGCTTGGGCCATAAATCAAGCATAGACAGACGCAGGCTGCTCCATAATTCAAGCGCTGCTGCCTAGCCTAGCCCCATGCTCCCCCAACCAGCCATCCCCCACACCGCGCCAGCTTGCACCCTTATCACCCAGAAAGCTGTCCGCTGCCCCGCTGCCCGGCTGCCCGGCTGCCAGCGCACAGGTGCTGCCTTTCAATTTACACATGTGAATTAAGGTTTTAAAATTGTTGCGACAAAAATGGGCAGAAAAAAAAAAGTGCGTGCGCGTTGACGTTGGGTCCGCGTCCAGGCTCAGGTCCGAGACGGGGCCAAATAATTCATTGTCATGCCCATGTGGCCGCCAAGTGGCGCCCAAGTGTGGCCCTGGAAAAGATTAACCTGCCACAAGGAAGCAGCTACGGCTCGCATGCTGAGCCCTGCTCATGCCTCTAATACACACCCTGCCCCCCCCACCTTCCACCTTCTGGAGTACCCCCCCTCCCAGTGACACGTTTGTCGGGCCACATGCTCATTCGCCGCTTTGGTCCTTGTAATCGATTTTTGATTGAATATTGCGCACGGGCAGCACCCTTCCGCCGTAAGCTCTAACCGTAGCCGTTGCCCTTCACACTCAGCACCCGAAACCGGGCCCTCACCCTGCCATTCCCCACCCCCCTCCACGCCACCGTGCACCCGTACCCACAGCATGTTGTCACACACATGTCGCTCGTTATAAATTTTCCGCCTTTTCAAATATCAATAACTGTAAATATTATGAACACGTTCGCTTATGGGCTTAGCCAGGGCTACGTTTTTTTTTTCTTTCTTTATTTTATGCTCCCCCCTCCCACAGCCTGCGCCGCTGCCTTGGCCTTGGCCATCCCCGAAGCGTTTGTTTTTGCTATGTGTTTGCCCCTTTGACATGCAACAATCGTGTGGCACGACACCGTGGGCATCAACTGTGCAAAAAACGTGCAAATTCCACAGTTCCTCATTCTGGTTAGATGCTCACAGCGTTGCCAGATCGTTTAAGTTTCAATTTATATGTCAAACATTTGTTAGAAACATTTCTAATAAGATTTTCTCACAATTTAATTATTATTTTAATGACTGTCCATGTCGTCCGTGTCGTTAAAACTTTCTGCTAAATTTGAGCCGGCGACCTCTCGCTTGTTGGTCTGACGTGCAAAGCACATCTGACTGCGTTGCTGTTGATGTGTTTCACACAGACTGGCCGTCTTATTTCAGGTCTTACGGTTTGTGCTAAGCTTTGAACTCCAGCAGTCAATCAATCAGTCAGTCTGTCAATCAGTCAACCAGTCAATCGGACAATCACTCAGTCAGTTAGTAAGTCAGTTAGTAAGTCAGTCAGTCATTCAGTCAGTCAATCACTTAGTCAGTCGGTCAGTGAATACGTGAGTCAGTCACTCAATCAATCAGTCAATCAAGACCAACTTCCATAGATTACATTTCCTAATTTCGTTACTTTTCTTCCATAATCTCTTTTCTTATAACATAATATCCCTTCTTATCTATTATCTGTCGTTTCTCTGACTTTACCCAAACAACTTGACTTCCCAGCAAAAGTTTCCATAACAATTCCCATTCGAAGTCAGCTCTAGAGCTATTTTATTCCAGAATTCCCATTGTTCGACCTTTTGTCGCGCACCTTTAAGAGCTAAATGGCCCAGTGTCCGTGTGTGAGTGTGTGTGGGTTTAGTTTACTTTTATCGTATGTGGCACAGTTGACTTTAAGTCCCCTTTCCCCCAGCCCTGCCACGCCTCGTACCCCTCGCTAAAGCGTGGCCGCATAAATCCAAATATGATCACTTCATAATTTGACATTGATAGATGAGTTGAACCGAAATCGAACCAAAAGGGGTAGACGACAACAACAACAACAACCAGAACAACGGGCACTCAATCATGCACACACACACACACACACACACACATGGCAGCTGGGGTGTATTATTGATTCAGTGAGGGGTGAAGGGGTTTGTGGCAGGGCGTGGGAGGGGGAACGGTTTGAGCCGTGCGCTTCGGCTGTGGTACAAATTTTGGGTTTGAGAGTCGGGTTGTTGGGTTCCGTTTCAGGAACTGTTAATACCCTGTAATCCACATTTGGGTGTGATGGGGTATGCTCAGTTTGTCATTTTAATTCCTTAAAATATAAATATTATCTTCAAAGCCTTGTGCTTGATCCATACATCTCTATAGATATTGGAAGACTTTATTCGATAAACTATGAATGCTTGCTATAAAGACCGCATCCATTCCATAAAATATGAATATTATTATATAGATGAGCAGCCGCATTCTGCTTTATCCATTCATATATATACACACCGAAAAACTTTATTCCAAAAACTACAAATAATGTCTAGAAATGCGGAGCCGCATTCTGCTTGATCCTATTTTCGGTTGGCGGACTTTATTTCATAAAATATTTATATTTTGTCTATATATAGGCATGGTCTACACAACTTGCTAGATCCATAAAATAAAAATATTATGTAGATTCCTTAATAAGCAATGGCCATCTATTAGACCTCTTTCCAGAGACTATGCGAGCAATGCTCTGCAAATTCTGCACGTTATGTTAGTCAGTCTATCAATCAGTCAGTCAGTAAGTTAGTCATTCAGTCAGTCAAGCAATCAGTCAATCAGTCAGTCAGTCAGTTAGTCAGTCAGTCAGTCAATCAGTCAGTCAGTTAATCAATCAGTCAGCTCGTCGGTTAGTCAGTCAATCAGTTAGTCAGTCAGTCAGTAAGTTAGTCAGTCAGTCAGTAAGTTAGTCATTCAGTCAGTCAAGCAATCAGTCAGTCAGTAAGTCAATCAATCAGTCAGTTAGTCGGTTAGTCTGTCAATCAGTCAGTCAGTCAATCAGTCAGTTAGTCGGTTAGTCAATCAATCAGCCAGTCAGCTAGTCAGTCAATCAATCAATCAGTCAATCAATAAGCCACGTGCTGCCAGAGAATCGATGTGCTCTGACATATGAATAAGCCTAAGACTTTAACATTTAACATATACTTTTTTCAGGGCTGTTTTTCGATTATTTGTTTGGTTTTGATTTGTGGTAACACTTGGGCATGTTTTACAGGGTGTCTGTTAGTCAATCAGTGGATATATGTTTTCGTTTTTTCTTCTTGGGCATTTTTTTTTGTAGTCGTCCGCATAACGGCGCTTTTGATGGTTGTTTGATTTCTTGTTTTCCAACGATTGATATTTTATCGTCTTGGTCCTTTCTACTGTGTGTATGTGTGTGTGTGTGTGAGGGAGTGTGTTTGTGTGCGCGTGTGTGTTGTGCTTTCGTCAGCGTTACATGTGGTTGCTTAATAGATTTTTTATGATCTGTTTGCATTTATATTCCTCTTTTTCTTTTTGCGGCTGTCTCTTGTCTGCGAATGTAACCCTTTACAATTGGCAGGGGGAGGGGGAGGGGGCAGTGCTGGGGTTGGGCTGTTTTCTGCTGTGACAGTTGTGTTGTGTGTGTGTGTTGTTTTTTTTGATATTTATTTTTATTTTTTTGCTTCGGGTCATAGACTTGTTTGTCACTATCGCCTGTTGTTGTTGCGCTTTATTGATACACTTTCTTCATGTGCATGTAAACATGCAAATAACATTAATAACCCACACACAAACACACACACACACACACACACACACACACACACACACACGACAGGTGCTGGTATCAATAATAAAAGCACACCATCATCATCATCATCATCTTTAACTTTATCATGCGGCTCAAATTAAGTGTAACTGCAGGTCACAACGTGCATCAAGGCTCAATAAGCACACACCCCACCCCCGCCTGCCCTGGCACACACACACACAGAAGGGGGGCGAGCTCCAACATGATCCCACCCAGCCCTGTATCCAAAGGGTTAATGGCAGCCACGACACGACACGACACGGCAACAACAAAGCAGCCAAAGCAGGCAAACAATGCAGTCCCGAGTCCTGGTCTTCAGCTTGTTCTGTAGGTCAGGGGCCATGGGCAGGTGAGGCGTGGTGGACGGGGGTAGGTACGCCAGTAGCCCTTGAGCGCCATAAATTAACCCTTTTGTTAATTGATACAAATACAATTAATGTGCATGTGCGTGTGTGTGTGTGTGTGCGGCTACTTAACGGTAACTAAGCAAACACAACAACAACAACAACAGCAAAAACTTTGGAGGCAGGCAGCGTGGCGGTGCCGCAGCGACGACCATTTGATTGCAATCCTAATTATTGCTTAAAACAATTAACATTTCAATGTGTAATACAACACAATGACCACACACACACACACACACACACACACACACACGCATGTCTGTGCTGCATAGGAAAAGGAACACACGGCGGCCACAGGATATGCATAAATGCAACAATACGTTAGCCCCTGGGCCTCTGTGTGTGTGTGTGTGTGTATGTGCAGCTGCTGGTCGCGTGCACAGGTGTACATGTGCGTGTGTGTGTGTGTGTCCAGTTGCGGGCTAGCTGGCGGGCTAAAAAGTCAGTGCGGCCCATCTTCGAAATGCCGCACATGAGTCGAAATCCAATGAAAACTGGCAACACCTTTGTTTGTATAACCTTATAAAGCAGAGAAGGCGACAGCTCCGAGCTCATATAGTATATATATTCTGGATCAGCATCAAAAGTCGAGTAGATATAGCCAATTGCGTCTGTCTGTTTCTATGCGAACTAGTCCCTCAGCATGACAGCTATCGTCTCGAAACCCAGCTAAGGTCCGTCTTTCTGTTTTATATATATTGGACGAATCGGACCACTATATCATATAGCTAACATAGCCACGATAAGTCGAGAAGTAAGTATTATTAGCTTCACAATGTTTCTTACATATATGCAAAACCTGATCAACATCGGAACACTATATCATATAGCTGACATAGGATCGACCAATCGAAAATTAAGTTCTTGGCAGGAAGACCTTTGTGTTAATCAAAATATCTTGATCAAGGCCGACATCTACTATTTAAACTGCTTTTATAGCTTATACAAATCTTGTTAAGATCGCACTTCTCTATCATATATGTAGCTCTATAGGAAGAATCGGTCGAGGAATGAGTTTTCCTATAGTACAATATGCTGTTTGGCAAGATTTCGTTTGTATTCACAGACTTGAGAACCACTGTGCAACGCTTTCAACGGAAATGTAACGCAAACGTTGGCAACGCTCTGTCCGCGCCGCTGTCCACTTCGAGTGCCTTGTCGATGCTCCTGCGTGTGTGTGTGTGCGTGTGTGTGTGTGCGTGTGTTGTGCTGGGCACTTCGCTGCCGGAAGTCGTAATTACCATGTAGTATGTGGCCGCGCTGGCCGCACTGACCCCCTGCGCCCAGTTGTCCTGTTGCCCCTTGGCCAGGCCTAAACCCGAAAACCGAAAACCGAAAACTGAAACTGAAACCTAAACGTGTATTTCATGCAACAACAACGCAATTAATGTACTTGCCAAACACACACACTCGCACACACACAGGCATGTGTTTACATTTGCATTTAGGCCCTTTGTCTATGCTTAAGAGGGGGGGCAGGGGGCCCTTCTGGCCAGCACTTTGTTTTAATGGCCTAGCTGGCCGCGCTATTATTAAATGTGCTGCATCTTATTATTAACAGAGAGTCCAAACAAAGAGCCCGGCAAAAATCCTTTGCCCCTTGGAGCTTGGAGTCCTTTCAATGGGCAGCGTCTCGCATTAATTACAAAGCGCGCGCGCGCGTCGCCCGTTCACGCCCCCCGCCCAAACACACACATATAGAGAGGTGGGGGGTTGCCCACACACTCGCTGTGTCCATTAATCTATTAATGCAGCAATACCCACTTGGAAGGTTGAAGAACTTCGACTTTGGCTAGCTGAACGCATTTCCGTTTCCGCTTCAATGGCAACGCCAGCCACCCAAAAACTGCTCGACTGTCAGCTAAAGCCAGTCACCCTCAACCCCAGCCCCAATCCCAGCCCCAAACCCAGGGACGACCCTCAACGTTGGCCACAAAATGCTTATGCCGTGTGCAGATTGGCAGAAGTTTGGAACGAATGGCGGTAATGACTTTTCATTCTCGCCTAGATAACGCCAAATGATTTTTTGGCTGGCGCCCGAAACCTGCAGCTGGCAGCGACCAGGGACAGGAGCAGGGGCAGGAGCAGGAGCAGGGACTGAGACTGGGGCGCGGCTCATACAGTTTAGCAATCGGTTGGACTGGCTGGTCGTCCCTGGTTTTGTTTCCATAATGAACGCAATAAACGCAACCGAAAAATTTCCAAACTCTCACACGGCCCGAAAACTAGAAAATGGCGCGAGATTGAATGGATCCAAGGCGTAACTCGCCTTGGTCCTAACCCTTAAGCTCTAAAAAAAAAAAAAGAAACCAAACATAAACCCCGCATCTAACTCAGCTGAGCGCTTGGAATGCCCATGGAATAGTTCGGTTTGCTGGACGCGTTTCGCGTCCTGTGCGCTCAGCCGGAAAAAGGGGCATTGGGTGGCAAGTGGCAAGTGGCAAGTGGCAAGAGGCGAGTGGCGAGTGGCAAGTGGCGCTGGCTGCAGTTAGTCATAAGGCGCAGAAGGCACAGGCCATGGTCACAGACAGCCAGACGGACAGAGATGGGGGTAAACGTTTTGTAGTGCGTTTGTTGCCATTTCCGGGACTGGGAGGCATTCGGCTTGAGCCGGAGACGGCGCCGCTGTCTGCTACATACACTCGGCCTGTTGTTGTCTTCTATTTTGCATAGACAGTGCGGCGGGGGATGGGGTATGGCTGCTGTTGGGGTTAGGGCCGTCGCCATCGTCGACTAATTAACTGCGATTATTACGGTCATTACGTGGGATTTCCTTTGCGTAAACATCTTGAATTTTGGCGCTCGCACTGACGACAGCGACAAATGTTGTTCTTGTTCTTGCTGCTGTTGCTGCTGCTGTTGTCTCTCGGCATTGGCAAAAAGGAGTTATGCCAGCTAATGGCTGTGGCTGCTGTCGCTCCGCTTGGCACCCTGCGCATTCAGCGCCAACATTAAAGCAAATTAACCGCACCCCGTTCAGCTGCTGGTGCAGGGAGAGAGCCCTGTTGCCCAGTTCGCTTCTAGTCTAGCTGCGGCCTGCTGTCCGCCCAACCCTGGAGCCAAGCAGCGCACCAGCCCCGAAAGTCATTTGTTGTGCAATGTGTTCATGTGGCTGGCAGTTTAAAAACCAAAGCAAAAATCAATACAGACCCAAAGGATAACTTGCCGGGCCACTATTATGCGGCAGGGTTTGGGTCTGGGGTTGGGTTTTCGGCATCGGCGACGGCAACTTTCGCTGTCTGATTAGAGACACGCCAAGGCTAATGGTTATGATTGTGGTGGCCAAGATGACAGCGGCTTTGGCTTAAAGCAGTCGCTACACTCGCTCCACTCGACCGCAAAGCCCACGAGCTGCTGCTCGAAATATATATATATAGATCCTTGAAGATGTCCTCTTTAGTGCGATGCGTCGCCCAGCGCCCGAAGACATTATCCCAGCCCGTTTCCCGTGCCCGTGCCCGTGCCCGTTCCCGTCTCAGTCTCTAGACTGCGCAACGCCTGGCTAAAAGGTAAAATGTCTACATTCAACCTTTGCTTAAGATTACTCAATTAATGCACTTTAATTTTACGACTCGCCACTCAGAGCACAGAGCTGTGCGCGCGTGTGTGTGTGTGTGTGTGTGTGTGTTTGAGTGTGCGTGTCTACGTGTGTCTATCTTAAAGCGAAACTCTTTGTTTTAACTCAAGTCGAAGTGCTCCAGCTAAAGCAATTTGCTTGCATACTGAACTACCAAATGAACTGGCTCCATTTGATAAATTGATAAATTGACTGAAAAGCACTTGACTAGTGCTGAAATGTTATTGAAGACTTCGCAAGGGCGACCAGCTCTCTTAAATAATGCTTAAGTCTCAAATTTCCAATATAGTTCGATTAACGTGAGCTCCTACACAGTTGGCATATAGGCCACGTAAGCTTTGATTAAAAGGCTTGCAAAGAATAAAGTTTAAACTGATTAGCCCTACCTAAAAAAATGGATAAGTTCAGCTATATGTCTTAGTCTATGAAAAATCGGATCTTAAATCTTATTTGAGCTTCGGTTAGAAAGATAAGGCAGCTCTATAAGGTTTAAGATTTGTGCTAATTATTCTTATCTACAAAATTGATCAGTTCAGATTCATTTTAGTCTTAAGGCTATGCGTCCCTGCTCGGGCGCCAACTTAATCCCTGCTCGGGCGCCAAGTATATATAAGTTTACCTGAAACAGACCCTAATCCATAAGCAGCACTAAAGTCCCTAAGGCTAAGCCTGACTAACCCAACCTGCATAACAGTTCGATTTGAGTCTTCAGATTTCGCGTCCCTGCTCGGGCGTCAAGTATATATAAGTTTACCTGAAACAGAGCCTAATCCATAAGCAGCACTATAGTCCCTAAGGCTAAGCCTGACTAACCCAACCTGCATAACAGTTCGATTTGAGTCTTTAGATTTCGCGTCCCTGCTCGGGCGCCAACCAAGTCCCTGCTCGGGCGCCATGTAAATACAGATTCAACTTAGAACTGCGCTTTAATAGGACAATTTAAGCAGGAATGTAATGCTTAAGTCTAGAACTTATTAACTTAACCTGCGAAGTGAATCAGTTCAGATGTATCTTAATCTATAGATTTATCGTCCCTGCTCGGGCGCCATGTCAATGTAGGTGAAATTTGAATTAAGCTTTAATTTGAAAGTTCAATCAGCTTTTCATTGATTAAGACGAATAAAGCTAATAAGCAAAATGCATCAATTAAAATATATCTCAGTCTATGAATTTAGCGTCCCTGCTCGGGCGCCACCTAAGTCCCTGCTCGGGCGCCATTTAAATGTTGATAAGTCTGCGCAAACTACTTGGCTTTGATAGCTGAAAATTGGCTAAAAGTAAATTGACTTACGCATTGCATGCAGCAATTTATGAGTAGACTCTGTTAGCTTCGATTGGGTTCGATTAAGGAATTGCTAGCTAGTTCCTTGTTTGAGGCAACGGAATTGTGAGCTCTAATGTGCAGAGCAAATGTGTTGACACATACAGAGAGAAAATGAGGAGATAGAGGTAGAGAGAGATGGAGAGAGATAGAGGGGGGAGAAAGACAGAGTACGTGCCATTTGGGCATTGTGTGCGCTTTGTCCTTACCGACGACGTCTCGCCTCTGGGCTCCGGCTAGTTTTCTAATCTAGTTTCGTTGTTGCATTTATTGTTAGAGCAACGAGCATCAAATTCAATTAGCCAATGTCTTGAGAGCCCCACGAACGCAAAGATAATGGCTAGAAATTTGTGAAAATGAAAACGGAAAATGCCAAATTGGAAATTTGGAAATTCAAATGTTGTTTGGCTTTAAGGTCTGACATCAGGTAGAGAGCTGCTAAAGTGCCCGTCGCGACGTCAAAAAGTTGGCCCCCTTCCCTCCCCAACTCCGGCACCCTAACCCTCAACTGCTCGACATGCAACTGATATGAATTTCCATATTGACAGCCGGCGACGGCTGCCCAGGCTGGAGGCCAGCTGGAGGAAGTTTTCCCGTTTTGTTTGTTGTTGCTGTTCAATTTTGTGGCCGTTGTTTTATGGCCAGCTGCCACTCCGCTTCTTGGCTACTTTTTTTTTTTGGCCTTTTGGCTTTTGAATATATATGCGTACTTCTTCTTTTTTTTTGTTTTCCCACACAGCCCACACATTCCGCCTAGCGTTTTTTAATAAGCTGCTGCTGCCGATGCCCCCCGAGAAGTACAAAGCAAATATAATAACTTGCAAGTAGCGTCTGTCCGAGCAGCCCATATATTTGGCCAGTAAACCAAAAATAATGCAGAAAAAACGATAAAGTAAGGATAACTTCGCCACGCCGGCGACTTAATGCCCTACCAGACGATAGCCTTGCGGCTTTGAATAGTAAATGTCGGGCTTGATCAAGATATCTGGATAAAGAAAAAAGTCTTTCTTACAGGAAGTTCATTTTCGATTGGTCGATCCTATGACAGCTATATGATATAGTGTTCCGATCTTGACAAGGTTTTGCATATATGTAAGGAAAATTGTGGAACTAATAAATGGCGAGTTTGGTCAAGACATCTTGATAAGCAAAAAAGTCTTCCACAGGAATACTCGACTTATCGTGGCTATGTTAGCTATATGATGTATATTTGTACTGCCTGCAACAGAAAGACGGAGCTAAGCAGGGTCACGAGACGTTAGCTCTTATACGGAGAGACTAGTTCGCATAGAAACAGATGCAGGGAAGGACGAACAGGCAGACACACCTGGCTATATCAACTCGCCTGTTGCAGCTGATCTAGAGTATATATACTTTAAGGGTACTTACTCCTTCTCTGCGTTACACATTGCATGACAAAGCTAAAATACCCTATAGTAGAGTACGCAAATATAAAAAGGCCAAGAAACGAAATGAAAGCGACGGCTCGATTTTCGTTGATGGGTAGCCGAAATTTATATATTTTGTACGTTACGTTGTTTTGGTTTTTTTTTTTGCCGGCTGTGCTCAAGCTTGACAGCGTCTGCGGCTGGAGCGCTCGGTAAATAGCAATATTTTCATGCGGTCTGGGGACATGCATCATAAAGTGCAATATGGGTAACACTCACTCAGGGGGGAGGGGACCCGGGCACGGTCAGAAAATAAAGTTAAAGCAATTAATTTCCACAAAACAACCAATTAGCTCAAAAGTTTACCTTAAGTGTCTAAACACTCAGCCTGTAGACAACGAACCCACTCGAGCTACCCCTAGACGACACACACACACACACACGCACACACACTTATTGGGGAGCTGTGGAAAAACAAAAGGTTACTTGATTTTACTATTTTGAATGTTTGACACTTTTTGGCAACCGGCTGGGGGGATCTACGGTCTTCTCTCGAGCAGCTTGTTTTGCTTGTAATGTCACATCCTGCTGAAATAATTTACCAGCCAGGCTAGCCACAGGACACACACACACACACACACACACACACACACACACACATAGAGACAGACAAGGTCTAAGGCAGCGGCAGCTAGAGTTCATCAAGTTGCGTCTACGTCTGTCGCTTACCTGAACGTGGGCGGCATGGGCGTGGCTGTTGGCGACTTGGACAAGTGTGAACAAGATGTTTTAGGCCATCCGGACAGCTGGACAAGTTGACACCAACGGCACATCCTGGTCAGCACACGCACACGTCCTGCTTCAAACTTCAAAGTCAGCAGAGCTGGCGGCCAGGACGAGGCCAGGAGGAGCTGCACTTTCCTCTAGTTCCTCTCTTTGCCGTTGTCCTGGCTCTTGTTGTTGTTGTTGTTGTAGTAGTTGTTTTAGTTGTCGTTTTCATTCTGTCATTAAAAACCCTTGTCAAGTCTGCGCCAGGACATAGCCACAGAGCCGCACAGTCAGATGCTTCTTTGTTGCCCGGACTACACCTGCATAATGAATTTGCAGAGTCAACCTTTTGTGGGCGGGCAAGTGGACAATTGGGGGCGCGGGTGGGTTGGCATTTAAATTAGCTGCCACACGGCAGAGGGAAATTTGCATTTTCGCTTTTAAGTGGCAAATCTCAAAGATAAGAAAGACCAAGTCCTTGGCCCCGGTCCAGTTCAGCAAAACCGAAGCCGAAAACCTTTTCTGGTTAATTGAATTGATGGATTTCGGCTTGGAACGTGGCCCAAATGCGCTTCAAGTCTTCAATAACCAGGCGATTAACATGCAACAGCAGCAGCAGCAGCAGCAGCCGTGGGGGCGACCATGGGTTAAGGCTTTATACAGGGCTGGGGCAGACGAGGGCTTATGCCTAAAACGTTTTACATTTAACACGTGAACGCGAAAACCTGAGCACAATGCCATTTAAATTATGAAAAGTAAGCCATAAAATCTTATTTTTACTTCCTACCCCAGCCTCCCAGCCCAACCCCCTACCTACCCCTTGCTGAATGTGGGGGGTTGCCCAACTCACAGCACTCACTTAAAGGGTTCATTGGGGTAGGTAAGTGGTGGGTGGGGCAAGAGGCAAGAGGGCGGTGTGCCTTCTCCGTGGGTGTGGGTCGGCTTTGAGCACATTTCGGATACAATTTTAATTATGGCAACCGTAAGCTTTTGGTTGTAAATATTTGAGAGTGCCCGATAACGTCGACGATTTTCATAAATAATATACACAGTAGCAGCCCACCCCCTCTCCCCCTCTCCGCCTTCTCCCCCTTCTCGCTTGTTGAAGCGGTGACTACTCCATCAGGCTGTAGCCGGAGCCGGAGCCTGAGCCTGAGCTTGAGTGCCAGCCCGTGGCACGATAAGGGTGGAGGCAGCTGCCAGCAGTTTGGAGATGCGTGTGTGTGCCTACGCACCAGCCCACCCCCCCCCCCCCCCTTTCCTTTAACCCCTTTAGGGTTTGGCAATGTGCGTGTGCTCCAGGACAGAGCGCATTTGCCTGTTTGCCTGTTTTAAAGACAAAAGGATTTACTTTGTGGTGCTCGCTGGCCCCCAACCCTCAGCACACACACACCCCCCCTCGCTCTCAACTGTGCCGCTTTATCTGGCACTGCGGCTGTTTGCTTGCCTGCTGATTAGACCGCCGCCCGACCAACCGCCCGACCGCCCGAGCGCCCGCACCCGCAGCTACATTAGCGGATCTACTGACGGCTCGCTTGATAAGCGACAAGGAGCATAAGGCACGCAGGATAAGGCCCAGGCACTGAGTGTCCTGTCTGCTAACCCGTTAGCTGGCACACCCACACCCCACACCCACTGCCTACAACCGCCCCCGCCCCACCCTTTGGCTAAGGCACACAGTCAACCCTCTCCCAACCCGTTTTGCATCTCAAGACGTTCGCCTGATTTCTGATTTCTGATTTTGGAATCGTGTTTTATTTTTTGTTTCTCAGCTGCTGTTGTTGTTGTTGTTGTTGTTGTTGTTGTTGCCGGCAGCATTCATCAACATGCGCCATGGACCTGCGTGGCCCGCATCTTCATTTTACAGCCAGAGTAAACAACACACACACACACACACACGCACACTGGCACACTCAACCCGCTTGAAAACCATCTGCGCCGGGGGAACAGACAGTTTTTGACGAGCACTTCTTAATTTATGATAAGGGTTTTCGGAAAATTGGAAAATGTTCAAATGCTGCCTGCTACTTTCTTTTTTTTTTTTTTTGTTTGTGGGCCAAGCAAACACACACGCACACTTTGGCCTGGCCTGGGCGTGGCTGTGGTGTGGGCGTACGGGTTGTGTGTGTGTGTGTGTGTGTGTTTGCATAAACGAACCTACGGGTTTTTTGACTGTGGGCGGGTTGGGGCGGTCTCGGCACACGTAATGAGCTGCAAAAGCATTTGAATTATTTTTAACCCCGACGACATTGTGCCCTTGAGATCAACACACACGCACACGCACACACACACACACACACACGCACACACACGCACACACACATGTCCCGCTCACTCGTTGGATTTTGGAAAGCGCGTAGCGAAATTTGATTTAGTATTTTTAATTTTGTGCTACTCATATTTTTTAATTATGCTGAGTAAAAAAGGATTTACAACACACACACGCACACACACAGTCACACACTCGCCTGTCGTTTATCTTGCTTTTTCGAAAATTAATTAAATTTGCACACATTTGCAGCTGCCTTTTTTATTCGTAGCTTTTTAGTTACATTTCTTCCTTTTGTTGTTGTTGTTGCTGTTGTTGTCTTCTTCTGCCGCTCGTCGCCGGGCAATTAAAAAGCTTTTACAGCAATCAAAGTTGAAATGTGTGGACGTTTTTGTTGTTTTGGCCGCCTGTCAGGCTGCCAGACCCGCGCCCGCTCTCAATCTTGCTCTCACTCTCTCACTCTCTCTCTCTCTCGCTCAGTCTGGCTGACTGCAGTCTGGCAACGCCGCCGGCGCACTCGTGCGTTAAGTCCGCCAACTTGTTTATAGTTTTAAGCGCTGCCATTTGCATATTGCAGCGCTGCCCGCTGCCACGCCCACGCCCACGCACACACACACAAACACACACATATATACACAGCGCACCCGCCAGCCGCTCAAGCCAGCATATTCCCATGATAAAGTGTCCCGTTGCCTGCGGGCTGCATATCAATGACAGCCAGCGAGCAGCGGAGGCTGATGTCTACTTCTTCTTCTCCTTCTCCTTCTTCTTTTACGTCTTCTTCTTCCACTTCTTGTTCTTGCTGCCAAGTGCTGGCTGCAAGTCTTGAGCTGCGGCGAATTATGAAGTGGCTGGCGCATAAAAATTTATTGCTGCGAAATAAAAATCAGCGTTAAAGTCGCTCCATGAACAATGCCCAAGGACTACATCCTTGTTTATGCTCATGTACACAACTACCCCAGCAGTGTGTGTGTGTGTGTGTGTGTGTGTGTGTGTGTGTGGCCCAGAGATGAAATCAGCATGTGAAAAAAAAACTAAGAATAAAATAAAAATAAGAAAAGAGACGAAACAGGGCCAAAAAATGGGGGAAAAATAAAACTGAATCTGCGGTTGGCTGTTTCAACACGCGGCAACTGACCCAACGCATGGTTGCACGCCGATGGGACCAGGGGGAGGGGCAGGGGTAGCGGGGCACCCCTCGTGCGTGCCCTGTGGACGCCTTTTGGCCCATTGGCCGCGGGCGGCCAGCGACAAGAAAGTCCTTTTAATCTTAACACATATCATCATGATAACAATTTGGTCACTTTAAGTGAGGCAAATTTATTTATAAGCCGTTTTTTTTTTTTTTATCTCTTAGCCAACCCCTCTTTATGCAGACCCCTCCCCCGACCCCTCAAGGCAGACACTGATTCACTTGCTCTATTATTGTATCCTGTATCACTTGCGACTATCTGTCCGAGCTGGCACGCCCGCGGCAAAGTATGCAGCGTTTTTTCTTTCGCATACCCTGTAAACGTGCGCCGGTGGGTTTTACTGAAAAGCGCATAAAGCACAACTCTTTTAAGTCATCTCTGCTAATGATATTTAAAGTGAAGAAAATCGGACATTATTGCATAATTATTTATCAATCGCGATTACAGGGTATCTTTTGTGCTACTCTTAGCAACTGACACTTTTAATGTTTATTTTATTTATTTCTTAAATCACATTTTCTTCTATACAGTCACTTGTGCAAGCACCAAAGTTGTGCTTTTTACAGGGTATCTCGCGCACAGTCATTTATAAACTGCAACTTGCTTTGCAAGTAAAACATATTCATTATCTTACATAAACACACTGAAATAACGCTTGTGTTTTGTTGCACAGGGTATCTTTTAGTCGTGCTTGGCTAAACTTTGGCCACTTTTTTAGTGCTTACTTTTGTTGTTGTTGGTTGTTTTGGTGTTTTAGTAAATTGAAGCAAATGCGCTTTGATGGGCTTGTTACATGTGCTGGGCCATCAGTTGTTGTCTCTCTCTCTCTCCCCCTCTCTCTCTTCGCCTCATGCTGTTCTTGTTGCTGTTCCCCCTGTTGCCGCTGTAATCGTGCTTTATGTACCGTTACGCACTCAACTTTTGTTGGCCCAATGGCATCAATTCGCCGGAAACGAAATCATGTCCAGTGTTATTTTTTTATTAGTGAGTGTGTGTCTGTGTGTGTGTGTGTGTGCATGCATGTGTGTGCGTGCAAATATTTGTAATTTTATTACGCACTCAAGTACTCATAAATAAACAATTAGACAAAAGGGCAAATAGAAAATAGCAGAGAGAAAAGTGAAAGGAGAAAGGGGAGAGTAGAAAAAAGAAAGAGGCGTTCGGTAAGCTGTTGCCAATTATTTATAGTTATGTTGCCTATTAGCTGGCTGCCAGCCACTAGCTAATAGTTGGCATAATGGCCCCCAGGACCTGTGAACCCGGCGCTGAACCCACGCATGCGATTGCCAGGTCCTCGGCTCTAATCTCAAGAAATCTGGCGGCTAAAGCGAAACTTCTGTCTATCGTTGGCTGGGTGTCAGCTCTTCAGGTAACACCGACTATATAGTAACTAGTATATACATACATATATGTATATATGTATGTGTATGTATGTGTACTTAACGTGTCTGTCTGCGTGGGGCTTTTAACATGTCTGAGCACGCAACGTAATTTTGGTTTAATTGGGTAATTATGCGCATACAGAGCGCGGCGACTAGACCAACAATTTTCATTGCTTCTTGTTTGTTTTTGTTTTGGTTGTTGTTGTTTTTGTTTTCTTCGCTTTGCATTACCGTTGCTTTGCATTCAAATGCAGTTTGCCTAAAGAAGAAGAAGCAGCAGCTGCAGCAGAGCTGGGGATCATCGTAACTAACGGCAAGATGAATACGCGCCGGCGTTGCCACAAAGTCAGTGTCAGTCAGTCTGTCTCCAGTGTTGAGCTGCATATGCAAAGAGCGAAGGGGGCAGCGTTGGGGTAGAGGGGTGCCGGCTGGCAGGCAGCGGAAGTTGTCGTTTTGGTGCAGGAAGCGCGCATTTTGGCTGCTAGTTCCGTTAGTTAGCGCCGCCGCCCCCCTCAGCGCAATTTATGCCTGGCCTGGCTGGCAACGCTGCGTTTTGGCTTTGCCTGTTAATTTATGTGCACAAGCATGCGAGACATTTAACTGACAAGCGCGGCTAGCGTGAACGAGAGGGGCGACGGGGGGGGGGGGGGGGGGGGGCGACGCAGTGCATTGCACTTTTGCATATGCAATCATTTTTTGCACGCCTCTCTGCGCTCCCTCTCTCACTCTCTCTTTCGCATTTAATTATGAGCGCGCTGGCAACAACAAACAAGCAGCGAAAGCTCACACACAAAAGTCTTTAAGAAATTTGCCAAAAGTTGGCGGCGAAATTGGGGCAAGAAAAAAACTCAAACAAAAAGTAAAGAGGAAGCATGCAAAACGCGAGCACTGAGCGAGCATATTCAAGCGAGAGTGTAAGCGAGCGCGTTGAAGAGAGCCCGCGTGCGTGCCCGCGTGCGTGCGTGCGTGCGTGCGTGCGCGCTCTAGCTATCTCTTTTCGTTGTTATTATTTGCCGGCGCGAAAGTTTTAATTTTTATTATTAACTACGAAACTTTGCGAAAGGCAGAAACTTAAAAAGGCGACCAGACAGAAGCTGAGACAGCAGCAGACCGCGCCGGCAACAGACAGCGCACAGACGCTTGCTAAGAGGGATCTAGCTTGTGGGCGCACCAGAGCGCTGGCAGCGGGCAGCGGCTACCAGCGGCGGCAGCGACGGCGGCGACGGCAGCGGCTACCACGGCGACGGCGACGGCGGCGGCGGCGGCTATTGAAAGGAGTGCGCAGGCGGCTGGAAAAGTTTTAAAGTAAAGTTTTTGGCGTTCGCTCTCGCTGGCTGTCTCTGTCGCACGCACGCACGCTTTTGGCTGTGTTAAACGTCTGTAAAGTATAACTTTGTTTTAGGTTTTTGGGGTTTTTGGCCCCGCCGACGCCCGCGCGCCGCCTTTGCCTCCTTTTTACCATATGATTCCTTGGCGTTTTTCTTTGCCACAGTTGCCAAAATCGGGCAAGGTCAGGGACAAGGCTGGCGCGCTCACTGACGCTCACTCTCCCTCTCTCTCTCTCTCGCACACGTTCACTTTAAGCTGCATTTGCATGAAGCGCTCCTTAAAGCAGTTAATGATGGCAGCGCGCAGTTAACTTTGATTCAACATGAGGCAAGTTTCCTGTTCCAATTATCTTTAACCCTTTAAACAACTTGAATTTCGGTTGTTGCCACGTTTTTGTGGATAGATTTCCGAGATTTACGGGTACATTTGAGAGGCAGTTAAAACTGTAGCGTTGCCACCTGACAATGCATGGCATGCGTGACAGCACTTAGCCAGTGTTAGTTAACGAAATATAACTTGAGTTAGACAGTTTAATATGCACTTGTTGACGTGGCGTTGCCATACATTTTATATTTGCATAGAGATTAGAACTTTGAAAGTAGAAAGAAAGAAGACTTTTACTGTGGAATAGATGGAAAGTTCGTTTAAGTTTAAATGGAAATTTGAATTAAATTGTTATTCTCAGTTTTTTTTTAATTGTCCTCTAATGGAATATTCCTCACTTGCCTTTTGTGCCCGCATTCGCCAACGTTTCACTGCCAAAGAGTATTCTAGTTTTGTTGGAATGCGATGCCTCCGGCTTTAAGTCCCCACTTATCGTCACATATTCATCTCCAGCTCCAGCGGAAGGGCCGGGCTGCTTACATTTCTGGACACACGCACATTATTTATGCTGCATTTAACTTTGGTTTTGCACTGGCCAAAAGTAAAGCCAGCCAAGCTCCATCATCAGCCCGACCCCAACCATGCCGCCCCCCGTCCCGCCTCAGTCGTACAGTTGGCGCGCCACTGTTTTGCGGTCGAAATCCATGTTGGCCCACAAGGATGGGCGCGGGCGGCATAGGCGTGGCAGAGTGCGCATATACACAAATTAAGTAACACTTACAATGGACAATGTCCAGCATGAGGCAAATTCAGCATTCGGATTCCATTTTGGGCCGCACGCAGCGTGTGGCCAACGGTCACCCCTCCACCCTGCACCCTATCATTGTGTGTGCGTGTGTGTGTGTGTGTGCGGTCTTTTTTGCCGTAGTGACCAAAAATTGAAAAACCGCCTGCAGTTGTAAAATGTTCAGGCGTGAAAACCTCGTTTGAGGTTAGGGCCGTTCACTCGCACGTCTCTGTCTGCCTACCCCCACCCACTCTCTCTCTCTCTCTCTCTCTCTCTCTCGCTCGCACTCTGGCACTCTTTGTGTGCCCCATGCATTATAATGCCGCACTCATTTAAAAAGCCAAAGTGAAAATCCGCCTCGTGTCGACTTGGGTTCGACTGTTTTTTATTCTCTTCCTTTTTTTTTTTTTTTGGCACAGCAAATCCGAAATCCACTTCAGCGTCTCGCATTCATTAACATTTTTCCATTTGCTCTTGGCAAACCCTGCCACACCCCCCGCCCTCTGTTGCCAGATTTTAGTCAGTCAGCCAAAGCCGAAGCCAAAACAAAACAATTTCACGCGTTTTTAATGCGCTGCCATTTTAAACATTTTAAATAGCATAAATCTCATACATATGCAATTTATGCACACACCCACACTCCCACACACACACTCACACACACACACACACACACAGAGAGAGATTCTTACAGCCAGCTGCCAATTTGAAATTATTGCGTCAGGCAGGTGCTACCTAGCCCCGCCCCCTCCTGTGTTGAGGTCTGTTGCAGAAAAGAACTCGCTAAGAAAACCGAATTACCACATTTGTAAAAATATAATGCACAGTGGTACGAAAACAACAATATGCGATTTGAATAAGCCGTCAAGAGAGATTAGCAGGCAGCGTGAAATTTTAGGCTTAAGGCTTTGGCATTTCATAGCCAGCTCCTCTTGAGAAAGTTGCTTAGTGAACGCTTTAATCAATCTAAAAGGATCTGATAGAGGATCTAGATATATCTCTATATCAATCCAATATTTTTCAACCGCATTTTCGTGTTACTCTCTCTTTTCCTCTCTTATACTTTCTTTCTTATCTTTTTCTCCTGCTTGCGCAACGTCGCTCTCCATCACTCTTTTTGCTGCACTCGTTCTCTCTCTCTCTCTCTCTTTCTCTCTCTCTCTCTCTCTCTCGCTCTCTTTCTCTCTCTCTTACACTGTCTTACAAACTATTAAATTCACATAATTCACCTTACTCTCTTCCTTTCTTTCTCACTCTTTCATTTTCTCTCTCTCACACTCCCTCTCCCTCTCTCTTTTGCTGCCCCTCTCTCCTATCTCTCCCTCTCTCTCTATTACTCTCCCACTCTTTGTCTCCCTTCGATCTTCTAACCTTCTATGCTTTTCAGTTTCCTCTTTCTACAATCTCAACTTAAAATATTCCATATATTTTCATCTCCTGCTTATTGTTGTTGTCCCTCCTTCGTTTTGCTCTTTCTCACGCTCACTCGCTAACTCTAACTCTAACTAACCTCTCCCTCTCTCTCTTCCTTTATCTGACTCTCTCGATTGAAGCTTCTCTTGTCTTGCCTTTTCTTTCTCACACCTTGCTTTACCCCGTCTCTCTCTCTCTCTCTCTCTTTTCTTCGCTTTATCTCTCTTTTTTTAATTTACGGATCTTTCGCTCCCCCTTTCCTTCTTTCTCTTCGCTTCTCTCTCTTCGCTTTCTTTCGTTGACACACTCTGAAATGCTCCTCATGTATGAACACTCGCGCTCTCTCACTCTCACTCTCTTTCTCTCCCCTATCTCTTCCCTTTTGTTGTTCACTCTCGTCAATTGTTCCCTTTTTGACTCACCTTTGGCCAATGTGCGTTTCGCGTTGCGTCGCGTTGCCAGCTGCAATGTAAATAAAAATAAAATTAACAAAAACAAAAAAAAAAACATTTTTAAATTCGACTTTTCGGGATGTGCTGTAATATCTCAATCTCAGACTTGCCTTGTGTGTGTGTGTGTGTGTGTGTTTGTTGTGCACAAGTGTTGGCGCAGTTACTTAAATACCCCCGCACCCCACCCATACACACGCGCGAATGTTACAGGCTGCACCCACCCCACCCCACACCCCCAGCCCAACCCCACCCGCAGCCCCAGCCGCCGCCTTCGTATTCGCCTTCGCCTTCGCCATGGACCACTCACTGTTTAAATTAATTCAAATTAATTCACTTGCGTCGCAGCTGCTTCGGCTCAAATTTTATGCGCGATTTTCATTTTACAACAAAACCATTTGGCATTCGCCTCCCCCCCCCCCCTCGCCCTACAGGCGTGGGCGCACCTACAGATTGCAGCAGCAGCCGCAACTTTGCCCCCCTCCAAGCCCAACAATCGCGCCCAAGCCACAAGAATTTGAACTAAATTTAAAATACATAGAGAAAAATATTAACACTTTAAGCCGAACTGTACCGAAGCGCATCACTAGTGCGGTAAGCTCAGTGTAGGGTATGCGAATGCAGTGACAACTCGTGTCATTTCCTAATGCGAATGTGAGGTTTGTCCAGAAGGGAACTCAAGAGTGGCTTGAATCCTGTCACAACTACGAAATAAAGCACTCACGAGTGCCCAAGTGGGGTGTGCACGACTCGGAAATACCCTTACACGCATGCTGGCTTCTTCTTCTTCTTGCTTGTGGCTGTGCTTCTTCTTCCCTATGCCAAAGAGCTTGCCTGTAAAATGCATTCCTGATTAACTTCGGTGCTTGTGGTCCAAACTGAATGAAATTTTCTGGGATTAAATATGCCATACAATCCCAAGTATTTACCTTTACAGATACGTCTATGTTATACGAGAACCAGGATTGTTATACAACTATTATACTAGCTATTATAATTGCCGACTCGTGCTTCAGAAACCAACTGGCATAATCGATATTTATCGAGAGAGAGTGGGGCCTTAAAGTAATTACCAAATGGCAGCCCATTTCAACAATTATTTGCAGGGTATTTCAGGCTCGTACCAGCCCGGGACGTTTATTAACTTTCTCTCTTGTTTCTTCTATTTGCGCCCATTTTCTTATCGAAATATCAATAACATAAGCTACTTAAGTGCCAAATGTTTTTGGGCCGCGGCACTAAAGGCGACATTGACACCCCCCCTCCCCCTCCCCTGAAAAGAGCCAGAAAAAAGCAAGCAAAGGCTCATTCTTCTTCTTCTTCGTGTTGTTGTTATATTGAATGCCAAACGCCCCGCGTTAACGCCAATAACAAAAGGAAAGCACGAAACAAAAAAAAACAAAACAAAAATATCCGCAAAAAGCTAGAAAAACCAAAGAAAATTTCAAAACCGAATACCCAATGGCATCGCAAGTGCCCACAAAAGAGAGCGCAGGGGTGGTAGAGGGGGGGGGGGGGGGACTCTCGGGGTTCATGTGCCAAAGCAAAATGCGTTAATTCCATTTTCTTAATTAAATGCACAAACAAAATCACGGAAATGAAAAATAAAATCCAAGTCTTTTACACTCAATGATTTGTTTTCATTAAAACAAGAAATCATTAACAATGGCAATGACAGCGAACAGCAGCAGCAGCAGCAGCAACAACAACAACAATGCGCAGCAGCAGTAGCAGCAGAGATGAGGGCAAAGAGTGGGTGGAAGGGGGCGCTAAGAAACCACCGTTAGCTGGCAAAGCAAAAGGCACAAAAACAGTTGAGAAGACGAAGGCGCCGCCTTTGGACATTGTCGTGCTTATCGCGCTTGTTCTTGTTCTTCTTCTTCTTGTTGTTGTAGTTGCCGTTATTATTGCTGCTGTTGTTGTTGTTTTTGCTGTTGTTGTTGTTATTGTTGTCAATGGGCGCATTCCCAAATGCGCCACATTTTAATTGCCAGCAATTGTCGCCGGCAACGCAGCTGCTTTTTGGCCCAAGCAACTTGTCCTGTGTTGCCTACCCCTCCCCCCCCCCCCTTCTCTCACCCATCAGCCACCACGCCCACTTACTTATTATACTTAGCGCTGTTGTTGTTGTTGCTGCTGTGTCCCCTGCAACGCGTCCAAATTTATGACATACTTCTCAGCGCAATTGTTGGCGCGATTTACGCGCCTCTGCTTTATTCTTTATTCCGCTTCTCTCTCTCCCCCCTCCATCCTTCTGTTCGCCTTGAATCACAGCCGCTTCATTGACAGGGTCTGTGTGTATGCCTCTGTGTGTGTGTGTGTGTGTGTGCTTGTTCTTGTGAATGGGTTTTTGCTGGCGGCAGCAGGCAGCATTTTATGAATGCTGGTCGGGGTGGGGGTTGGAGGGAGTCGCAACGCAATTAGCTAAAACAATCGATAAGAATCGAGGCGGCAATCAAATTAATCGAATTCCATTATTTCTATACGCTCATAAATGTTATTCACAGACTGAAGCACAAGCTCTTAACGAAAATTTCATAAGCATAGACAAAAGTGGAGAGTTTAAAAAAGATATACATATATATATGTATGTATATGTATATACATATGTGTGCCCGTCAAATGCACATGTCAAATGCAACAGCAAGTTAACGCACTAATCAGATTGAGATTGAGATTACAGTTGCTTCAAATGCATTTAAAAACAGAAGGAAATAATAAGAAATTTACAGTACAATTTACAATTTACTTTGCCTAGTTTTGAAAAGGGTTTGAGTTCAAGAAGCTGGGCAAGGGTATTCAGTATATGTGTTCTGAAGAGCTTTACGAGTAAAAATTTATATTTTATTATGCAAGGATATCAACCGAATAGCTAACCAAGCAAAAGGTTGTTGTAAAGTCGTGAATTGTCTGAAAGTGTGTGCAATAAATTAAGTTTTCAGCTTAACAATTATAACAGCATTTCCGAAATTGGCCAAAAGTTATTGGAGTTATTACATAGAAATTGCTTGAGAAAGTTGCAAAAAGACAGCCAGAATATAAAATTATATATATTTCAATTACTGCCTGATATGCATATAAAGTAAGGTTTAACTATAAACCTGGTATCAGTTCTTCCTTCTATGAGCCAAACGGACACAATTATGCATTATTTTACAAACCATTTGACAGGAACTTTAACATATTCCAATTGCCCCAAAAAGTATGCTACGTTTTTTTTGCATTCGACTAAAAAGGTTTAAGGAATAACTATAGATAAAACAGCCACATGATATTCCTTTATCTACATATCTTTCTTTATAATTTATTCATTATCTATATATATATATATATACATATATAGCATGACGACTCTTTAAAAGATAAAACAGCATAAAATGTTTTCTGTTCCACATTTGGGAATTTCGTATCTGTTATTCAACACTTTTTTCATGTTTCCACTTGCGCAGCTCTAAAGCCATAAATCAAAACACGCATATACATATGTACATATGTACATACGCAATATATGTGCCAATATGGCCACGCATACAAAATAAGTCGCAATATGATCACCCTAGCACAGTGCACTTCTCATTGCTCATTGCTGCATTTTTGTTTACCATTTTCATTGGCTCATTTCTATTAAGGCTGTCTTTTATGCGCTAATTGGATCTGATAAGCCTGCCCAGTGCACAGTTAACGATTGTAGAGTACCATGCGAGTAACGGTAAAGCTGCCGACCGCACGCTACGCGTCGCCCACCAAACGTCTAGCGTCTGCTGTCTGCTGTCTGCGGCGACTGCAGGCAACTGACCGTGTGTTAGCGGGGAGATGTCGGCAAGTGCAGCAAATTGAAAAAGGGAATTGAGAGAGTAGTAGAAAGTGGAATGAGGCAAAGGCTGCTAATCGCACAAAATGGCGGCAAAAAGCATGGAGAAAAATAAAACAAAAAGTGAAGCCTTTGCGCTGCGCTCTCCAATGCTCTCCAATAACAACAACAACAAAGACGAGCAAACGCCATCGTAAATTTGCCCAACGTCATTTTTTTGCTGCTGCTTTTTGGTTGCCTGCTGCTGACGTCGCTGCTGCGACTGCTGCTCGGCTGCTGCGTTTCGCTTTTTATTTTATTTATTTTTTGTTCTTTTTTTTGCTCGTTTTTTGTTTTCGTTGTTGTTTCTTTTTTTTGCAAGCACTTTGTGCATTTTATGGTTGCCCTGGCAATGGACCCGCCTTCTTTTGCTGGCTTCACCTATCGCAGCGTCCGTTGCACGACTGCGATGACGACAAACGGCAAACAGCAATGTCCATGGCCAGCAGCTGCAGCCAAAGCGAGAGAGCGCCACTGCCGCTCTCCAGCGCTCTCAGCGCTTGTGTGAGAGTGTGAGAGTGTGACTGTGTGTCTGTGTCGGTGCCTGTGCCTGTGCCTGTGCACTTGCCAGCTCCCTTTCCCACACTCACACACACACACACACACACACACTCTATGCAAGCAGCAGCAGCAGCGGCATGCAGTCAGCGACACCAGCAGCCTCCAGCTCTCCCACTCTTGCGACTGCTCTCTGCCCTGGTGCACGTAGTTTATTTGTGTGCGACGCTTTTTGTTTCTTTTTTGCCGTTTTTGTTGTTTTGTTTTCGTTTTGCTTTGCTCTGCGCTTTAAATTTGATTTGCAATGCAGCATTTAATGCACATTGTTTGAGCTCGTCTTGCAACGGTAACTGAAGCTTAAGCTTTAACAGCTATAGACGTTGCCAACCCTCTCTCTCTCTCTCTCGCTCTCACGCTCTATCGCTCGCACTGTTCAATTAGCCCCACTCGCAGCGTTGCCACCATAAATAATTTGCAACTCATTTTGCAGATGGTTTTTATGAATTGCCGTGCAATTTTTAATGAAATTTATCGCGCTTATCTGCGCGCATTAATCAAACCGAATTCGCACAGTTATCAGAAAGCGACCGAAGGACCCAAAAGACCGAACGACCGCCCGGGCCGCAACAATAAATAAGCAGCAACGGCAACGGCAACAACAACAACAACATCCGTTGCGGAACTGACTGTTGCGCCGCAGCGGAGGTCGCTAATTTAAACCAAATGAATTGGCACATTTTTCACTTTTTCAGCCCCAGCCACAGCCACAGCCGCAGCCACCTTTGGCCAAATGAGCAGGCCAAATGGCAGGCGATGCCATCAGCAAAAGACTGGCAACACTGGCGCAACAGTCGCGCCACCAAAGGTGCCAACAACAACAACAACAACAGCGTTGCCAGCGTAGTCACTTAATCCATGCCGCGATAAAAATCTCGAAAATCCAACTTAAGTGTTTGGTAATTTATCTCGCTGCGAGCGAGCGTAACTTGCCGCACCCGCCCGCTCTCTGCTCGCCCGCAGCTGGCTGCGGCATACGCGACATTTTTTGCATATAATCGTCGCTTCGCTCTCCTCCTCCTCCTCCTCCTCCTCTTTCTTCTCCTACTCACACTCCGCTCGTCAATCGTCGCTCGTCGCTCGTCGGCCGTCCGTCTGCTGTCTGGCAACGTCAGTCATCAGGCTCATTCGCGCGCCAACCACAAGCTGTCAGCTCCCCCACCCCCCGTTCTAGCCGGCAGAACACCAGCCGCTCGTTGTCAGTCATTTTGGCTTTGGTTTTATTTCTTTTTGGGGCTCGATGAAATGATAAATGATGAAAAATGTTGCAAAAGATTTAAAATTATCCAAGAGCAAAGTCAACATCAAATCAGCTGCCAGTTACGCCCCGCCCTGCCCCGCCCCGCCCAGCTTCACTGCAACGTCTGCCCCCCATCCCCCCGCTCGCTCTGGCAGTTAGCTGGCGAATACAGAATTACAAATATCCAGTCTCATTCCTCATTATATTTTTGGTATGCCACAGCTGGGACAGTCCGAAATTGCCTTACCAATTGGCAAACTGTGCCACGCCTACCGCCCACAATTGAGAAATGCCTAAAATGTAAAACTCATTCGCTGCGACACTTCTCAACACTGTGACTAAAAGTAATTAGCTTCTTCTAACTAAGGACTAAAGTACACGATTCCATAATTCTCTGCATACACCAAGAAGAATTGGCAAGAAACTTTTGCATATTTCACGGATTAAACTTTAAGCAATCTCTTTGTTAAAAACTCGACTTGAAGTTTATATTGCATTTCAATTAATTGACAATTTGCCAGTAGGTGGCGCTGTGCAATTGACTTTTGTGGCGTTAATTGTTAATTGATATCGAGGGAGCTTAGCATATTCGTATCCTCTCTTATTTTCACTCTCGTCCTGGTCAAATAGATTATCCTCTTTTGGAGTAATATCTCCACAGATCTCCACATCTTGTGGCAGCTCAGATACCATCTCTAGGCATACGAACTTAAGCCTTAACTTTTTGTATGTAATATATATTTGGTTTGAGTTTGATATTTTTAGAAAAATAAATATTTTCTTAAGATTTATTTGTTGGAAAATGAAATTAACCTAAGAAAAATATTATAAATTTTAATAATAAATTGGTTTAGCATACTTACAAGAATATTCCCTAAAGCCGAACTGACCTCTGTACACACTTGGCGCTCTCTAAGCATTCACAATGGCTTAGGCTGAGATCATGTGGCAACCCCTCAGTTAAATTTGTACCTTTCAATGCCACACTTTACGTGTTAAATATATATGTATTTAAGGTTAGGAATTAGTTGAAGCACGTCTTAGAGCACGATGCTAAACGCCTGTTTTAAGTACTTGTAAATACTTCCTTAAGACGAAATTGTTGCAGCAAATACTTAACGTAACCTATGAAAAATAATACTACTTTTAATAATTAATTAATCAGTTAATATGTCTAGTAAAAGAACATGCTCTTAACCAAAACTGACCCTCTGTACAGACTAGGCGCTCTCTAACCTCACTTTAAGCATTCACAATGGCTCGAGCTGCGATCATGTGGCAACCCTGCAGCTAAGTAGTGTTAACTGTTTGCATTGCCAGTGTCCTGCGAAAGCCGCAACGATTTCAACAGTTTTTCAATTTAGCCAACGCGAAAATAAGAAAATTGCTTTCTTATAGTTTTCATGGCAGAGAGCGGGCGGTGGAGTGGGGTGGGGGAAGGGACGCGGCATTGCAAGGGTTGCCAGTCCCGCCCACTTGAAAGCAGCAGCAGCTCTCATCAGTCTCAACTGTCGAATCACTCGATATACACTTAGATTTTATATAAGAGGCGTGGCATAGGGCCTGGACTGCGGCTGGGGCTGCGGCTGGGGCATGTACAAGCATGTGGACGGCTGGGGTGGTGCAGAGGGTTTGGGTCTTGCAGGTCGGAGTTTTAAATAGCCATTAGCGAAAACGCTTATTAAAAATTTACATTTCATTCCACTTTACAGCTGAGCTAGCGAGGCGACGACGTCGAGAGCTCGTGAAGGAGAAGCGGAGAGCGGGAGAGCGGGAGAAGGACCTGATGCGGCAGCCTTGGCGGCGGGTTCATGACGACGACGCTGCTGTCTGCAAAATTCATTTTGGCTCGAGCGGCCGGGCGCACTTCCCAGCTGGTCCAGGCTTCCTGCCTGCCAACTCCAACCCCAATCCCAATCCCAACGTCGATGGGGTTAAATTGTTGGCTGCTGTTGGCTGCTTCTTCTTGCCGTTGTTGTTGTTGTTGTGTCTTTAGGTGTTCATGCCAAGTTAATTTAATAATAAAACTGAAATTTAATTCATTTGTGGATAGGCCAAGGCCCTCGGCCCTTCGTCCTTCGCCCGCCTCCGTGTGCCTCGAGTGCTTTTTTATGCAACTGGAGAGAGAGAGAGAGAGAGAGAGAGACAGAGAGAGAGAGAGGGGGGGACCTGCCCAATTGAGGTCCATTCAGCGCCGCAAAAGTCCTCAGGGATAAGCCTTGCCCAAAATTGGCGCCTCAGCCAAAGCAGCCCCCCGCCCCCAACCTGCCCCCCCTTCCCCCCTTCCCCTTCCCGAACTGCAGTTCGAGCTGTTGGCAACGTCTTTCGCTCGTTTTTAATAATATTTTCCAGTTATCTGACCTTTTTCTTGTGCTGGCACAAAACATTTTGATAGCTCGCGGCCATAACCAAAAATTGCGGAAATGCTGCCCCCTTCTCTCCCCCCTCCCCCCTCCCTCCTCCCCCCTCCCCCCCTCCACCGACCACTTTGCAATCGCGTGACCCTGCCCCCATCACACTGCCCGCCTTGAAACGATTTTAATTATGCGCCACGCTTTAAACTAACAAAGTTGAAAGCTAAGCTTTAAGAAAATATATCAAACCTTCCACACTCCCCTCGCCACCGTGAAGCAAGCAACCCCCCCCCTCCCCCCACCCTTGCCACTGTCGTTTTGCATAAATTTCTTGGTGGGCGGGAGATTTGGTCGGGGGCGTGGCACTTGCAGCCAAATTGAATTGCGTACAACTAACCGCCGAATGCGCGCCGCACAATTAAGGTTGAGGTTTCTATGGCGCCGCAACCCGCCGCCCCTCCCCACCACCCCGCCGGCAACGACCGTCAGCTGACATATATGGGCCCTGTGGCTGGGGGATCTGCGGGTGGCAGCTGTCAGTGCGTTAGTCAGTTGCTGTCAGAGCTCTCGGCGGCGTGGTCGTGGGGTTATTCCGGCTCTGGGACATGTCTACCTGGCTGAGAAGCCCGTCCGAGCCGACACCAGAGCATCGGATCCCCAACCAAACGGTCCAGGGTGGCGAAGCGTGGCAGCGACAACAACAACAACAACAACAACAACAACAACTATAATCAGGGTAAGAAGAAGAAGCAGCAGCAGATTCGCATAGGGATTCGAAATGTGGGCACACATAAAACATATTCGCAAAATATTATACACAAACGCAGCGCAGAGTTAGTTAGCTGAAACACACACACACGCACACACACACACACACACACATGCACTCTGGCTATCTGTTTGTGCAGTCAGAAGGCATTTCAAATACCCTTTCGTCTACTCTCTTAAATATACATATATAATATGATAAAATATATATACATATATATCAGCCTGATCAATATATATATAATAGTTGATAAAATATTAAATAATTAATTTTAAATTTAAACTATTAAGAATTTTCATATTCGAAGCCAATTTCATGATCTGATCAATTCTAATCGAAATTTTCTCATTTTATTTGGTTTTCTTTCAGTTAATCCACAATTCGTCCATAGATGGCGCTTTTGTAAAGCGACTTTCTGGCAACTCTGGCAACAACCATGGTAAGTTATCTTATAACTATTTTTTCCACTTCCTCTCGAACAAAACAGATTTAAAATATTAACCTCAAATTGCCTGTCAAATATTTAACGGAAACATTAACTATGACAGCATACAAAAAATCAATAGTGTTTGACAGCAAGTTAAATCTTTAACAGGCACGTTAACGTTGATAGCACACAAAGATACAATTGCACAATTTTATTTAAATATATTTAAATTTGTTGAAGCTATTTAAATGAAATTGCAAGAATATAAAAACGCAAGCCAGCTGTCAAATCTGTTTATATTCACATATTCATAAAACTTTTTTGGGCTATAGAAAAATAATTATGTATAATATAATCTGTAAAGAAGTATCAATTGAACCCTGTTTCAAGACAATTGCCACAAAGTTACTCTTTTAAAGTCTTTTTAATCTTGAAGCTCTCAAACTTGGAATCAAACCGGCTTAGACCCTTAGTCCCAAACCTTTTCAGCTTTATAAATGTGTTTTTTTTTTATTTTCATTTTTGGTTTTCCATTTTATATATATTATTTTCCAATTTCGGGATGCAATTTGGGCAAGTATCCCAAGAGTAAATTATTCTCAAGCTCTGTTTGCTCTAAAAAGAAACTACATTCCAAATATTTTGCGTAAAGCTCTTATAGTTCTTAATTTATGCCGAAACACCAAGTCTCAAAATTGATATTTATCGATTAAAGAAAACTGGGAGCAGATAGAAGAAAGGAAGTAAATTTACTTAACAACTCGTTTACACAAAAACAATTCACACTTTTTACCCATTTTCCACGAGGTGTTCAGGCCACATAGAGAAAAACCTTATCTCGTTATATATATATTGATATAAATATTATATGTATTTCAATTTGTGTATGAATTCTTGCCTGCCATTCAGAATTTAAAGACGCAATCGTAAGCTTTGCATATTTACAGCTTTTTAGAATCGTAAAAGCTGTTTTGCCCCATAAACTTTTGGATAGTCGCAGCGCGCCGGAGAGTGTATGCAAAGCCGCAGCAACTACTGCACGAAGCAGCCGCACTCGAGGACAACATGGGCAAGGACAAAAAGTTGCGGGGAGGGTAGCGACAAGAAAGGGGACTGGGGGGGTGCGGGGTGCGGGGGGCAAAGCGCAGGCAATGCCGCAACGCTTTTTAGCCGCACAACAAAATTTGATTTGTATTTCTGTGGTTTACCTTTGGCCCGGGCAACGGCAGCGCCAAACGAGCGACAGGGACTGCCAGCTGATGGAGCGAGGGGGCATATAACAGCGCGGGTAGGGGGGGGGGGGGAGGGAGGAGTAGAGCGGTACCCAGCCCAGCCCAGCTGTGTCAGCAGTGTCAGTGGCACCTGGACTCGGTTTTGCCAGTCGTAGATTCTGAGGTTAAAATGTAAAATGCAGAGAATGGATTGTGCGGGTAACCGGAACAATTAAGGAATTTCGCCTGGGATGTGCCCAGGACTCGCAGCCAGCTACCAATTACAAATGGCATACGTTCAGGCAGGGGAAAACCCCCCCCCCCCATCCCCCTTTTCCTAGCCCTAAACATGCAGTCTGACCAAAATGATTAAGTAGATTGCAATGACTAAATTTTGCACAAGACGACGACGACAAGACGATGACGACCTGGAAGAAGCAACTGGAGCAGGGACTTGCACTTGGCTGGGCGGGACGGGGGTGTGGCGGGGGCTGGTCAGGACATTGGCGTGTTGGCTTTTGTTTCTTATGCCTTATGCATACGAAATTTTGCCTGAATTGTGCCCTGCTCCCAGGGCCAAAAAGTGTATATTGGCTTGTCGGATATTCCAAGCCTGGCATGGACATGGACATGCTCACGTATCATCCAAGTCCAAGAAAATGCATTCGCCTTCAAGGCTACACTCGCCAAAATGTTCAACTGCCACAGTTTTAAAGTCACAGTGACGTCGAAGTCACGGTTTACAAGTCACCTAACATGTTGCCTCTCTATTGTTCCTCGCCAGCTCTGGTTAAATCCACATCTTCAACTCTATTTTCAAATTACACAGTTTAAGTGTCACAGTTGAAAAGTCACTATTTGAGAAACACAGTTGGAAAATCACACTTTTTTAGACACGTCACATTTATATTAAGGTCATAGTCTTATAATCACAGTTTTGGATGTGTCACAGTTTGAGAGTCGCAGTTGTAAGTTCACCATTTGAGAGTCACAATTGTAGATTCGTAGTTCCAGATGCACAGCTTGAGAGTCACAGCATATGCTTCGCAATATTTAACCGTGACAATATTTCAGACGTACAGTTTAAGATTCGCAGCTTAAGAGCCACACTTTAAAGAGAAAATTAAAAGGCCAGAGAATCACAATTTAAGAATCGCAAGTCAAAGAGTCAAAGCTTAAGAGTCACTTTTTGCGAGCTTTAGTTTAAAAATCGCGGTTTAAGAGTCAAAGATTGAGTAACAGTTTGAGAGCCATACTTCATGGAGTCAGTTTAGGATGTTTCGAAATTTAGTTTGGCAGTTGCTGTTTGAGAATCACAATCCTTGTTTCACCGTTTAAGACTTACAGTTGTACAGTCACGGTGTAAGAAATACAGTTTGCGAGGCATTTTTAATAGCGCCCGTTTGAGAATCAGTTTGGAAGACAACGCTTAAGAGTTACTATCCTTGTGTCAATCAAAAAATCATAGTTTCAAAGTCATTATTTTTAACTGATAGTTTGAGAGTCACCGCTGTAAAAGATTTATAAACTGCTAGAAAGATCATGGAAAATAGACTTTTACAGTCACAGTTTGAAAGTCGTCTGTAGTTTATCAAGTAATTTATGAGTTTGTCCAAAATGTGATGAATTAACTAAATTGCCACGCCCACTTTTGCGCCCAATAGCACCTTGGGTCCACTGAAAGCAGAGTATCGCGCAGTCGGGTGTGGACTAACCGCCAGCGACTTATTTGTTTGCAGCTGTGTTTGTACTTCCATATTTCATCGATAGCAACAACGACGACAACAACAATTGCAGCAACAACGGCAACAACTGCAGATTGTCACATTGGGCAACGGATTGGGGTCGGGTCGTACGGTGCTTGGGTCTGGCCGGAGTCGGGTTCGGGTTCGGGTACGGCAACGGGACAGCTGTACGTGGCGACGTCTACCTCAACGACGACGTTGGCACGGAAATAATTGAAAATACGTGTTTGGGTTTTGCGGACAGCGGCATTTGCTTGACAAGCAGCAGCAACAACAACAACAACAACAACAACAAGGAGCTCACTTAGTGGTTCCAAAAGTCCGTAGCCATTGGACTTGGGCTCTTTTAGCATGCGGCGCATTTTGCATTTGACAAATTTCGTTGGCTTTGCCCGGGGCATAATAAATTTTCTAATTTCTTCAAATGAATTTTGAATATCAGCAAAACGCCGTGTGGCCACTTCCAAGCGGCCGCCATTATCGAAATTAACGGCAATTGATGGGCTCCTGCGGAATTGCGAAGCAGGCCCGCAACAATTTCCATGCTTTCCATTTGCTTTCACTCGCCCAGCTCGTTTCACCTGATGCAAATTGTGCAATTACTGATGCATTTACTTTTAAAACTGTCATTACACACTTAATTCCACCGACTAGTGCTCATTTTCTTCATTGCCTGTACTTTGGCAATATTCATAATTGTTTTTGCAGCGTTTTTATGGGAATTATCAAGAGGTCCCTGCTCGGGCGCAAGTCCCTGCTCGGGCGCCAGGTCGGACTCGGATGTCAGTCCTGACTTGGACTCCAGTCCCTACTCGGACGCCGGTCCCTGCTCGGACGCGAATCCCTACTCGATTACCAATCCCTACTTGGACACAAGTCCTATCTCAGAACCAAGTCCCTGCTCGGGCGTCAGTCCCTGCTCGGACGTAGGCAAGTCCCTGCTCGGACGTAGGCAAGTCCCTGCTCGGAAGCCGAATTCCACAAGAAATCCTCTCTATCCATACCATTATCCTTTCATCGAAACTCAATGCTTCAATCAAATAGAAGTTAAACTGGGAACATTTTAACATTTTCTATAGAATCTGTAACTAGCTAGCATCTTCCACAACAAAATCACATACTTTTGATTAATTTTTCAAACATAATTGAGCGAATCGCTTCGTTGTAAACCGCAAGTTTCACTGGGCTTAGCTTGAAGGTCTCTATTCAAACGCCCGTCCCTGCTCGGGCGCCAAGTTTATTTAAAAATCTCTCTAGGCCACTTATTAGTTTTGTAACTAAACGTTAATAATTAAACCAATTGTATTGTTATAAATACCAAATTTAATTGTTACAAGTTACTCAGCTCTACTCAAGCGCTCGTCCCTGCTCGGGCGCCAGTTCCTACTCGGGCGCCAGTCTCTGCTCGGACGCAAAGTCTATTTAAAAACCTCTCAAGGCCACTTATTAGTTTTGTGATTATGCGTTAATAATTAAACCAATTGTATTACTATTAATACAAACTATATTATTACAACAAGTTACTCAGCTCTACTCAAGCGCTCGTCCCTGCTCTGGCGCCAGTTTCTAATCGCTAGTCTAAAATGACTTTGTGATCTTTAGTGGGCTTCAATCTAACCAAAAAAAAAAACACATAACTATTAATTAGTTCATTGCATGCCCTGTAAAATTGAGTGCTTTCCCTGGTTATACCTAAAACATTCAAGCTTTATTTTGTATTGATTTGTGTAGCAACAGCTACAGCCTCAAGTTTTGAACAAACTTTGGATTTAAAGTGCTATTCAGCTAATTGCATTGTGATTTTTCAAAGAATTTCATTAGGCTAAACTTTAAGATCCCTGCTCGGGCGACGGTCCCTGCAGGAACGCTCCCTTTTGGGCGTTTCGCCCGTCGAAGCTGATTTACGACAATTTTTAATTACCGCACTTGAATATATACATATATATATGTATATATAAAATATATGTATAGCCGAGAGTAAAGTGGGAAATGCGAAGCAAATGTGGTGAAAACTCTTTTTGGGCGAAATTAGCTGGCTGAAAAAATCAATTAGGCCCGCAAGAAGAAGCCGAAGAAGAAAAAACTGAAAATAAAATCAAAATAAACAATGACTCAAGCGGACTGAAGGGGCTGCAGCTGGAGCTGGGTTGGGTCGAGGCTGGGCTGGGCTGGAGCTGGGCTCTTTAAATCAATAAATCATCTGCAAGCAAATTAGTCGCACTCGAGGAGAAGGCAGCTGATGTGCGCGTGTGTGTGTGTGTGAATCAGGAGACGACCATTAGTCTTGCTTGGACACGGCCGAGTGTCCTGCTCCTGTTGCTGCTCCTGGCTGAGCTCAGTTGCCGGCCGAAACCACGTGATTGGCTTTTTGCCGAGAGCCGGCTTCCGAATGAAATCCATTATACTCAGGCCCGGACAAAGGCGGGCGACGTCCGCGTGCTTGGACTTTGGCGACTTTGGCGGCGACATAAAAAATTCATTAAAAGTAATAAACTAATTCCATTCGATCCTATTAAAAATCATTTTCGAATTAAGCACATTTGCATATCCTTAATAAAGTTTACCGGCCCGCGCCGTGCCGTGCCGGACAAAGCGCTCCCTGCTCTGGCCCGGCCGCCTTTTGTGACATTTTACAGACAAGTCGATGAGCCAGCTTAGCCAAGGTCCTTCATTCCCCCCGCCCCGCTCCGCTACACTCTTCCATCTATTCTTATGCCACTCATTGAGCCACTTCCCCCCGCTTGGTGGTTGATGGCTGCTGATGAGCTCTCGCCTGGCATTTTGGGTTTGGGGCCGAAATCTTGTTTTTATTTGTTTGTTTACCGTCCGCAAAATGAACGCTGGCAGGCTGTCTGATGCTAGCGGGGAGGGGCGGGGCGGGGCGGGGCGGTGTGCCTGGCTAGCTTTTGAGTGCTTGAGGCGGCTGGGGGAGGGGGAGGGGCGTTGCGCCTTTGTAGAGATATTTAAATTTTATCGCAGGCCGCCTGATTGCAGGACACAGTGCGAGAGAGAGGGGGGGAGTGGGAGAGTGGGAGAGGGAGCTGGCAGGACTCATCAATCAGCTGCACACTAATTACATAATCTCCTCTTGATTATGTTGCCGTTGTCCTAGCTGCCCCCGCCCCTGCCCCCGCCACCGCCCCGCAACTTGTTGAGCAGTCCCCAAAAACTAAGTTCACAGCCAAATATTGTGCTCGAACACATGACAAACAAAGCAAAGGGCTAGCTGCTCAGTGAGTGGACAAGGAGGGGTGGGGTGGGGGGTGGGGTCTCGGTCTTGGTCTCGGTCTCGGCTAGACGTCACACACAGCCCCTGCCGCTGCCCCTGCCCGGCGGCCGGGTCTAAGGATCGAAACGGCGGCAAGTTTTAAATATGTTGCACACTTTTTATTGTTGTTGCTCTACGTGTTGTTCTTAGCGCTCATTAAGCGAACTTGGGCCAAAGCAAAAGTTGTCCAAGAAGCTGAAGACAAGTCGAAGAAGAAGCAGCGGCGGCGGCAACTTGCCAAACGACCTTGACACTGAAAACTGAGAAAACTGAGGAAACTGGCGAAACTGGGAAAACTGGGAAAACTGAATGCTAAAAGTAACTGCAAAAGCCAACTTTGCGTTCTAAACTTTAAGGCGTGCCGCCCGCCGCCCACCGCCCCTAAGCGACCCCTCCTCCCTCGCCAATGCCTATCAACACCGCAAAGGCGGGAGAGCGAGAGCGAGCGAGATAGCAAGCGGTAGAAAAGTTTACTTCAAAACTTGGTTAGGTTCTGGCCAAGTAGAAAAAAATTCAACTTACGCCAGTTTTAAGCAACAAAATTTATATAAAGTGTACGTGTGTGTGTGTGCGTGTGTGTGTGTGTGCGGTTGCGCCTATGCCGCACGCTGAACTTTGAACCCGACGCTCGTTTATTGGCCCGCGTACACCAAATACCCCGTAAACGATGCAGTCCAAATTTTAACCTCGAAATTTTAGATAGAAAAATATTTAAAAAAAACAAAAAAAACAAATAAAAAATACAAATAAATAATTGAACGTGCAGATGGACATGTGGAAAAACGAATTGGTCTGTCTTCCTGACGGGGACTCGAACCGCAAACTTCGTGCTGGGATTGAAGTTGAGCTCAGAGCCGCTTTATGGAGTCGGCAAAACTTGACTTGAGTGTGGCCAGATCTGTGCGAAACAGTTAAATCGATTAACTTGCACCTCAAATGTATCGATACGATTAGCCACTGTCATCGATTAATTTGCAAGGACTCGAACCCAGAACCAATTGCTGGGCCAAGTGCGTGGTATTTGAGCGCAGCATTTCTCATTAACATCCTGCGCAGAGCAGTCAAAAAGGATAACTGGCAAAAGTAACCCTTTTGCGGTTGTTGTTGTTGTTGTTGTTGTTGTTGTTGTTGTTGTTGTTGTTCGCGCTGCTCTTTGGGGCCGGCTGCAAAGTTTGTTTCGAGACAAAGTTTCGTCTCGCCAAAAGCAGCCGCCCAGCCTCTCCCCCCCCCCCCTTCTCCCCGCCACGCCCAGCGAACAGCTGTGAGCGCCGGCGTTGATCAGCTGTTGCTGTGGCCCGTCCCCGCCGTCCCCGCCGCTCCCGGCGCCGCCCGCTGGCCTGCTGGCCCGCTTGCCCAGATTTGGCTAGGAAAAACTTGGTCACACTCGTGCACATTATTTTATAGGCCGTTCCGTCGCCAAAGTTCCAAACAACAACAACAACAACAACAAACTTTTGACAATACCTAATTGCAAACTTTTTGATATTGCGCGCGCTTGACGGGCGTTAGGGGCGTGGCACCGATGCCGCCGCCGTTGCCGCCGCTTTAAAGAGTTGCGTGCGGACGTTTGGCCCATTTTTTTTCTGCTCTGCTCTGCTCTGCCGTGGCTTAGACGCAGCAACAACAACAGCAACAACAACAACGGCAAAATTGATAACATTTAGTGCGTCGCAAAAGTTTGCAACACTTTTTTTTTTTGTTTTTGTTGTTGTTTGTTTTTGTTTTTTTTGAAAGTTCTTCGGCGACGGCGACGGCTTTTATAGACCTCCGAGAGAAGTTTTGTGTTTGTGTTTTTCAGCAGTTCCTCAACTCCAAAGCTCTGTACTGTGCTTTAACCGGGGTGTCGGAGACGGAGACGGGGGTGGAGGGGCGGAGGGGGGTGAGGGGGCAGTAGAGCGAGGGGTCGCACGCATGTGATGAAAGTTTTAAGGAAAAATCAATACAAGTCGACAGACTTTTGGGCAAAAGTGCGTGCATCTCATGCCGCGATGCTTTAATTTTAAGCACTTGACTAAAATTTCGAAAAGCCAGCCCCTCCTCATCCACCTCGCCAGCCTCTAAAAGCGTCTACAAATATGGCCCAAATAGTCATGCATTATAATGTTGAAATAGAGTTTGAATTACATTAAAGGAGGAGCAGATCTTAGCCTAAGGCCAGATATAATAAATATGACAGTTATAATAATAATAACAAGCGCATAGAATATATATGTATATATATATATATTCCTGATCAGAAGCACAAACTGAATTAATCGAGCCATTTCTGTCTGTCCCTTTGTGTGATTGCGTCGACCTCAGAAAATATAAGATTCATTCAAATACACTTAAAATTATCGTATATATTAGGCAAAACAATTGTCATATTTCCTCACTTTTTATACCCTGTACCCTATGGAAATGGGTTAATAGGGTATGATATATTTCTTGTAGTGCCCGCGCAGTACGAGTTTGTTTCCTATAATCGATAACTTGCCCCATTTCCAAGCTATCGATAAAAATCGATATCGAAATCCTGTTTTTTGAGCAAATCTCGTAAGTTATAAGAGCTAAAGTCACCAACTTGCACATGTAGCTGCTTTAATAGAATATACATATATATATCAAGCATCTTTAATTTGTTCAGTTTATACCCCAGTCGAAAACTCTCGACTAGAGTCTCTTACTTGTTAGTGTCTATAAACATGACTTTGAAGCATATTTCGATAATTATCACAGCTATAGACATCAAGCTTGGTTCTTACAAAGATCAAAGCTATCTCATTTATAACCCAGTTAGGATATCAAGTTTGCATAAGGATCGGAAGTTCTTACGGAACGCATTGCCCCTTGCCCATTGCCCATTGCATCTGGAGAAAGAGGCAGGGCAGGCGCTGTCAAAGCATCGAAAGCATCCATAGAATATTCTTGGCCAACTGGCGACTATTTGTTGGTAATGTATGCAGCCTGATGGCTGGCGGGGAACGGGACAGACGCTGGCAATTCCCCAAGCGGAAGAGACGATCAATCACACGATTGCACATGCAAGCCAAATGCCAGCGCCTAATGCTCGTCAAGTGTCTGGGCCGCAGCTTGGCCATAAAACAAAATGCGTGTGTGTACCACAGCGAATAAGCGTGTGTGGCAGCAACCACCCACACACACACACACACACACACACACACACACACACACCCACACACACAGAAATCCGCAGCAACAAGAAATGCCAGCACTTAGCGGCTAAAGTCCTGTGACAGGCGTCTGTGACTGAGCCGCCAGTGATTGCTCCCGACTCCCGACTCCAGACTCCAGGCTCGAGTGTCCTGTGGCTCCCGCATATATCATTCATGAAGCTGCCGCCGCCGCCGCCACCGACTAACAATTTTCAATAATTTAGAGGCAGCGGAAAATGAGGCAAAAACCAAAAACAAGAACAAATAAATAGAAAATAGTGCTCGCAGCCGGGCGTGCACGACTAGCAGATACTCTGCAACCAAATACTCAGAGTAAATGCGCACAAATACAGAAATACACACACACACACACACACACACACTCGGCAGCTGTGATTCTTCTTTTTCTTTGAATCTATTTGAAAATTTCAGCGCCCAAACATAACATCTGATTGTGTGTGAATACCTAAGCTGAAGAGAAAATCACCTAAAATGAGTATTTTCTATATGTAAATGTGAAGAACGGGTTGTGTTATCCAAAAAGTGAAATACTCTAGATCTGTGTGTGTGTGTGTATACCAAATTTTGTGTATGTCGCTGCTAAAATCCTCGAGATATGCACAAGAAACACAATTTCGTTATCGATATTTATCGATTTCGTGCAAAAGGCGACAAGTTATCGATAGTTATCGAAAAACACTTGACTAAAATTGCAGGCCTGTATCTGCTAAAATTTCGTTATCGATATTTATCGATTTCGTGCAAAAGGGGACAAGTTATCGATAATTTGGATGGAACTCTCTAAAAATTGCAAGTGTATAGGCCAAATAATAGCTGACACAACAGAAATACAGGGTAGCTAAATGCTGATCAACCATAAACATATATACACTATATCTTCTTCTGCCTGTCACATATAGATGCACACAACCAGCATACCCGTTCTGCCCAGCTTCAATGGGCTTGGGGCATAAAAAGAAAAGGCGGCGTGAAAAGTCGTGAAAAAGCGCGCCGTGCGAAAGGCAACTGTAAAAACGGATGACAAATGATCGTGCAAACATTTGGCAAATCCACGATTTCCATAATCAAGGACGCCACACAGGAGGGCGCTAGTGAGAGTGGGGGAAGGGGAGGGGGAGGGGGAGGGGGGGTAGCGTTGTTGTGCGCTGCAGATAAATATTATGGCATAAAACACTTTGGCGGCTGGCGACGCCACTTGGCGCATTATTTCATGAGGTCGTTACCGACAACGGAGCCAGCCACCCCCCCCCCCCCTTGCCATATAAATAACAACAGTCACTTGTGCTGAGGGGGCCTGGCGGGCTGTGCGGGTTGCTGGGAGAGTGCGTAAATAATGCCCACCTGTGCTGCGACCGCTGTTCGCACCCCGCGCAACCCCCCGCCTCCCTCCTCCCGCCTCCCGCCTCCCTCCTCCCACCGCCCGCTCGTGCGCTCCTGGGTTGACAAAATTATGACTTCACTTACAAGAAAACATTAAAGTTTAACATTAAATGGCATGTCATTTGGGCCCGGAACAGCTCAAGACACGACAGCGCCAGCTCAGGGCTTGACTAACGGCAAGCCACATGTCACATGCCACATGCCGCATGCCACATGCCCCACCTGCGAGTGTGGTTTTACACATGTGTATGTGTGTGTGTGTGTGAGTGCGTGTGTGCCTCATAGACATCATCAAATTTGCCTAAATTGCATTCACGGCGCAACTTCCAAGTTCGATTGGAAACTATTGCGGGACAGCAGCTGGGGCACCTGAGGCAGACGTGGCACAGGTGAGGCAGGTGGGGCGGCCTGAGTAAATATAATTACAAGAAATCTATTCAAAATAGCTCAACATCAAATGGAAAGAGGTTCTTTGTGGCGGTAATTATATTTATTCTTAATTCCCGAGTGCATAAAACCAGGTTCACAAGTCGAACCTCAAGTTAGATGCAAGCTGGTTCGAAGCGATCAAAATATTGTTTCCTGTTAGGAACCCAACATAATGCAAGCATGTCCAAGCAGATTCTCGAGTCGAGCATCTGAAAATGTGTCTAAGCTAGTTTCTATTGCGAACCAGGTGTTATTTTAGTTAGTCTCGAGGCTGAAGCTAAAGCTGAAGCTGAGTCTGAGGCGTGAAACTGGGCTAATTGTTAAATGGCTTGGCGAAGCGCCAGCAAGTCATAAATACAATAAGTTGTCCTTGCCAAGATTCACGAGTATTTATACGCGAGCGACAACAACAATTTATGGCAGGAGCGAGCTGTAGGAGAAGGGCGGGGGGAGGCGCTTAAGGGGGGGGGTTAAGTTAGCTAGCGACATTGGCGCTCAGGCAAGGCGCTCATTAGGATAATTGCAGGCAATTAACTAAATTGCCGCCGCATTTGTCGCTTAGCCTCAGCGGCGGCGCGACATTCCAGTTGATGAGGGGGAAGGGCGGAAGCTTGAGTGGGGGCGGGGCGGGCGGGGAGCGGGGGACGGGTGGTGTCGCAGCGGCTGGTGGTTGTGTGTTGAGGCAAGGGGTTTTGGCCCTTCATAAATTGCGCCGGCAAAAAGTATGCCACACACACACACACACACACACACACGCACACACACACGGAACACACACACGCACAGCGTCTGCTTTAGTGCGTTTTAATTAGCTGACGGATTTTTGGCTCGCTTGCCCCACGCGGCACGTTCTGAGACCTGGCCTGGCCGTGATTAGATGACCGCTGAATTGGTAATCAATGCCGCCGCCTACCTTCTGACGCACCACTCCTCACCCCCCCTCCCCCTGCTCTGTGGCAGCTTAATAAAAGCGCTTCGTGCGGCGCTGCGTACGTGACGTTGCCGTTAAGAGTTTTCGCACACACTTTACAGCCGCTGCCCCACCCGCTCCTCTTTACCGCCTACTCCTCCACCTCCAACCACCCCCCCCCCCCTCCGCCCCTCACAGTTTTAGCTACAGCTTCAGCTGGCTCCTGGACACGTGATGCGACGAACGTGTCTGGTAATGAAATCATTTCCGTGCTCTTTTGAAGTTTCTGCTGGTATTATCGGCTATAGCTGCCACTGATATAGCCCCGAATGCACTGAGAGAAATCTGCGCACGTTTACTTTTCATGTACAACTCAAAGGAAATTTCATGTTAATTCCAAATAGCTAACCGTAAGTTGCATTTCAAGCGATATAAATATTTACGTAAATGCACGGCGAGAAATTTTAAATCACGTTATTTCAAATACTTCTTCAAAAGAAAAGAATGGTCAAAGTTGGTACAAAAGATATAAACAACAACGCATTGCAAAAGTGACGTTTCGCATATGAGCGTCGAACCAGCAAGCGAGAAGTCGCTGGTTCAAAACAGTCAGCAGCAATTTGCAATGTCTTTTGACCCACGAAAACGCACGTTAATTTTTATTAAAGCCCAAAAACGTATTTAGATGAGCGATAATTGTAAATCCGAAATCAAACTCTTGTCTAAGTTATTGAATTTTTGGCCAGTGTATTACTGTGAGACGCTCTGATCGCATTAAGCTGCAGCTTCGTGTTTGTGCTTCACTTGACTGTGGCAACGGAATGCTAAATTAGTGCCCGAAGGAGGCGTGGCGGCGTGCAGGCGAGGGGGCGGGTTGCCTGATGCGAAGGGGCGGCAAGGGGGGGGGGGCGTGTTGAGCGGGCGGTGGTGGGACTAGTTGTGCTGGCCAAATCGTTCAAAATGGCAAAAACGTTGCTGCCACACACACACACACACACACACACAGAAACAGACGCGCAGCCAGCGCCCAAAGTTATGCAACACATAGAAATTTTTGCAGCTTAAACTGCAACAACAACAAAGGCAAACTGAAAAGCTGAAAGCCAAAATGAAATCGATTTATCTGTTCTATTGACGCGCCCCATGGCAGCACCCAACCTCACACACACACACACACACACACACACACGCACGCCCACACATGACCATTGTGTGGGCGGCACGCTGACAGGCGCGTTGTGTGCGGGCAAGGGGGCCAGGGGTAGAGGGCGATGCTTATGTACCGCGTCGTATTTGTATATAAAAGGAGACCGAATCTCTCAGTGCGATGGGTGGAGCCTACGGAATAGCCAAGAGCTGTGTGTGTGTGTCGCATATGATTGCGGCTGTGTGTGCGTGTGTGTGGCTGTGTCCAATCAGAAGCAAGTCTCAGCCACCCACACACACACACACACACACACACATCAACACAGCAGTTGCATATGTGTCGGAGTCGGAGTCGGAGTCGCAGCGGTGCCGCTGCTGTGGCTCACACAGTGACAATGTCAAGCACGACAAAAAAAAAAAGAGAAAAGAAAATAAACACTGAAAAGAAAAGAAACGAAACGAGACGAGAAAAAAGAAATGGCAAAGGAAAAAGACGGCAAAATAGTGGGCAACCAGCACAGCTTGGAGATGGGGCAAATCGCCGAAGTGCCGAAGCTCAGTCAGCCAGAAATCAACAAAAGCCTCTCAAGAGTAAGACGCCAAATATAAATAAAAATACAAAAATAACAACAGCAACAACTACAAAATATAGCTGTAAAAGCGCTGAGCAGCGCAGCACAGAAAACACGCGCACACACACACACACACACACGCACACATATGTGATAAGAGGCAGCAGCAGCAGAGTGAGTGAGAGTGTGTGCGAGCGAGCGAGAGAGCGCGCGTGAGCTGCAGTGGGTAATGGAGCGAGTGTTGCCACATCTCATGCAGATCCCATCACGGAGCACTATGCACTATGCCACACTTGCACACAAATAATGCACTAATTTATGTAGAGTTCGTTTTTTTTTAAGCGTTTGATGGCAACTGGATAGCGTACTGTTCAAAATATGCATGTTTTCTATTTCGATTAAAGACAATATTTGAATACTGTAAATGGATTTGCCTGAACAATAAGCTTGTAAACAGCAATCGCATCTTCACCTTGAATGTGTCTCAGACACAAGCTAGTTGCTACGGATGCTTCGTTATAGTACTTCGATCCCAATATATATATATATATATATATATAGCTTACCTTTTAGAAAGTCTTAACAAATCCTAGCTAGAACTGGTTTCTTTAGCAGTCAGATGTATAACAACATATATAAGATATATTTCTGGGGTTCTTCCTAGACAAGCCGTTTTTCGACCAATGGGAGCTATATAGTAGAGCTAGACTTAAATCTCAGTTATTAGTTTCCTTTGAAACGATACATATATATATATATACTTATATATATGTATACATATATACCTAATGGAGCCATATTAATACCCCCTTAACATTTAAGAATGGTTCTTTTCGGCACATAGCCAAATACCCTGTAAACGCTTTTATGTCTGAGCTTTATTTTACGCTAACAAACGTTTGCGAAAAAACTCCTTCACAACCGATTCTTCCTATAAAACTTAATGATACACAAGTCTATTGTTGAAGATCTGTTGCCATTATTTACAACTCTTAAGAACTAAGATTGGTTGAGACAAGAAATAATAATCTACCGATTCTTCCTATAGAGATATATGTTTTGGATAGTAAAAATAAGATATTAAGATCTACATACCTATATATATATATATATATGTTAAGTGCAAGGTCAGGCTCGCAAATGCTTAGTTTGGCAAAGATATTCAAAAGACAAAGCAAACTCTCAGACAAGTACTTAATTTACGATCGATTATTTATATGGCAGCTATATGATATAGTAGTACAATCCGACTAATTCTGGCTATAAAGGAAAGACGAACCTTTGCAGAGTTCCTCCAGAGTTTTTGAGTTCTCTCCACAAGCGAGACACTAGCTAGAAACAGACAGAAATGGCCAAATAGACGCAACTTTTATTATTCAAGAATATGTATATATATATATCCTATGGAGAGACGTCCCTTTCTATGAGAAAAGTTCACATCAAAATCGGTGAATACAAGCCTCAAAAAAACACAATAACTAAGGCTAAGTATTTATTAAGAGGTTTTCTATTTGTTCCCACCTGGGCAAAACTTGGCAGTGCATGTCAAACTTTAACGCTTCGATCCGAAACATTGCAAAAATTGACTCTAGCTCTTAAGCATATTAGAATAGAAATTTCTGTGCGTAAAGTTGACTAAGTTGTCAAGTGTTTCACTTGAAGAGAAAATCACGCATACACACACACACACACACGCACACACACACACACACACACACACACACGCAGCGACAGGCGAAAGAAATGTGTGTTGCATATTTCAACTGAAATGAATTGCAACGTTTGCCACATTCAACGGAAGCTGCAGCGACAGACTAGCCAAAGAATCCACCTGCCAGACCCCGCCCCCGCCCCCTCCGCCACCCCCTCCCTCTCCCTTTCCGCCTGCCCCTTCCCCTCGCACAGTCAAGCCAAATACGGCCCTTACGCATCACTACCAGCCGTTTAACACTAACTAAGCAGCTTATTTTGTGTTGTTGCTGGCGATTTTCTAATACACAAAAGAAAATGCGAATGGAAAAACGAGAAAAAATAATGTGCCGCAGGGTTGTGGCAGCTGGGCGGGGGCAGGCGGTTGGTCGGATGGGCGGGGCAAACGGCAAGTTAAGAAATCAAACAGCTGACATAAATAACATTTTAATTTAAATACGACAGGACAACGGCTACAACAACAACAACAACAACGACAGCAGCAATAATAACAAAAGCGGCAGCACATTTTTTTGCCGTTAAGGTAAGCAGAAGGTACAACAACAACAACAGCAACAACAAAATACATATTTAAAGAGCAGCTCAACAACAACAACAGCAACAAGAAGAAGAGGAAGAGGAGGAGGAGGAAGAAGCAGCGAACACGCAGAGAAGCAAACAAAATTAAACAGCAACAATAAGCAGCAAAAGTAGGAAGGAAAAAAATTAAATACACGCAAATGGTCAAGCGCGAGAGTCGCACAGGCGCTACCCTGTAAGCGACTACAAGCGCGAAGCTAAAAGGGTCGGCCCGGCGCTACCCTGTAGGAACAGAGTTACCCTGTAAAAAGAGCAAGATCGGCTGTGACTTTGGACACAAATGTTAAAGCACGAGAATCGCCGAAGCGCTACCCTGTAAGCGACTGCAAGCGGGCATTTTGACTATATGCAAAATACAAGATATTCATTCCTTGTAAAAGAATTAACAAGTATTATAAATAGTTAATACATGAATAGCTAAAAATATTTTTTAAAAATACTCAAATTAATTCATGAAAGTAATCTGCAAGCCACACTAGCTGCAAATTTAAAATGCTTCAAGCAACTTTTGCATAACATAAGCCTCCAACAAGGCATATCCAAATTGAAAACCAACAAATAGCAAAGAAAACAATTCAATCAAACGCTTAAACAACATTTTCTTGCTAAATAACAAGGAATATACGCTAAATATACGAAAACTTTCCGCTGCCCGAAAGACTGCCAAATAATGACCAAATTATTAAAGCTTTCACTATTCACTTTCCTTTAATATACATTTTTGTTGCTTTTCAAAAAGTTAGAAATCCACTAAATTCGAACCGGCGACTTCGCGCTTGCTGGTTCGACGCCCCGGCAGCTAAGCAATGCAGGCTCATGTTGTTGCGTTGGCAAAGCACAAGCTTCAAGCAGGCTTTCGAGAAGAGAATAAAGAAAAGGAGTCTCTGAAAAGCAAGGCTTGCGCACGTCTTACCATACAATTGAAGCTAAAACACGTCGCGAATTACAACGCGGCGACTTAACACACAGCTAAGCTTGCAGTGCAGACATTCGTTTGAATAACGAAGAAACTAAACATAGTCAGTATGTAGAATTTGTTTTTAAGCTCCTCACTTACACACCCACGCCCAAGCCCATACCCACAACCACACACACACACCCACACACAGACGCACAGGTATAGAAGTATATGTGTTAATATGCATAGCTGTGTAAGAGGACAGGCAATTATATTGTGTATGAAATGATATGAAATAAAAGTCCGCCAAAAACGGAGCAATAGACAAATATTGATAATGATCAAATATTGATACCCAAAGGAACGTTGTGGGCTTATTTCTTGGCCGCATACTTGTACGGCTGTATTATGGAGTATTTGCGCACTGGAACCGTTTCGGGTGTGGGTATAATGTCGCCGGTGATCGCCTTGTTGGCCAGAATCTGCTTGACTCCAATCTGCTTGGCCATCTGATAGTCGCCGGAATCGAAGAACTTGTGGCCCTTGTGCAGGCGCTTCTGCAGGAAGACGGAATGGCCGCTGGGCAAGCCGCTCGGATATTTGGGCATCAGCTTCTTCTCCTCAATCTTCTCCAGCTCCTCGGTACGGCTGGCGGCGTCCAGTGCATCCTTCGCCTGCGGCACGCCAGCCAGTCCGTGTTCCTGCTCCTCGATGGCGCTCATCCTGGCTGCTTGGCTGCTTGGCTCCAGCTGCGCGTCTTGTGTGAATGAGCATAAACGTTTTCAACGTTTGCGTTTATTTAAATTTTCAATTTCTTTTATATCAAATATATATATATGTGAAAGTACCTTTTCTTTTTGTTGTTTTGTGCTAGCTAAAAATGTTCTCAAATGTTCAGTTTTTCAGAGTTTTGGTTTTTTTCTATTTTTCTCAGCTAGATGTTTGTGATTTGAAAGCAATTCCAAGGTAAACTGAGCATGGCAACATTTTCACAGGGCCGTAGTATTTTACGGGGTTTTCTTTTCGAAAGTTTGAAGTTTCTGTTTTATTTGGGTTTTCTTGGTCTTAAACAATGTTATCGATTATTTGCAGCTTGCAGCCCAACAAGCATCAAAATGGCACAAAACATTCGAGATTAGCTCGCTTTCTAGTTTCATTCTCATGTCAGCCGCGCATACCCCAAGCTGAAGCCTTGGTGCTAGGGTATCAGCAGCAAGCGATAGACGCCGCCGCCGCCGCCGCCGCAGCAGCAGTGGGAAAGTAAATTTTATTTTAAAATAAATTTATCGCCTTATCCGTTGTCCACGGCAGCGACGGGACGCGCTGTGCCCCAGTCGCAGGACACGGGACACAGGACACAGGACACAGCGCACAGGAGGCAAAGTCAAGTCTTGCTTTATATACCCTGACCGCGGTTATATTGACATTGTTACGACACGTGCCGACATCCATAAGGCCATAAGGCACATATATATTCTCGAACAATAAGTAAAGTCGGGTCTATATAGCCAGATCTGTTTGTAACTAGACTCTCAGTTGTGGAGAGAACTCATCAAGAAACTCTGCAAAGGTTCGTCTTTTCGTTACAGCCAGAATTATTCGGATCGTACTACTATATCATTTAGCTGCCATATAAGTAGTCGATCGTAAATTAAGAACTTGTCTGAGAGTTTGTTTTGTCTTTTGAATATTTTTGCCAAACTAAGCATTTGCGAGTCTGACCTTGCTCTTTAAATATATATACGTATGTAGATCTTATAGAAGTAGATATTATTACTTTCCCAAACATATAGCTCTACATATAGCTGGCAAGAATCGGTGGATAATTATGCTCCAGCAAATGTTTTCTTATTGGACAACCTTGCTCTTTTTTCAAAACCGAACTCGACAATTACGAACTTGATTATTTTATATATATTTTCATATCAGCCGAAATCATTTCAAATCGCGCCATTAGAGTATTTAATGTTCGTCTTGCTGGGGTTTTTTTTCTGTATTTTTTTTTTTTTGTTTGTTTGCTGATTTTGGTTGCAGCGACTGCCCCACAGCGCCAATTGCAGGGACAACAAAGCAGCCAGCGGCCATGCCAGGCAGGGCACAACACATGCGACGCGTCGCAGCCACACCCACTGCCCAGCCCCGCCCACTGCCCAGCCCCTCCCCTGGCGTACGCCCCTAAACAGCAGCCGGACCAGCGGTAGCTGTGCCCCCAGCACACGAGCGCTTCATTTGAACGAAATGAAATCATAATGAGATTTTTGCTCGTTCGTTTTTTTTTTGTCGCAGCCAGCACTGGCGAGGGGGCGAGGGGCGAGGGGGAGTGGGCGGGTGGGGGGATTTTTCACTAAGAGAAGCGGGGCAGCAGCAGCATATTTATATATATAGATGGGCGCTGGGACTCTCAGTTGGTCCATTGCCATGGACTCGGCGTAATGACAAAATTTCATAATTGGATAAAGATGCGAACGTGTGCGGCGTGCGCTGTGTGTGTGTGTGTGTGTGTGTGTGTGTGTGTGTGTGTGTGTTGTGTTTGTTTAGCTATTAAAATTAGCCATAAAGCTAGCCGAAATCGAAGCGCTTTAAAGCTGCAGGCACAACACAAGCTGGCACTAACGCACACACACACACATTCTCTCTGTCTCTCTCTCGCACACACACACACGCACGCACACACGCATATGTTGTGCGGCTCATTTGTCAGCTCGTTCGCTTGGATAATTGTCCTGCGATAAACAAAATTAGCAGCAATTTACGCGAAAATAGCTAAATGCCTGCGACAAAAGGACATCGACTGGCGACAGCGGCGACAAATGCCATCAGCGTCTAACTGACACCACCCCCCCTCCCCCTGCACCATGCTCCCACCCACCCTAGAGCCGGGCTGGCAATTTATAGTTGTGTCAGGATATATTCATGTCTCTTGCCATGCATCGCCTGCTGTCGCACCCCGCCTCCTCTCAACATTAGTTATAGTTTTGATGAGTGGCATTAATGAGTCGTCTCTGTGTCTGCAACTGTCTAACAGCCTTCGCTCCACATACATATATCCTTAGTGTCTTCCTGTGTCGCTTTTGTCTGTAACAATTGGGGAGTCGAGGGCTGGGCCTTGGCTGACATTAATGACACCCACACATGGCATCCAATTTGACAGGCAACATGGCCCAAATTAGTGGAAATCACAATCACAACTCGCTCCTTCCCTCCACCCCTCACTTACTCAATCCCCAGCTCTCTCTCTCTCTCTCTCTCTCTCTCCATTAAAGTCATGCGGCGTTTTTTACTTTTATTTTGTTTTTTATTTTGCACAAACACAAAAATATCACACAACTTGCTATCTCTGTGACTTGTGGCAGCTGCTGACCAAGCGGCTAGAGAGCGGGAAAAGGGGGGGGGGGGGGGGTGTACGGGTGGTTGGGTGATATCCATGCGCCGATAACTATCGACAGCAGCCGAAACAGGCAACAAGGCATGAGTTATTTATGGCTTTTAAGCGACAGCTACAGCTAAAATCTTACTACTACTTACCCAAAAAAAAAAAAAAATAAATAGAATCCAAAAAAAATAACAAGACAGCAAGAAAAATCTGAAAAGTAACACAACAACAGTCCAGTGCAGCCAGTTTGGCCTTTTTTACCTAAGAGATTTTAGCCAAATAAAACGCTAAACAACTTTAAGCCAAAAACTCTTGGCAGACAAGGCAGCTGCCTATGTGAGCTCGTTTACTCAACTTTGAATAAATAGTCCTAACAATCAGAAATTTTTATAAATTTTTCATTTAATATATATATTTTTTTATATTTATCATAATATATACACATAATTGTGAGCTTCATTTTCCTAGCTTTCTACCAACTGCCTTTTACAACTAAAACCCTTTCATCTTGTTTATGATGCAGCCTTAAAAAATGTTTATTATTTTAGGGCCAACAATTTTTGAAATAAAATACTGCTCTTCGCGGGTTTCAGATTGGGAGTTTTTCGTAGACTCTTCGAGTTATAGTTAACAAATATATATAAAAGGATAACAAAAATAAAAAATATACATATTTGAACCCAGCTTGCAACCTTGCCAAACAACAAGCTTTAGCTAATTTAAGTTAAGCACATTTAAGTTTTTCAATTGCTGCAGTTTTCAAAAGCTAACCGTTTTTCATAGCCGTTATCTAGCTAACAACGATATGGCAACACTGGCAGCACTGTCAGCGAACGCTGTGGGAGGGCAACAGCACAAGTTTAGCAGGCCCGCAGGGTGTAGAACGCTCAACGGGCAGGGGGCTGAGCTCGGCAGGGCTGAGCTGGGGCGAGGGGCGAGGGGCGAGGGGCGAGGGGCCTGTCAACTCACATATGGAGATTTATTTGCAGCACATTCGACTGTTAAGCGCATTTGTAAGCATTTTTAATAGAGTCCGTTGTTATTGGCGGGTCATCGGTGGGTTAAGTGCTGCCTTCATGTGTGCGTATGTGTGTGTGTGTGTGTGTGTGTGTGTGTGTGTGTGTGTGTGAATCCACTCTCGCTGTCTGCCCCTCCCGCAGCACTACGCATATCTAGCTGCCAATTGCCCTCGTTTGCCCTTCAACAAATTTGGCAGATTGTGATTTAAGACAGCGCTTGTAGCTGACATAATCGAAGTGCCAGAGATCAGCAATCGAATTAGAAGAAGAAGAACAATAAGTAGCCAAATATCAGCAGAAATACATACAAATATATGTATGTATATATATATTTCAAGCTGGCAGCCTTATCCGAGTTTGATTTATTTGACAGGAAATTGAAGAGGCGCAACTGTTAGTTAAAGCCAAAAGGAAATTGGCATTAATTGTGCTATCAATAGTGGAAAAGGTCAATTTAAAACTTTTTAGGTAAAACTTTAAGTTAAAGTTAGCATTTTGTGGCTAACTAACAAGATTTTTTAATAGCTCTTGTATTACCCTATCAATATGACTTAGATCTTGATGTGCATTATTTAAAGACTTGAATACATTTTATTTCAAAATGTTGCAAATGGCTGCGAAAGCTATTTATAGAGCGAGCAAAAGTTTAATAGCTTAATTTCAGCTTTAAACGGCGGCAACTCCACACAACATTTGTCTGCACGGCAGGTGGCAACGACAGCAGAGGGCGACGACAGGCACATTTGCATTCATATGTGTGTGTGTGTGTGTGTGTGCATGCAAAAACATCTGGCAACTCTGCTTAAGCAGACAACAGACAACAGACCGCAGAGTGCCAACTACATGCGTGCAATAAAAACGAAGCCAAAAGCAACGCCAACGCAAACAGAAACAAAAACAAAAACTAGACAAGCAGCGCTGCCTGCTCCAAGTACATATATATATGTATATATTTGCATGCGTATGTGTGTGTGTGTATTTTTAGCTTAATTTTATTATAAAGCGCAGCCAGTGAGAGATGGGCGGGGGGGCGATGCCCGAGAGGCGCGCAGTGGCAGCGCTGCTCCCGACGCTGATAAGCCGGCAACGTCTTGTGACTTTGACTTTAATGACTGGATTTATAGGTCCTTGGAGATAATCTCGGCCAGCGAGATAGACGCACACACACACACACACAGACACACACACGCACACGCAGCAACAGCAGCAGCTCTGCCGGCGGCTGCTGCTGCTGCTGCGACTGCTGCTATTTTGTTTACCAAAGCGTCAGGCGCTGCTTGGACGAAATTTGGTGCGCGGATGTAGTTGTCTGTGGAGGGGGGGCGGGGGCGGGGGACGGGGTGTGTGAATGGGGCTATAGCGCTAAGGACGTCGTCGTTGTTACAGGGTAATTAACATCAAAGCCCGACAAAGCTCATAAAAAGACGGCGAGATAAACATACGCACAAAGAGGTTGGAGGTTGACAGAGAGAGAGCGAGAGAGAGAGTCACACATGGGACATGGTACGTGGTGGACGTGCATAGTGAAAGCAACGGTAGTTGCGGCAAGCGGCGGCTGGGCGGGGGTCATCAACTTGTCTGCGTGGTGGCAACGTGAGCGGAGGCGACGAAACGCTCAACGTGAAATAATGTTGACAGCGCCAAAAAAAAACACACACATACACACAAAAAGGATGCGCCGGCATACAGGAGACAGGCACTCACACACACACACACACACACGGCAGACAATGAGTGTGTGTGTGTGCATTGTGCACGCACATGCTTGAAGCAATTAAAATCAGATAAGTTATAGAAAATGGCCTGTCGTCGACATTTAGACATGCCACTGTCATTGGAGTAGCTCCTCCCGCCCCCGCCCCCGCCCCCGCCTCTGGCTCTCTGCATCCCATTGCTGTTGGCACTGTCGCGCTGTCTGTGACGTCTTCCGTTACGTTTGTCACGGCTGCCATTGTCTCTGCCGTGTCTGCCGTGTCTGCCGTGTCTGCCATGTTGCATGTGCCCCACCCAGCCCCGCCTACGCTTTGCGTAATGAATTTCAACGAGCAGCAGCAAACGCGACGAGCCAAAGTGACAGCCAAACGAGCAGCAGCAGCAGCAACTGCCACTTGCCACACACACACACACACACACACACACTAAACTACACCCAGATAGGTGTGAAATATTTTTCGGCGGGCAGCCAGCGCAGGCATTCAACTGTTCATTTGTGTGCCCTTTTGCCGACAGTCCCCAATCCGCCCCTGCCCCCAGCCACTTAGCCACGCCCACACACGCACACGCACACGCACACATACACAGACTGCGCTCAGCCGCATCCGCGGCATCTTCAGCTGATGTATTCATGGCCTTGACGTTAACGGAGTGACAAAATTCGCACCCTTCGTTCAAGTGTAAATGGCAAAAACCGAAAAGGAAAAAAAAGAATAACCAAATAACGGCAACTAGGCCGAAGCTTAAATGCCCTTAGGTATGTTTTTTCAAGCTGCCGTTAAAGTTAACAGCCGCTTAAATATCTTGTCTAAACTGCTGCCAAAAGACCTGTTAAAGCAAAGCTTGCAGGTAAGTCAACACATATTTGATTGTGTAGTAGAACAGCGTTGCCACCCTGCTATGCGACACGTATGTAAAGAGAAACTAGCTTGTAGATCTAGCGTTGCCACACATATCTCGCCTATCTAGATACTTAAAGCACCTTTTAAAATAATTCCGAACAGCGTTGCCACCTTGCTATGCGACACGTATGTAAAGAGAAACTAGCTTGTAGATCTAGCGTTGCCACAAATATTTTGTCTAAAAGTACCTTTTAAAATATTGCCTACCCAACTGTTACATATTTGATTGTGCAGCAGAACAGTGTTGCCACCTTGCTAAGTCACGCGCTTAGGTCGTTACCATATCCATGCGCTTATCTAGAGTGCGAAATCAGATCCACGTTTTTCCGTTACCTTAACGAGTGTCTCACTTTGACAATTGGCAAACCTAGAAGATCCACAGGGAAATTTATCAATAAACTAATTACGATCCTATATCTCTTTGTTTTTAATGCACTCAACATAAATTGGGTCCTATAAAAATCGAATATTTCTAGTTTAATTTTAGAAAATATTTTCCACAAGTTTATATATATTTGCGTATTTTTTTCTAAGTAGGCAAAGCTATTTTCTTGAATCAAAAAATATGTTCATAAACTAAGAAATGTTTATAGTTTTTTTCAATTTTCTAAGAATAAGGTAAAACTTATTTGAGTGTAGGCTTGGATGTGTACCCATTTTTTTTTTGAGTGTAGCTTATTAGCTCGAAAGTCTAAACGTCTAATGAATTGGTTATGCCCTGGGTAAGGGCATTAAAATCACACACAGGCACGTTGAAATATTCGCACGCCCCGTTACCACATTGTTGCTGCGTCTGTGTGTGCGTGTGTGTGTGTGTGTGTGTGTGTGCGTGTGTGTGTTTGGGTGTGAATCCTCCCGTTGGACGCGGGCTGGTTGGCAGCATTGTGCACTTAAGACATTCGGCATGCTTAACGCGCGCGACATTTGGACAGCATGAAGGAGATATTTTGAATGCCAGTTCATAATTCTAAACACTCTTCACACAAGGGCGGGCAGGAGGTTCGGGGGGTTCGGGGGTTGGGGGTACAAGGACATTTAAGACACTTGTCTAACCACTTGGATTTGTTGCCTAGAACAACTTTGCAGTTATTGAGTTCATGTTTTGTTTGGCAGCCCGAATTGGAGAAAGGCTTTTAAGAGGTCCGAATGGTTTCCTCAGGAGAATCAAAATATATTGAAGAGATAAATATCCAGGAGCTAGATCCAAAAATCGTAATAAAATAGACAAAAGCTCTACTAATCTATAATCTTAACTAGAAATATTTACTCGAAAAAACTTTGGGCTAATAAAATAAAAAATTTCAAATTATATTGAAGAACATAGAGAAAAATATCCCAAAAATCGTATCTTACCGAGAAATGTTTCCGCGAAATACCAAAGTTTCCCTTTACATGCCTTGTTTGAAAATAATTGAACACAGTTTTGGACTAATAACATTGATAATCTACTTGGAACTTAAGACTTGCTGTTTAGGCTCAAAAATATATTGGAGAACGTAGAGAAATATATCTTAAGAAAATCCAAACTAGAAATATTTCCTCGAAATACTTGAGTTTCCCATTATCCGCCTTGTTTGAAAATAATTGAACACATTTTGAATTTATAAAATGTATGCTTTACTTGGGTCAAGGGTCAAAATTAAGTGTACACATTATAATGGACTCTTTTTGTGATTTCAATCATGGGGCAGCTCGGAGGAGCATGTCTTGAATTGGGTTTACCTTCAGGAATCCTTGAGTTCTAGAGCTGCACTCCGCCCACGTTTAACAAAACATTTTCGGGGACAAGCATAGTTTGGAATTAACTTGAATTACTTTTCGGAACATTATAATGGGACTATCCAATGGGTCAATCCGGGCAATTGGGTGCGGCTATACGGCTAGGCCTTTGCGGCAGAGAATCAGAATGTGGTCTCAATTTACGAATCATTTGCATACCTTATTCAACCTTATTGATACGTTATTGATGCCTGCCGTGTGGTTCCTCAATGAGCTCCAGGCTTGACTCGGACATTTCCAAGAAATCCTTGGCATCGAAATTGTGCTCCATGCTGAAGTGTTCCATATCGCTTGGCGGCTCGCAGCACAACCTCAAGGATGGCTTCTCAGCCAGCTTGGGCTCGATATTTAGAAGGGATTTCTGCTCGGCAACCATTGCCAGAGCCGGACCATGGCTAACGATGAGGCGCGTTTCCGTTTTGGTCAGCTGTTCGGCTATAAAGCGCTATATATATATGGGTATTGGTATAGGGTTTAAATGGGACTCGACTAGACGCGGGTTCAGGTGGCGACTTGCTGCATACCCCGTTCAGGTCCAGACTGCCCGTGCTCTTCTTCAGCTCTCCGCTCGGAGCCTCGTGCAGCACATTCATCCTGGACACAAGCTATATCAACAAATTTGGTATACGCGAAAGGGCAAATTCCGAAGAAGAAATAGAATCTAAAATACAAGATAGAAAAAGGAAAAAAAAAAAGAAAATGTCAAGACAAATAATTTCAAATCCGAACGTACTAAAAACTGATATTTCTGTGCTGTGCCGAGGGGGGTGGGGGGGGGGCTGTCGCACACTTGGATGCCGGAATATGTGTGCTCAATAGCTGCTTGCCCGCTGAGGGGGGAGAGTCTGCGTGGAGAGGGTGGCCCTCCCCAGCCCCCCCCCCCCCACTCAATTGCCCTTGCCCTTGTCTGTCTTCTTTGTGGCTGCTCCTTGGGGCAATTGTGGGCACTTGATGCTTAGCGCCTTGTTGGGCAGCCAACAGGGCGTGGCCGCTGCTCAGCCTGCCAGCCATATGGCCCAAAAGCTGTTGTTGCTGTTGTTGTTGTTGTTGCTGCTGCTGCTGCTTATTGTTGTTATTGTTGTTAATGCAAATGCCAGGCATTCGAATGCACTCGCGCGTGAGCAACCAGCCCCTCTCTGGCAAATGCACTTGACTTGAAAAGCCAAATGCAAAAAAATATATAAAGAATATATACACATATATATATATGTATACTTATATGTATGTGCATATATATATATATGCCGCTCACAATGGCGCCCCGCTCCGCGCTCCGAGCTATCCACACAACGCAACAAAAGCTAACTTTTCACTCATTGTTTGGCCAAGATCTTGGGCAACAAAAAATTTTGAAAATATTTTTTCAATGCGACGAATAACTTTTTCATAGATACATTTTATATTAATACGATCAGAGCTATATCTCTTTAGAACTAATTACAAGTTGTTTCAGACTCAAAGCAAGGTTGGGTAACAATTGTTTGCAAGTCACGCAAAGTTAAATTTTTTGTCAAAAAACCAACTCTGACTAGATGTCCATCTTTTTGATGATTATTTTTGGAATATCTCGGCAAAATAATGTCCGATATTTTAATTATATACCATTTTCGACTCTTACGGATCATGGCTATTGATTGGTATTATAAAATTCAAATTCTACATTTTTGACCAAATTCAACAAAGCAAATCGGGGTCGGTTCGAAAATCAAAACTTTTTTAATGATTTTTTCGTCTGATTTTAAAATGTTATACATTTTTGAATTCGTACGGATCCCTGCTTTCGATTTGCATTCAAACAAATTAAAAATCGATGGGTCAAAAAAAGTTGCCCGACCGTCTGTCCGTCTTTCCGTTTGTCCGTCCGTCTGTCCGTATTTATGAACGGAAGGAGCTCAGAACCTATAAGATCTAGAGACTAGAAATTTGGAATGTAGTTTCTCCTAGTTTCCGCGCAGTACGAGTTTGTTTTCGATAATCAATAACGTGCCTCGTTTCTAAGTAATAGATAAAAATCGATATCGAAATCCTGTTTTTTGAGCAAATCTCGTAAGTTATAAGAGCGTGAGTCAGCAAACTTGACATTTAGCTTCTAAAATAGTATATACATATACATATATCAAGTATCTTTCGTTTAATCAAGTTGTATTCCGGGTGTCCCTTAGTCGGGAACTCCCGACTGGACCCTCTTACTTTTTAATATATAGTTTTAATAATAATACAAATAGAGCAACATTTTTGGGAAACAGATAAGTTCTGGCTTAAAGTTAGGTTAGGTTCGATTGGAAGAAGAATTTTGGTTTTATTTGTCATTCGAAAGATATGTGATCAGAGATATTTATTAACCGGAGATATAGCGATTATTATATTATTTTAAAAAACTTTAGCTGCAGCTAGATCGAAGTTCGAGAACAATACGGATTGAGTGCAGAAGAAGTTAAGAAAACCGACTGCAATCGCTGTGCAATGATTAAGGAAGGAATGTGGAGTAGGCTACTCTAGAAGTCTATCGGAATATCTGAGTCTCGAATATCAGAGTTTAAGAATATATAATTAAGTAATTCCTTAATCATTGTACGGCGGCCGCTATCGATTTACTTAGCTCCTTTTGCATAGTCCCTGCAGATTTTTCTTTTTTATATATACTTCTCAGCTATCTTAAGATGTTAAGTAAACCTCTTTTGGTATAACCAAAAGACAGGATATTCCATCGCCAAGCTAAATCGCCCATAAGTACAAAAAGGACATCCACAGGTGAAGTACTTATGATCCTCCAACGTCTGGACCATGTCTTGGCGATGGCTTTAGCATCTACTTGGATTCCGCACAATCTTCCAAAAAAATCCAATCTCTTTTAAATATATATCAAGCTTAATTACAAAAAATTAAAGCATATTTGTTCTAGAGTGCTCTAAATTGCCGAAATAGCAGACAATGCATGTGCGTGTGTGTGTGTGTGAGGGTGTGTGTGTGTGTGCAGATGTGTGTGTGTGTGTGTACGCTGCATTCGAATTTATATTAAATCGTGCTGAATAACTAAGTTTGACAGCAGCTCCCAACTATGTAGCTGAATGTGAGGGCGCGACTGTGTGCGTGTGTGTGTGTGTGTGTGTGTGCGAGTGTGTGTAGCATCAGCTGCCACAACTAATTAGCTGTGGCCCATATGCATTGCCAGCAGGCGTTAATGGAGTGCGTAATGGGTTAATTTTGGGGCATACAGAACGTTGCCGCTTTTTGTCGAGCAGCAGCAGCAGCAGAGCTCTGTGTGTGCTGGTGTGTGTGTGTGAGGGAGGGGAGGGGAGGGGAGGGGCAGGGGTGGCATGGGCGTGTCAGGCCTAAGTGAACGTGTCGCGACGTGCCCGCATCACATCAGCCGCCAACGCCGCTGACGACAAGTTAATCACATCGTGTCCAATCAGGCGAGCTAATCCCCAGCACTGTCCAACCTCCCCCTCGCCCCCCCCCCTTCCCCATTAACCATGTCATGCCCTCCGTCTGACCGCCCCTAGTTAGAAAAGTATAACTGAGTAAATCCATCTATATACATATTTTTATTATTATTACTAAGATGGCCTGGCGCTTAAAATGCACGCAGCTGCCCCGCTCACCCAATCCCTCCCCTCCCCCCCCCTCCAGCCCCCTCCTCCTGCAAACACGCAACAGCTGCTGCATATCAATTTGTAGAAGACCCCCAACCCCTCCCTCGCTCCCGCCCTCACCAGCAGGACCATGTGCTTGTCATTGGAACATTTCCACCACCTTCAACTTTTTCAGCTTAGACTCTAAGCCCGGCCCGGACATTGGCAATTTACATTCGGTATTGGACATGTCCGCATGTTGCAACATCGGATCGGATCATAACGACGTTGACATCGACAGCCTCAACCGTGTCCTTAGCCGCGTACTCATCCGCATCCGCATCCACATCCGCATCCGTGTCCTCATCTCGAGTCGCATCCGCAGCGACATTTTCTAGTGGCCAATTATCGCTTAAGCCGCTACGTTTTGGCTTTTTAAAGTTCCATTTTAGCCGTTTCAAAAATTTCGTTTAAATTCCATTGGCATTGCCATTGCGATTGCCTCGCCCTCCACCCTCCGCCCCCTTCAACAGCCCTTAAAACGTCAAAGCCAAACAAGTCATAAAGCCACAAAATTAGCTAGCTCGACTCGGAAATGCCCTGCAATCTGCGCTCAACAAAAAAAGGAGAAGACAAGCGAGAAGTTAATGGTGGAAACGAGGCAAGAAGCGAAGCGAGATCCAAAACAAGGAGCAAAGCGAGAAGCAAACCAAGAAGTAAACTAAAAGGCAGAGTTGAAAACAAATTGAGAAGTAAGGCAAGAAGGTAAGTAAGAAGCAGATGATAAGCAAAGCGAGAAGCGAACCAAATATCGAAAAGCAAAAATTAACATAAAGGAAGAAGCAGAATCGCAAAAAAGCGAGAAGCAGAGCGAGAAGCTAAACAATAAGCAGACTTGAAACCAATCGAAAAGATGATGAGAAACAGATAAAAAAGCAAAGCAAGATGTTAAGTGAAGAAGAAGCCGTTTAGAAGAGAAGCGAGAAGAAATTAAGCGATAAGTGAGATGTAAATGAAAGAGAGAAATAAAAGGAAGACTTAACATAAAGTTTAATTGGGTGAGAAGCAAAGAAAAGGCGAATGCAACTTAACCTTGAGTCAAGCGCACAGCATGCCTTCTTGCCTAGCGCTACAGGGTATTATTTAGGCATAAAGGCTGGGAAAATATGCAGTAACCGCGAAATTGAAATTTGGCTTCGGCTGCGGCGGCGGGCGGCGGGCGGCTTCTTTGCATTGTTTGCGCTGCTTCTGTGTGTTTTTTTTTTTCCTTTTGCTTTTTTGTGTAAACGAACGGCTCACCACCTGATCCTAAGTAAATACAAGGATGCCAACAAGGCAAGCCCACGCAGTCAGCCAGCCAGCCAGGAGGGGAGTGGGGGGACGGCCTTAAGAGCGGGGACAGACATGCATGTGAATATTTTTTATTATGCGTTGCGAGCGCGCGCGCGCGCTTTTCTTTTTAATTAAATGAAACCAGAGGAATTGACCCAAAACGCAGAATAAATAAATACTTGGCGGGCAGCAGAGGCGGGGCCGAGAGTGGGTATTGAGAAGGGAGGGGGGGTCGCATATTTCTAAGCAGCTGGCGGCTGTTGTTGTTTTGTTAATAATTATTTCACTTTTTTCATTGCGTGGGCGGAGGTGCGGGGCAGCTGGACCTTGGCGGGGGCTCAAAGGCGTAAGAAACAAGAATTCAAAAGATGCCGCGTGGCCTTTTGTTGATTTTCCAAAAAAAAACAAAAAAAAAAAACAACACAAAAAAGTCAAAACAATAAATAAAAAAGCGAAAGAAAAAAAAAGATTGCTCAACAAGAGGAATTTTGTGTAAAAAACAATAAATATTTCACCTTCAATAAATCATTTTCATTTTTCCATTTTCATTTGCCTAGGCTTTTGCGTGGCGTTTTTTGCGGGAAGGGGGCCAAAGGGTTTTGTCAATTGGATGGGAGGTTTGTTTTGGGTCTGGATTTGGGTTCGGGTTTGGGTTCGCGCAGCAGTTGTCTGAGAAGGATTCCCTTATTTAAAGTGCAAATGCCTGCATAATCTGAGCAAAATATATATGTAAATAAATAACAGCACAAGACAAATACTTTAAGATATCATTGCACGGCCTCTTCCAATTGATGGCCAACAAAGATGGAAATCAAATAAAAATATCAATAAAAATACATTATGTATCTTTAATATGAACCTTTAATTAAATTTTAATTAAAGTTCTTTTGGTTTTTGACTTCAATTTAGATTGTTTTTACTAACAAGTTTGAGGCTTATGATAAATAATGTTACCACTTACGTACATATCATCCATCTCCAAAGCGCTTTCGTTGTAATAAATGTAATAAACAAATTTTCACAAAAGGTCACAAGAAAAAGAAGAAGAAGAAAAAAGCACTGTTCATATGTGCTTAAGCTATCTTTTCTTTCGCTCTAGATGCTCTCTTTTTATATGCACTCTTCAACAATTTGCTCTCTTGACCAACATGGCGATTATCGCAACGAAGAAGAAGAGAGAAAAAACATAACATGGGAAAAACAAACAATTTAAAAAAAAAATTGACCAATTAAAAAATTACACGAGATTTTATGAGACAGCTTTAAAAGTTTTTGGCGTGATGCGCCTAAGCGAACTCAATAAAAATTGATTTGAATTAAAATATAAATATTTGTTTTCTTTCGTTACACGGTGCCACTAATTATGCCCATATTATTTGTGTGGGAAATTAACACAATAAGAAAATTTCCGAAAAATATGCAGCTGCACCGCCGACGCTTGCCGCAAAGGCGCGGAGTAGAACTGATTCGGCGACAATGCAGCGACGATAGATAATCTCGCCCATAAGCTGCGCTATAGGCGGCGAATTCACTTTAATGCTGGGAGCGAATTAACTGATCTCCAGAGGGAACATCTGATTGGGGTTTTGCAATCATTTCAGGCGAATTCAGTGAATTATGGGTATTTCGCCAGCAAATTCGTCGGCATCAATTTCCCCTGGTGCTTAACTTAGCCAGGTACTAAATTTAAGCTGTTGCTACGTTTTATTCCAGCTGTTAAGTTCTGAACTTGTACTATATTTAGAGCTCGTCTTAAGTGCTAATCCTGAAATCCAATCTCTCTCTCTCTCTCTTTCCCTTTCTCTCCTTATATGTGTATACATATATGCTACACATATGAATTTTAGTTGGTAAAATTGCGCGTCATTCCCCGGCTGACCAATTGCCCAATGTCCATTGTTTTCATTGCTTTTTTCTTTGTTCTTCTATTTTTTTTGTTGACAAATGGCCACTCAAGTGGATTAAAAATGGTTGTAACTAAATAACTAAATAAATCTGCGGCCTAGACATGCACATTTGTCAAAAGTCGCCGCTCAGGAGCGCCCCAAAACCGGCTGACAAAGTGGGCGGGGGGGCGGTGGGCGGTGGGCGGAGTATCGGAGTGTCGAAGTATTTGTCGCATATTAGTTAAGCCTGCAACAAAGGTCAATTTTTCTGTGTAGTTAAGTTTTGACAGGAATACAGCCAAAAGCAAAGCTTAAATGCCTCTTTGTCTCTCTCCCACCCCCCTCTCTCACTCTCTCTCTCTCTTTCTTTCTCGCTCTGCCTCCCTCTCGCTTAGTCAAGTCAACATCAAAGGCCGCGGACGCTGCGCTTATTAGCTTGACGGCATTTTTCGGCATGCAAAGGCATTTTTTTAAGTGCGCTTTCAATATGAAATACCCTGTACTTTTCATGCTTAAGAGGTCGTTTTGTGTGATTTCATGTTGGAGCTATGTTCGGGCTGCATTTGACTATGGCAAATTGTTGCTGGAATCAAAGATTTCTTATTAACTTAAACTAACTAAACTTAACTAAATGGAACTTAAGAATCTGGATAAAATAGCTGGTTAGCAGTTTGAAACAAAGGTGTTTTAAATTTTTTTTTAATAAACTAAAGCCCGGACTTTAAGCCAGTTTAATAGAGTTCTTACCTTAGTCTCAGGCATCAGCCCAAGTCAAAACGAGGCCCTGATATTCATATGGTTCATTAAAAAAGTAGCGAAGAGATATTATTATCATTTTATGTGGCATCTGATTAAAGAAACTTGAATGTTTTAAATTGCAGCCAGATTAGAACCAGCGACCACGCGCTTGTTAGGTTGACGCGCAGAGACGCATGCTTAACGTTTGCAAGGCACATTCGACTGAATTGTTACAGAGGTTTTTAATTTATGTCACATTATTTGGCAAAAATATTAAATTATTGTGTTCTTTGAACTTGTTTTTAAACTGCCGTAAACAGGGTATACGCCCGTCAGGCATGCTCAACCATAGCGTCCTACTTTATGCTTCTTTATTTTTTAAACTTCTTTTTACTTAGTCACAGTCTTTTTCATATATTTATTGCTCAACCTGCTTTTTTTCTTGTTAACAATTTTTTGCTGTTGTTTTTTGTTTTTTTTTTTTTGGCCTTACCGAAGTATTTGGTGCATGCAACATTTGATGTGGACACATTTTTTTGGCGTTAATGAATAAAATTCATGAAAAACATATCAATTCACGTCTTAACTCTTGAAGTGTCGGCAGCTTAGCCAAATCCCCGTGAGGCCCCAAGGCCGTGCTGGGGCTCATGAGTTCTTGAGCTGTGCTCGATTAGTGAACAGCATTGGAAACACCATCTGAAGTAACTCGTGGCTCATTTGGCGCCAATTAATGAAAATGGAAAGGAGAACACGGCGAGCAAATGTCCAAAATCATTTGGCTTCAGCCTGAACCCATTGAAAACGGGCATAGAGGGTATATTGTATTTGTGCAAATGTATGTAACAGGCTGAAGGAAGCATCTCCGACCACATAAAGTATATATATTCTTGATCAGCATCAACAGCCGAGTCGATTTAGCCATGTCCGTCTGTCTGTCCTTCTGCCCGTCTGTCCGTCCGTCCGTATGTATGACGCAAGGATCTCAGAACCTATAAGAGCTAGAGACTTGAAATTTTAGCTGTAGGTCCTCCTAGTGCCCGCGCAGATCGAGTTTGTTTCCGATATACGATAACTTGCCCCGTTTCCAAGTAATCGATACAAATCGATATAGAGCTAGAGTCACCAAACTTGAAATGTAGCTTCTAGAATAGTATATATACATATATATCAAGTATCTTTCATTTTATAGCTATCGCCTGTTGGAAGAAGAGGGTTCAGGGTATCCCCTAGTCGGGAGCTCCCGACTAGAACCTCTTACTTGTTCTTTTTTGCCAGTCATGCGGCACACTTTTAGAGCCATTCAGAGCCATCGCACAGTGGAACGACAACAACAATGTCATTGAGATTAAACTGAAAGCAAGTCAAGATCTTTAATTGTGACTTTAATAGGTTATAAAAAACAAAAACAAATTGGCGACTTTCTCGACGAAACTAACCAAATGCGCCGGAGTCGGCCAGGTGTTTGACCCACTGTGCGCCGCTCCAAGTCTCAACAGAGCCAAAAAGAAATCCATATGGTAATCTGGTGTCTGAGTGACAAACAACAACAAGAACTACAAATTCAAAGAAAACAAATACGAATTTTAAATTAATGACCAACGTTTTTTTCTTTTTAACGTATGTATGTAAACGAGTTTAACGCAGTGCACAGTGGTGCCAGGCATGCAGAAAAACAAACATAAATATAAGTTTAAGAAATTGCATAAAATATTTAAACAAACATTTAGGTATATACATTTTGTTTTGATCTAAGTTTCATGTTTTTAAAACAGTTTAATATTTGTTTTTAAATATTTTTGAATATAAGATATTGCAAAAAAAAATTCTTTACATATTTTGCTACTTATTTTGAAATTTAATTGATTTTGTAGTTCATTTACTTTGATTCAATTTTTTTTATTTTAATATTTTATTTTATTTTTTATTTTATTATATTTTTGTACATAATAAATCAATTACATATATTGTGTTTAAGCCTCATAAATTTCAACGTACAATTGACAATGCATGTCATATTTTGTACACTTTTTTGCACACTTATTAATAGTATAAAAAATAGGTAATATCAAAAGCTCATTAAAACTTGCAGCTCACGAACTTGGCACGCTTTTAGGAAACTTTCCGCTGAAAGCTCAGCAGCGTTAAGCTTTACAAAATAAAGCTCCCTTTACACGAGCTTTGCAAGCACATTAAAGCTTGCCGCAGGAATGAATATTAACTTTAAAATATTCCCTCAATTAAATTCAATCAAATGGAAAAACAAAAATTAAATCAAAAGCATTTAAAAACATTTGTAAATAACATTAAAGCTTTTAGCCAAATTCAAAGCACTCGGCAACTGAAAGCGCTTGCTCCACCAATTAGTTCCTTTTCTCTTTCGCACACACCCTCCCCATTGCTCTCTCTCTCTCTCTCTCTCTCTCTTTCGCTCTAGTGCTAACCTGTTTAGCTTTAACTAAAACTAAAAGTACTTTTCTAGAACTCATTTAATTAGTCAACTGTCAATAATTCATGTTTTGTTTTCGGGACTTTTTTTTGTTGTTGTACGCTTCCAAGTTATTCAAATTAATTGGATTTGAATAATGGTGGGTTAGTTTTTAATTTTTTTTGTTTGTTTTTTTTTTTTGTCAGCCGGAACCAGTGTGCTGTGGTGGATCGCAAATGGCGACGCATGTTATGCTTGGCCTGATGATGTTGTAATCTTAAAACTGGCAGCGCAGCGCGTTGGCCAAATCAGTTTGACTTCGAGACCTGACAAAATGGCAATCAATTGGCTGCAGCTGCTGCTGCTGATGCCGCTGGGCACAACATTAATGGGCGGTGCGGAGGCGCGTGCATCGCAGGGCATGCATGTGCAGCTGCCGCATGGCGGCTGGCTGGTTGGACGCCACAGGACCACGCACAGTGGTCGACATATGCGCGCATTTATGGGCATACCTTATGCACTGCCGCCGCTGGGCGATCTGCGCTTTCGTCCGCCAGTGGAGCAGCCGGCATGGCAGGGCGAGCGATTGGCTGTGAAGGATGCGCCCGTGTGCATGCAGCGTGATCCGTTTCGGCGCGACATGACCATCGAGGGCTCCGAGGATTGCCTGTATCTGAACGTGTATACACCGGATCCGGTGGCAGCTGAGCCGTTGCCCGTGATGGTCTGGTTCCATGGCGGTGGCTGGCAATGCGGTTCGGGCATCAGCAGCTTCTACGGTCCCGACTTTCTGCTCGAGCATGACATTGTGCTGGTCTCCGCCAACTTCCGGCTCGGTCCGCTCGGTTTTCTTAGCACCGAAACGCTCGATTGTCCTGGCAACAACGGGCTGAAGGATCAGCTACAAGTGCTGCGCTGGGTGCACGCCAATATAGCCGCCTTCGGCGGCGATCCGAACAGCGTGACGGTGTTTGGCGAGAGCGCCGGAGGCGCTAGTGTCACCTATCATATGCTCGCCGACAAATCGCGCGGTCTGCTGCATCGCGCCATTGCACAGTCGGGCACCTATTTTAATCCCTGGGCGCAGCCGGCACACGACGGCGTCGCCGCACAGCGTGCGCTCAAGCTGAGCGAGCTGCTGAATTGCAGCGATGCGGGCAACGATTGGTCGGCCAAGTTGAACTGTTTGCGCGGCAAGCCAGCTGAGGACATTGTGGCCAAGCTATACGATATGTTTGTAAGTGTGTGTGCGTGTGTGTGTGTGTGTGTGTGTGTGTGTGTGCGAGTCGGCATATAAAACGATTCTTTTATGCTCTTGGCAGGTGTGGGATTTCGATCCCATGATACCCTTTCCGCCCGTCATTGAACCGGAGCATGAAGGCGCTTTTCTAACGCTGAGACCGCGTGAGGCGCAGCTCCCTCACGGCCAGGCGCTGCCCCTAATGATAGGCGTGACCGCTGAGGAGGGGCTGCTGAAGACAGCGGCGCTGCTGAATTTGCCACATCTGATGGATGAGTTCAAATCGTATTTTGAGCACCTGCTGCCCGTTGTGCTCAATTATGATCATCATGACGCTGAGACACAGCAGCAGATAACTCGGCACATCGAGAGTTTCTACTTTAAGTCGGGCCACAACTACAACAAGTCCAATCATCAGAACCTGACCGATGTATGCGAATCCTGCAAACGCATTTTATGAGTAAATGATCAACATTTATGTATACATATGTTATGCTTGCAGCTGATCTCCGATGGCTGGTTTGTGGCTGGAGTCGATGAGTATCTACAGCTGCGCCTGGACGAGCAGCAGCCAGCATTGGCGCCCACCTATGTCTATCTATTTGATCATAAGGGCGCCGCCAGTTTCTCAGAGATATTCCAGGGTGCCCACAATGAGTTCTATGGCGCTTGCCATGCGGAGGAGCTGCAATATCTGTTTCCCATTGGCCAGCAACTGTTCGTTAGCGCCGTGCCAACACGCCAGGATCTGGAGCTACGCGATCTTATGCTGCGGCTTTGGGTTAACTTTGCGCGTACCGGGTAAGAATTGATGTTGAATTAAGCTTGAGGCCAAAAAAATAAAGTACATTTTTGTTAGTGATCCGAATCCTGTAATTGGCACGAGCAACTTACCCACATGGCTGCCCACATCGTCATATCCGGTGGAGTACGCGCGCCTTGGCTCCAAGCTGGATGCGATGGATGATGGGACGCTGCCGCCGCTGCTGCGCATGGAGAAAGCGCTGCTGCAGCATCGTGTTGACTTCTGGCGCGAGCTTAAAGCACATTTGCCGGTCAGTCGGCGCGTACAACAACACAATGAGCTTTAATTGTTGTTGTTCTTGTTTTTTTTCTTCTTTTTTAGGTTTTACAATGTATTTACATAACTTTCAACATTTTGTTAGAAAAAAAAGAAACAAAAACAAAAATAAACAAAGCAAGTTGCCAGATCTCGCCAAATATTAGAAACAGCAGCGTTGCCACCTAAACATAAGCACAACATATATAGAAAAGTAAGAAAATTTAAAGAAACAAATTCCTTTCAGCTGTTTACAAAGTATGACATTTGCCAAATCTCTAGAAGCAAACTAAAATAAAATAGTGCGTACTAAATGCTTGAACAATGCACATTTGAATCAATCTGGGCGTCGCATTGTCTGCACTGCAAATTACATATATTTTGTGTGTGCGCTAAATGAATTGCAGGTGAAACCATCTGGCAACCCCCAACGAAAAACGTAGTTTCATTTTTTTTTTCAAGCTGGCCGACATTGACATACGCATACGGACAAAATAAATACACATATACACGCAGTTCGACAGTTTTGTTTTATTTTTTATATACATATATATATTTATATATATATATATATGTATATATATATATACATATATATATATATACACATATACACACTTTATATACATATATATATAAATAAACACTTTGCAACTTTATGCCACACGCTCGCAAATACCAACGTGGTGTTTTCGCTTAACTTGACCTCGAGCTGCAATTGTTCGCGTCGCAACAAAAGTGGACGACAAATGGCTGGCTCGGCGCTGCGTCGCCTGATGGCGGAGTACAAACGTAAGTGCGCGGGTGGCCGCTTGAAGGCATGGCAAAGAAGAGTGGCGAGTTTGCAGGGGGGAGGTGGTGGTGTTGCTGTTAATTCAGAAGGGGGCCGGGGACAGGGAAAGGGACGGGGACGTGCTTGTACCCAATGTACCAAAATCCCCGTTATTATTCGGGTTTTCTGTTCAAATTCCAGAGTTAACAATGGATCCGCCAGAGGGCATTGCCGCTGGACCCATCAGTGAGGACAATTTCTTTGAATGGGAGGCGCTGATTGCGTGAGTTATTGCCATTAAAATTCCATCATATATGATATTAATATATTTGTGTATGTTATCTACTTAACAGCGGACCCGAGGGCACCTGCTTTGAGGGCGGCGTTTTTCCAGCTCGTCTAGTTTTTCCACCCGACTACCCATTAAGTCCACCAAAAATGAAATTCACTTGTGATATGTTTCATCCAAACATTTTTGCCGATGGCCGCGTTTGCATATCAATACTACACGCCCCCGGCGACGATCCCATGGGCTATGAATTGTCGGCCGAACGTTGGAGTCCAGTGCAGAGTGTCGAAAAGATTCTATTGAGTGTGGTCAGCATGTTGGCGGGTAAATGTGGCTAAATAAGAGCCTAATCAACAACCTTCGGGCAGCTCACTTAATCTAATGCAATTTCTCACATTTATGCAGAGCCCAATGATGAGAGTGGCGCCAATGTGGATGCAGCGATTATGTGGCGGGAGAGGAGGGACGAATTCAATCGCATCGCACAGCGATTGGTGCGCAAAACACTCGGTTTGTCAGCATAAAACCTCGACTGAAGTGACTGGACAGACAGACCCCGGAATCACATTATCAGAGCCGTCACTCGTGTAAGAGCAGCCCCACGAGCCACACAAATCCTACTATACTTAAACACAATCTTGAAAGGAATCGAAACAAAAACTGAATGCAAATCCACAATTCCTCCCATGTATATGTGTATGTCTGTGTGTGCGTGCGTGCGTGCGTGCGTGCGTGCATGCGTGCGTGTGTGTGTAGGTGCGTAAGTGCTCTTGTATGTATGTACATTTTCAAAATTTAGGAGATCAACATAAAAAAAAAAAAACTAAAACAAAACGAAAAAAAAAAGAATACGAAAAAAATTCGATGCTATCAAAAAAATACCAAAACATTGTCCAATTGATATTTGAAAACCTGAAATCTTTAATTTGTAGTCGAAAGCAATGCGATCGCAATTAATACCTATATAACACCTATGTCATTTAATTTCAATTCAACGTTTATTATCATTTTCAACTTCAGCGAGTTTAAGTTTAAGAATAACAATAACTGAAGAAGAAAAACACAATTTTGTTTAAGCATACAAAAATAAAATAAACATTAAGTTGAACAGCTACGTGAGAGACATCAGTGCAATACTCAACAGAAGGACATTTTGGTCACGGCCCGAGCGTTTCGAATTGTTTATCGATTCGCTGATGTCCTGATGCACAATTGTGAACAGTATAGACTAAGCAATGTATGTATATTACGTATGTAAATTGATTTTAAAAGCCCTATATTTCGTTTGGAGTGACCAATTAAAAATTGTATAGTGGATGACAGTATTTATTGAACTCACTTCTTCAAAGTGCTGCTAAAGACAATGATAAAGTTGCGTATTTTGTTTGATCTAATCCAAATATATGCATAATTAATGTTGCAACTTAGACTTAAAAAAAAAAGAAATTACCTCAAGCTGGCAATTGACTATCTTAATATATAGGGTCTAAAAATTCACAATGGTGACGCATGGGCCAGGAGCAAATGCTGTCAGAATTTAAGCATCAGCGCGTCCGACAGGGTTGCCAGATGGCTTTGACTGCAACAGCTGCGTTGCTGTAATCAGTTAGAGTAGCCATCTAGAATTATGCGCTTGCAAAAACTGGTCACACTGTAAGACGTATTTTCAGTTATTGTTTTTGCTTTTGGGTTGAAACACGCAGCGTGCTGCGTTCGTGCGTAACGTTCAAAGCGGCTTGTTTTCTTTTTTTTTTTGTTGTTACATAGCACGCCGAAAAAGAAAAGAAAAAATAACAAATACTTAAAGGTATGTTAATGAAAAGGGGACCACTTACAGAACCCAAGTACCAAAGTGCTAATATGAAATATATATAACATTAACGGAGCTATCTCTGCAAACGAAGTGTTAAGCGACGACATTGACCCAAACAAGCTTTTAGCCAAAAGAGAAAAATTAAATTGTGTGTGCGCGCACGGACTGATAAAAATAAGCGCAAAGTGAAAATGGTACTAAATAAATAGCGTACCGCATTAAGTGGGGAAACATGACGCATGTTGCTGCCGCATTGACACACACCTGGTGTGTGTGTGTGTGTGTGTGTGTGTGGTTGGTGCGGGGGCAACTTAAGTGAACGAGTGCCGTGCAATATGTTGTTTTTATTTCGTATGCCCGCAGCAGCATTACATGAATTTACCGCAGGCGAATTAGTTGTGCGACTTTTGTTTTTTTTTTTTTAATAACACCTTTATTTCATCAGTTTTAAACAACACACAGACGCAAACACACACATAGAGGAAGAGAGAGAGACGTGAGATAAAGTGGGCATGCCAACGCAGCTCAATGTCCAATCAGAGTCGCTGCAGAGTTGCCAGGCCGCAAATGCATTTTCGTCTAAGCACTCCCCGTTAAACATTGTGTAATGTTTGCTCTTTTCCCTCTACCGACAATTAGTGCAAGATTTATCATTGTTACTAACTGTACAAGTCGCATGGCTTAACCAGCTGACCATACGGCACACGCACACGCACACACAAACACTCACACAGGTAAACGAACGGCAGCCACAGCAGCCTCGTCTGGCTGCATAAAATTTCATAAACAAAACGGAAAACGCTGTAAGCCAATCAACATATTCAAAGAAATTCAAAATTCAGGCCAGTAGATGGTTTATTTATATGCCATTGTAAAAAGCACTCGATATGCTAAATATATTCAATTATTTGAAGTTCGGTTACGGCGAATGTCGCAACTTCCCCTCCCCGTTACCATCAAGATGATCGCGTTGAGAATTTTTTTTTTTAGTAGGTATTGTTAACAGTTGTTGCGCTCCCATAAAGCTTAGCAGCAAATTGCTTATTGTAAATAATACCACAGTGAAGCGTATATATATATATATATATATGTGTGTGTGTATGTGTATATGTTATACATCAGTTATTGAACATAGCGCGCGTGACGTCATTGCTCAAATAAAAAATGAGCTTGAATTTGGCTATGTAAATGTTTTAAAAACAATTATATATGCGGTACGGCAACGCTGGCTGACAGTTCGCAGCGGGTTACCAAAACCAAATATTTGCAATGTTTAATTATGCTACGATGACATTGTCAATTCTTTTTGCGCTATATGGCAGCACTCGTTTATAGTATTTACCCAATAGAAATTTGCACCCGGGCAAGTGGCAAATGTCATACCCGCATAAACATACCATAACATACCAACTCTAACCAGAATATGTTCTTCCTTCTCATTCCCGCTTCAGATTGGGGCAAGGTTAAAAACAAAATGCTTTCGCTGCAGAATCAACGTCAACCGAAGACAACACCTTTGGTGGACGACTATGAGATATCGGACACTGTCCTGGGCCTGGGCATTAATGGCAAAGTGGTGCAGTGCACCAATCGGCGCACCAAACAGAACTATGCATTGAAAGTGCTCCTGGACAATGAGAAGGCGCGGCGAGAGGTCGACCTGCACTGGCGGGCCAGCGGCTGCAAGCACATTGTCAACATCATCGATGTCTACGAGAACACCTACAGCGGTCGCAAATGCCTGCTGGTGGTCATGGAATGGTGCGTCTTAACACAAAGTGCTTTTAACCCATTCATTCGAATTGCTAGGCTAGCTACTTATCACCAAGTGGAATCCAATTAGAATCGCATTGACTCAAAATGGCGAACCCGAACACTTATTCATTAACGCGACTTTCACACGCAAATCAATTGTGTTTAGTGGGTTGCCACCCTGTTTTTAGCTCGGTGCAGTTAATCTTCATTTTATAGTCAATCATTTCATAAGTGCCGCCCATTAAGCTAACCCATATTACCCGGCTTTGCTCGAGCCATGTTTTTTTTGTTTGTTTTGCATTCGTTCGTTATCCACCCAGAACGGATCCGAAACAATTATAATATTGTCAGGTAGATCTCTAAATAAAGTATATGATCGATCCATCTGTATAAGCTATTTACCAGAAAATGTAACTACTGCAAATGGAATGCAGCTTCCTACCTTTTACGGCTTGGACTGTGCGCTTATCACCAATCACTTACTCATCACAAACAGTGAATATACATTATACGGGCCGCTGGTAAACAAGAAACAATTGCACATGTCAGATCAGAGCTAGGCAAAAAAAAATGCACTAAGTGAAACAGTTATGACATATGTATATACTTATGAAACGTTCTTACGACGATCCGTACGGGTATATAACGGGCTACCAATAAGTATATAATTAAGCCATACTTTTCTCTTATTTTTTAAACTTAATGTAGGTACTTTGATGCGTTAGTTAAAGTCCTACTCTTTCTCTCAGGCTTTCTCTGGATAACTTGAACTTACATTTCAGCTTTGTGCGGCATTCGTAAACGTTTTCACTGGCAGCGCAACTTTTGAGGCACCAAAAGCTAGTCCCAATTAGATTCCAATTAGTAAGAGCTAAAAGTTGACTTTAATGAGTCTCTAAAAAGTTGTACACTCATTCTATTACTCGCCGTCTGCTTTGCGCAGCATGCGTAGACTATTTCCAGGCAGTGCAGTCAACAAATAAGATTTTTTTTCATAAAATACAACCCATTACTTTCAGGCGTTATTCACGCAATGCCTTTTCTATTTGCAGCATGGAGGGGGGTGAGCTGTTCCAGCGCATACAGGACAAGGCGGACAGCTCGTTTACGGAACGCGAGGCGGCGCATATAATGCGCGAGATATGTGAGGCCATTTACTATCTGCATAGTCGGGATATTGCCCATCGGGATCTCAAGCCGGAGAATTTGCTCTATACGACAACGCAGCCAAATGCGATACTGAAGCTCACCGATTTCGGTTTCGCCAAGGAGACCTTCACCAATGACACTCTACAGACGCCCTGCTATACGCCGTACTATGTCGGTCAGTTGCCTCAGTTGGCTAAAAATAGCCAACGAATTGCATATATTGATTGATTGATTGTTATTGCATTTCAGCGCCGGAGGTGCTTGGCCCCCAAAAGTATGACAAGAGCTGTGACATTTGGTCGCTGGGCGTGGTCATGTATATTATAATGTGCGGCTTTCCGCCGTTCTATAGCATCAACGGTCTATCCATATCGCCGGGCATGAAGAAGCGCATACGCAACGGTCAATATGATTTTCCCGATCCGGAATGGACGCACGTCAGTCAGGCGGCCAAGGATTTAATCAAGGGCATGCTCAATGTGGATCCCAGCAAGCGTTTGCGCATCGAGGATGTGTTGCGCAACAAATGGATAGCACAATATGATGCCGTGCCCCAAACGCCCCTCTGCACCGGGCGCATACTAAAAGAGGGCGAAGAAACCTGGCCGGAGGTGCAGGAGGAAATGACACGCTCGCTGGCCACCATGCGTGTCGACTACGATCAAGTAAATTGAGATACAAAGCACTCCAAAAATTCATGCATACAATTTATAATCGCCTATCCAATCTGTTGCAGATGCAAATTAAAGCACTGGACAAGTCCAACAATCCGCTGCTGACGAAGCGCAGGAAAAAGATTGAGGAGATTTATGCGGATCATAGCAAATAGATTGCGGCCGCTAGCGAAGCCACTAAAACAACAAACAAGGATTAAAGGACAAACGCCAAACCTTCCTCCCTATATAAAAGAAAAGATACAATATAATAAGATGTGCCCTATTATCGGGCTGATCTTATTATATTATATTTTATCGCCTAATACTTAAGAGTTGTACAATGCTATAGAACACGACAAAAGTTTTACAACTTATATATACATACAACAGGGATGGAATACCCCCTCCCTCACCAACCCCTTTCCCATTATCCGCGCACTTTTTGACTATGTTACATTATTGTTTGTTTGTCTTTATGTGCATTATTCATATCCTGTATATGTATGTATTGTATATCCATTTCCAGTAAAGGTTTTAAGGGTATTTTTAGTGTGAGAAAAGTGCTCTTTCAAATTGAAATATAACTTATATAGAAGCGACATAACAGAAAACCTACACGTATGCATACTATACCATATATATATATATATATCTATATGTAATCATATATTATTATATATATATATGTATATAACTTGTCGCTAGCTACAGCCCCGACTATAACAACCTGAATTTTATTGAGTTAATATTTGTTTTATAATTTAATTATTTTTGTGACTTGTGTACTTGTGAATTTTTGTATTGCATACGAAATGAATGACAAAAATCATGTTTATAATTTAATTTTTAATTATAAAAGAAATGTGCATGTATATCCCAACCAGATGTCAGTTAACTTAAGCATTAGCCCCGCTCCAGTTGACATGTCGAACGCGTCTACGTTTATCATCTTGTGCTGATCACAGCTCTATGCAAGCTATACAATTTATCATATAAATAAAGTATTTGTAGTTTATAAAATCGAGAAACAAAAACTGTTTGGTTTTAAACCTATGATGGCTAGGCAAATCAGTCGAACCTGCTGCTGCTGGAAATACCAATTTTTGTTGAACCGGAAATGTATTAATCGACTGGAATTTCCCGTCCCATCACGTGCTACACGAATGAAATGGCATATTTATCTTCTAGGGGAAATCACATTTTCTACATTGCATACATATTATAGATTGGCTTATCAACGGCATGGCAAATGTAATGTTATTTTCGATTTACCGAGAACGAAACTATCTTGAAACTGTCTAATCCAGCTGTTGCTGACTCATCTATTGCCTGCTATAATTAGTGCATTTCGATTTAGGTTCAATTTTACATTGGATTCCAACATTATCTTAATATTCTTATCGAATATATATTTTCAGAAAAAGTTCATTTATTTTAGTTAAACCTTCCTATGCCCAATAGTATCTGTGTTAGTTAAAAACCCGCTCAAAAACTCAATTATGCTTTCCTTTTTCTCTATTTTCACAAAATAAATCGCTTCAGCAAAATCTGTTCAACATATAGCACCAATAAGAATTTGTCTATATTGGATAATAGAGGAGAATACATTTAAATATTTTGAAAAATTTTTCTTTTTGAAGCTTCAATATGAAAATCGGACTAATATATTATACTGCAACCATGGGAACGATCGGCTAAAAATTAAGCGCTGCTTTATATAGCTAAGTATAAAAATATGTCTTACCTCTGCTATATATCGAAATTTCAGTCAATTCTATCTTTCTATTCTTTTCAATCTTTGGTATAGCTTAAAAAACTATTTCGTAGAATAGCCATATTATAGTCAATTGATTCTCATGCTTTCAGAAATTCGTTTTTCCATGTTTTCTGATAATTCGATTGTCTAGATAAAAGTTAATAGAGGCTATTGTCTTGATCTTATTATATGGGTATATGGGCTTTATCTTAATGATCTGCCAGACATTAAAGTAGCTTTTCAAATCATTAAAACCTTCAAAATCCAGAGCCAAGTTCTTGAAGAAAACATTAATTCCATGTCATGTACATGCTAGAAAGAGTTGGCTGTAGATGCGCGCTCTTTCTTGCTTGTGCATAATGTGGGTCGAGCCCCCAATTTCTGGCAACCAATTATAGTAAACATGATGTGGACTTTTTCATTTATTGACGTATGTATATAATATATAACAGTGCAGTTCGACACACACGCACACACATACACACACACACACACGCACAAGGATCATGTCCTTAGGATTGCATTCGGCTCATTGCAGGAGCAGGAGTCGCAGGAACGAGTGAAAGTAGGCATTTTTAGTTAATTTATATCTCTCAGCTCTTCCAAGCACTCCAATACACACACACGCAGGCACACACAAACACACACACATATATTTAAGCATAATTTAAAAAAAAATGATTACAGAAGAATATAAAAATTATAAACAAAAACATAAGCATTAACAACATATTACGCATGCAAAATGCACACATAATATAGTTATATATAGTTATATATACGCATATACATATTTATAGATCGTGCATATGTATATGTACATATATAATCATATACAGTAATCGGTATATTTTCTACATTCCTACAATAATAGTTAACAATTTTTGTTTCTTCACATGAAGTTTGTTGTTGAGTTTTAGCTGAATTTTTGCATTATTGTTGTTGTTGTTGTTGGTGTTGTTAGTTGGTGCTATTCTCTAATCAGGCTACAGATTGTGCAGTATATATCTATATATATAAATATATATACCCTATTAATAGCATAGCCTAGGCATATACATACATACATGTATATACATAATAGTATTTGCATAACGTTTGTAGTTAACATTTTGATTTTCTTTTGGTTTTTCATTTAGAAAAATACACGAGCTATATACATATACATATATATTATACATTAATATAAATATATATATGTATATATCTTTACATATGTATATGGGGCGTGTTTGCTGTATTTGTGCTTAAAAATATACTATATTTTATATATATATATTTTTATGGCAGATTTTGCGAGATTCAGACAGGCTTTAAATATTTCTGCTGCTTCAATTCCAATTTGTTTTTTGAACTTTCGATTCCTGCGTATGTTAAGCTTAGTGCTATATGTGTATGTGTGTCTGTGTGTGTGTGTGTGTGTGTGGCTGTGTGTGTGGCTGGGTGGGTGATTGTTTCCATGTTTGCATGTGTGTGCGTGTGTGTGTGTGTGGGGTTTTGTAAACTGAAGGTACATCATTATTTCGCTTGCTCTTCTTGCACATTCCATTCACTTTCCGCCGCTTCTTGCGCCTCATCTTGTTTAACAAATGGCACACGCCTTGGCGGGCGTGGCCCCTTTGGAGTCGATTTGGAACAAAGCCAAAAACTCGGCAGCTGGATTGCCCTAAATAAAACTATCGCAGCTGTTCTCCGCCTCGCTATTGGAGCAATCCATGGCCGGCAGTGAGCCGCCACGCCTATACGCCCACTGGCGCTGATAGTTCTCCTCCGCATAGTTCTTCTGCTGACGCACCGCAGCCGCCCGCTCAGTCTCACAGCTGCTGCTGCTGGCGCTGCTCCCGCTGCTCCCGCTGCTCCCGCTGCTGCTGCCGCTGCCGCTTATGGTGATGGGCATATGGCTGCTCCGGCGATTCGTTGTGCTGGGCGGAGCCGGCGCAGCGATATTGAGGCGCGGAAAATATTTGTACAGCTCGAGCAGATTGTTGAGCTTTATATGCGGCTTGTATTCCACATCGTCCAGGCACTGCGAGGCGCTGCTGCTGCTGTTCAGCGGCATCCAGAACGTCAGACCCAGCTGGGCGAGGTGGCCGCCCTGCAAGCAAAGCAAATCCAATCAGTGAAGGACTTTACCAAAATCGAATGTAAATAATCCTTGCACAGGGATCAATATCAACAGCCGACTCGATAGAACGCGCAGATCAAGTTTCTTTTAATAAATCGATAAGGATCGATGTAATCGATAAGTGTTGATATCGAAATAATGTTTTTGAGCATAACTCAAAGCTTTGAAGAGCTAGAGACATCGAAATCGAAATGTAGCTTCTCGTATAGCCTACACACAGATCCACAACATGGATTTCAATTTCTTTTGAAATGATCAAAAAAGTACTTTTGAAGGCTTAGTCTTGGCCTTAGGTGCTTATGCCCTGAAATTTGCATAAGGATCGGACTATAAGCACCGAAGTTCTTCAAGAACGTATTTCTCGAAGGGAAAGTGCCGCACAGACGTACATATGTCTGACTAATGTGAAGCCGGAATATTGGTTCTGCGTGTTGGCCGTGTGATTGTTTAGCTTATCATCAGCACACTCACCTTGATATCCGTCTCGAGTTTATCGCCAATCATGGCGCACTGATGCGGCTTGACGCGTAGAAAATTGCACGCCGCATAGAAGATCTCGCGATGCGGCTTCTCCCACGGCAGATCCGAGGAGACGAGCACACAGTCGAAATAGCCGCGCACATGCAGCTTGGCGACCTTCTCCCACTGTGCGTTCGACGGGCCGTTTGTGATGAGCGCCAGGGCATAGCCGGCGCGTCGCATACGCTGCAACAGCTGCACATAGTCCGGCGGCACGGCCAAATAACGGTAGCGCAGCTTTAGCCACTGCGGATAGATCTGCTCGGCGAGATGCTTGTACTTCTGCTGCAGAGATTCGCGCCACAGATGCGTCCGCCACGAGTCCAGCGAGGTCTGCGAGTTGTCTGGACAGCGACGAAACGACTTTAAAAAGTTCTGTGTGGCCAGGTTGGCATCGTCTTTGGTAAAGCTATACTGCGTTTCCAGCACGTCGGCAAGCTGTCAAAAAAATATTAACATTTTCCATCAAAATAAAATAAGGGCTGAACAAAGTGCTTAATATAAACAATCCGGGAGTGCCCGACTAGACGCTACCCTACAACCCGTCGACGAGCTACCGTTACAAACATTTTCATTTCCTTCTATACATTTCCTGATCCATATTCTATGCATTTCTTACGTTACATCGGTGTTTATTGTCCGATCTTTATCAAAATTATAATAAAAAAAAGTGTGTATACATCGAATCGCAAGTTTCTTATATTTGAAAATGAGTTTTCCTCAGGGGGAGGTATCTTAAAAGTGAAACTTTGATAATCTGTTTTTTACACCCTCTTATAATCTACGAAAAGCCATGTCTCAAAATTGATATTTACTGAAAAGTATATTGAAAATAAAATAATCGTATTGTAGGAGAAAATATTAAGCCGCGTTCATATAGAAGGGCAAACAGATCGACCCCGCTTGTCGACCTAATCAAGAATATCTATTTATAGATTAAGAGAGGGTCGCAAATGTTTCCTTCTGCCTGTCAAATACAATTACGCAAGTGCATAATGCAGGGCTATAAAAAGTTGCGAAATAAACCACATACATACATACATACATATAACGGTTATTAGTCATGAAAGGGACTTGCGAAAGAGACGACACAGTCACGCGCTTATGACACCTGTTAGCTGCATACGTAACTAATACTTTGCCTGCGTTATAAGACAGTTGCATAAGCTAGAACGAGACGGACGTGGTGTAAGGGCTGGGAGACGAGAATTGGCAAGTTCTTATGCGACTAATTATTCTAAACCAAGATTAGAATTGTAAATAAATATAAATATGCACACGTGTGTAGAAATAAATCAATAAATCATTGCAATTAGCAAAGAGGTAGCTCATACTCTAAATTATTATTGTAGGAAACTACTTAAACTCAGATAAATTAATTTAATGAATTTAGATAATTTCTGTCTTTAACGTGTCTGTAGACATAATTATAGGAGTAAATGTAAGTCCCGTTATCAATTGGTATTACCAATATGTATGTAAACAACTTTCCAGACTTGTTTAATGCGAAATTTTCGCAGACAACAACTGATGATAAAGAAATGAATTATTCATCGAATACAATTTATGCACATAGAACACATTTCTTTGTTTAAAACGCAAATAAGGCGAATTCAGCCATTAATCATTTAGGTACATATGTATTAATACAGCTGCTTCCTGCATGACGAAACAGGCTTAAATATTTATAACTCCTGAACTTAAGCTTCCGCTCGAAAGCCGCGCATCTTTAGAATTGTTAAAAAAAAAAACCAAAAACAAAACTGCGCACCAAATAAATTTACAAAAAAAAATACACAAATTTGATTTTCCATTTGCAGGCAATTTCACTGATCTTCGTTTAACGGTAAATGTCAAACTAACAAGTGTCATTCGGGCATTATAGATGTGCGGGCATTTATTTTTGGTCTCTTATGACTTTGACCTCTAGTCAGAGAAAGACGACATGCATTGATCAAACATGAATGCACACGCACGCACACACAAACATATATATATATATACACACACACACACTGTCAGAAGCGCGCGCGTGCTATTTGCCTACGCGCTCACTAACACATGCACACAACACAAATGTACGTAACGAGCGGCTGCAGTGGAAAATTTTTGTAAATATCTATGTAAACATGTGTGCGTGTGTGTGAGTGTGTGTGTTTTTGGAGTGTTTGCGCATGGTAAGCATGACACACAGACCGCGCGAACTTTCACCCGCGAAGTTAACTTACCTTGCGTATTGCTTTGGAGTCACCGGCCCGCGTTGGGATAAGCGTGTTATCTAAGTCAAAGTAGAACGCTGAGATTTTCGCACAAATGCCATCGAATGGTGTTGTGTGCTTAAGGCTCGTTGTTAACGTTGCTGTTGAAAGTTTGCTAGCGGCCATGAGTTATTGCCACGCACTGTTGTTGGAGCTGTCGACGCTTATGGGGGGATTCTATGGGACCAGGGGGTGGCAGCACATATATCATAAGAGCGTTATTCAAAAATATTGCGTATATTATTTATAAATTCTATTTAAAATTTTGGCGCCACTATTAGTAAATAGAAATTGTCTCTGCGAGGTAGTTGCACACGTTATGTTGGTTTAACAGCAACTAAATTGAAAACAAACTTTGTACTAAAGTTAAATAAGGGAACAGGTAAATGTAACCAAAGTAAGAGCGAAGCAATGACTGAAAGAAAGTGCACGCACGCACGATTCCATAGTCAGGCGCGTAAGTAAACGGACGGCAATTTAGGTTTAAGTCGCAACAGCTGGTTTCAATATTTATTTTACAAAACGTTTTGAGTGCGTAGCTGTTTTTTATTTATTATCTCGGACTCTTGCTGTTAATATTGTTTATTATAATTAAATATTAAGAATTTGTTAAAGTTACACAGCTTTTACACAGGCACTGTAAGTTGAGCAGCGAGAGAGGTCAGGTCGCGCGCCAATGGGCCAGAGCGAGCACGCAATACTCGCGGAGAAGAGCACATGTACATATAGTTTGTATAACTACAATAAAACAAAGGATCATTGGCTAGATAATATTTATAGCAAAAAATAGTTAAGCAAAATTCAAAGCTTTAGCTGCAAAATAATGTTTTTAGTAAATAAAATTTATTATTAATTTTTATTTTACAGCACTGCAGCTAACTACAGTGTGCCGTAATGTGTTTTTAAGTTATCGATATATCGCAACAGAATCGATATAATTTTTTGTTAAGGTGGCAACGCTGTTTGTTATTGTCGACCAATTTTGTTTACCAATTTGTGCAATTGATTGTAAGAAATATTTGAAAATACTGACAGAGAATTTTAGTAATGAGTACATTGGAAACCGATATCGAAATGTTATCGTCAGGTGGGCTATATAACTCTGATATTATACAGACTGCTGATTTATGTAATATATTAAAGCTGAAATCACCCCGAAGAAGAGCGGCGACGCCAAAGAAAGCGCCAAACTGGATGAATTAATTTCGCTGGAAACATTGCGTGAATCGCCTGTGCAGTGGCCAGAACGCTGTGAGTACCACACATCCACACAAAATACACATTATATATACGACTTACACCATTTAGTTCCCGGCATGGAGGAGTTCCTGACCATGAGCGAAACACCCATACACACACCAATCGCTGACTCTGCACAGATATTGTCCAGCAATAATATGGCCTCCATTAATCGTTAGTATCAGCCTGTCAGCCTGTTTGAAAGACCTTAAATGAAATGTTGTTACCATTACAGAGTTTGCCCGCCTGCCGCCGGAACAGCTGGTCGAGAAAATTAAAGAGATGCATGACCAAATATATAAACTAGGCCTGCGTGAATCCAAGGAAATGACGCGCGGCAAATTGTTGGGCATCTTTGATCGCGATCGTTTAACTCGGGCGAAAGCTATGCGCAATTAATTGTGCGGAGCAGCTGCGACTTCTGATTTCGCATTGATTATTTATAGTTGTATTTGATATATATATATATATATATATATATAATATTCACATAGATATATTTTTGCGTGTGGCTATCAATTAAATGCCCAATACCACAATTTGTAAAATTATGTTCGTGAGCTATGCAGTTATGCTAGTCAACAATAAATAACATTTATTTCCAATAAAGCATATGGCATACATATTTGTATATATAACTTCTGTATAGTCTACATGTAAACAGAAGGAAAGTTGAGCTTGGCATTGATCATGGTGAAGGTTCTGTGAGAAGAAGGGAGTGAGGAAAGGCACAGTATATAAATTCCGCTATGCATAATCCAACAACTAACTCAGTTGTGTGCGAGAGTGTGTGTATGGTGTGAGTGCTAGGTGCAGGTACCGTGTAGTATCTATATATATATATATATCATCATCAAGATGTATCTAAACTTTAAACTCACATTTACAGCAAAAAAAAGAGCGTTTTGTTTTTTCATACAAACACTCACTAATACATTTACACATACGAATACTCATGCATAGACATACATATATATTATTTGAATTAACACCTATTAACGGTTGCCTTATGAAAAAAAAAACCAACAACAACAAAAAATTCACAAATGCGATTATTTTGTTTAAATGTGCAATATGTTTGAATAGTAATGCGCAAGCTTCATATATTTTTATTATTTCATAAATAAGCTAAAAACCTAACCTAACCTTAAAAAAAAAACATAACCTAAAAAAAGCAATAAATAGAATCAAAAAAAAAAACAAAAGAGAAGGGAAATAGAAGAAAATTGCACTAATAATGTACTATTTTTGTTAGATTAGCATAAGATTTGGCAACCATGCGCCTGACCCATGGACCAGCCCAATAGCTCCAAGGTCAAGCTATAGATAACTTTAATCCTGCCACTGCATGGCAAAGCGCTGCTCGAAAGTGATGCGATTGTAGACACCGACATCGGCCAGCTGGATGGGATCGGTGTGGTAAGCGAAGCGCCGTATGTCAACCATGGCGCCATCGAACATCTCCTTCCATGTGGTCAAATCCGTGACGCTCATGTGTATCGGCAGCTGGGGATCGGGTATATCGATGGCCGCCTGCAGACGATCAAAGGCCTCAGCAACGGGGCCAACGGACAGATTCACCCAATATTCGGCCGGAAAGCGTTTATTCTCACAAAATGGCGCACCCTTGCGCATGATGAACACCAGCATGAGTATCTCGTAGCGTTCGGAGCTCTCATAGAAGCGCTTGGTGCGCGTCTTCTCCACAAAATCGATCAGCAATATGAGCGGCGTATAGTTCTGTAGATGCATGAGCAGCTCCCGATCTGTCCAGAGATAGCGACCGCCAGCGCCGCTCTTCACATTCAACATGCTCATATTGCTGGCCAACTGATGCTGCTGATGATGATGATGGAACTGCTGCTGCTGATGGTGCTGATGTTGCTGCTGCTGCTGATGCTGCTGCTGATGCTGATGATGGGTGGTCCCAGTTGCGGTATTCGGACCGGAGACACCGGAGACACCGGCGGCGACGGCACCAGTGCTGCCAGTTGCAGACGAAGTGCTCGGAGTGGGCATGTTGGCGAGAATGCCGATACCGCCAGTTTGTCTGAGACAGCCGACCTCCTCAACCATGTGCCGCAGCTGCAAGCAGCCAAATGCAATTAACCCTTAAGTGGCTGTTGCTGTGCGCGGGGCCAACTAGGCCAAGGTCAGTCCCTGGGCCAGCGGCCAGCTGTGGGTGGGTGGGCTGTGTGCTGTCTGGGTTTGTCCTGTGCAGCACCCAACTTGTTGCAATTTGCACGCCTCTCAATTTATTAGTTAACTTTTTACCAATTTGTTTTTGTATACTTGATTTTTCTTTTTTTGAATTGATTGTTTAAGCCAATGCTAATGTAAATGCACAAACCGAGGCCAAGTCGACAGCAGCAGCGCTCCTTGCTGCACGTGCTGGCTGGACGATTGTTGTGACGCGAGTGCGTGGCCAGAAATAGCCGACGGTGGCCGAACGAACAGCAGGGCCAGAAATTGCCAAAGCGAAAGGCAAACGCGAACGCGAAATGCATCTCGGCTAAACGACATCTTCGTCTCCGGCTGTTGCGTTTCCATTAACTTTAGGCCAAGTGCATACAGTATATAGGCGCATATAATATATAAGGACATAGCAACATATTTATAGTTTAGTTTTTTTTTATATCGTTTAGTCTTATCCTTGATTTTTTGTTTTTGTTACTTTAACATAAAAAAAAAATTTACGTAAATACACTTAATTATGTTTGTTGTTGATATGCCCTACTATGGGCAATAGCTTTAAGAACATAATTCAATTAACTTTTTCTCTTTTGCCTGATATTAATTATAGCTATATATATTAAACACTAATTTATGGGCTCCTGCAGCCGATAACAATCCGAGGCGATTTTCCATTTATCATTTTCGGCGGTTATGACAAAGGATTGCTGAAAGGTGCGCATCTGCTGCTCGGCATATTTAACTGTCCCGCTGGCCAAGATGATATACGTCGTCTGACCACCTACAGCCGGGTCAAGGATGGGCTGTGAGTCCAGCGTTGTCAGCTGATGACGCGACGACGGCAACTCCAAGAAATACCTTTCAATTGTCTCCCGACCCTGTGCTCCGTTGCCGTTCCAGCTAAAGTTAGCCGTGTCAATATACAAACGACCCATTTGCTAAAAACGACAATGGCATAGAAATATATTTGTTTTGTTTATTGCAACTATTGTTGCAATTGCCGGCTGGCATACGTACATGGCGCCGATTGTCCAAAGAGGCGTAGTATAGACGCGTAAAGTCTTCGGCCGTGCGACAGCAGGCTTCCACTTTGGCCTTAAGCTCCTAATAAAAGACAATAAGTACACATTGTTTAAATTATAATTTAAAATAATTGAAACTCACGTTGTTCATCGCGTTTATTTCTTGCCTATTCGAAATGAGCCAACCACCAAGTGAGAAGGGTTGCAATTCGCACGTATCGAGAAAAATAACAGCTGATACTTGAAGTTGGCTGCGCTCTGAATTCCAATTGGTGCGCTAATTCAATTCACAATTTTAAATTGCAAATGCACTCAACAAATAAGCACACATAAGATTCTGTTTTATAATATCTGTTGAGATTATAGATTTCCTAAAAAAAAGTCATGAGAATTTACAAAATATCACTACAAGTTCGCTGTTGCCATGCCCAACTATTGGCAATAGCTTTTATAATAGAATTCTCATTTGTTGCACATCAAGTGATAACATTTTCGATTGAGTATATTTAATTGTTAAAGAATTGGCTCCTGCAGGCGATAACAATCCGAGGCGATTTTCCATTTATCATTCTCAACGGATATCACAAACGATTGCTGAAAGATGCACGTCGGATGCTCAGCGTATTTGACCGTGCCGCTGCCCAAGACCATATACGTGATCTGATCGCCCACAGCCGGGTCAAGGATGGGCTGAGAGTCCAGCGTTGTCAGCTGATGACGCGACGGCGGCAAGTCTAAGAACTGTTTTTCAATGGGCTCACGGCCCAGTGCTCCGTTGCCATTCCAGGTCAATTTGGCACTTTCTATATACAAACGACCCATTTGCTAAAAATCAACGAAAAATGATCTATTTGCTTATGGCAACAAATATTACAATTGCCGTTTGGCACACGTACATGGCGCCGATTGTCCAAAGAGGCGTAGTACAAGCGCGTAAATTCCTCGGCTGTGCGATTGCATGCTTCGATTTTTGACCTTAGATCCTAATAAAATGCATGTAATAATAGTACTTAATTCAATTTTAGTATCTTACTCTGTTCATTCCGTTTGCTTTTGGTTTGACTTTAAGAAATTGATGACCGACAGGAAAATTTGCTGCGCTTGATCAAAAACTGGTTAGCTAACGAAATAATATCACAATTTAAAATACCCGTGCAGGCAGCAAATTGTGCTTGGTATTCCCTTTTCCTATGGAAAATCATTCAATTAGAGCTGATTCAATTGACCTTTCGAACAGCTTCTCCAACAACTCTTCAATGTTTACTGTAAACGCGTTTCCTGCATTCAATTGTTATTTTTTTATGAGAAACTTGTGAGTAACTCGATTGAGTTCAAGTTTATGGAATTCTTTTCAAATCTGACAGCAGTTTTTGTTGCTTTAGACAAAACTATCAAGGTATTTTTGGTCGCGCACACGTTGCCCAGCAGCTTGTGCTCTTACTGACAGGTTGAGAAGAAAGGCTTCGATATATTTTACGAGGCGCGCGTTAAGGCGAATAGCGATTTATCGAGTTTGCAATTATCGATATATATCGCTGTTAATCAAATCGGATTCCCATTTGACTGTCCAATAGACTGATAAAACTGACATTTTACTGTTAAATGTTATTCGCTGGCAACAACTTTTGTAATATACAATATAAATACAAGCATATGTAAATATTATTGGTTTATTGTATCATATAGGCGATAACAATCCAAGGAGATTTTCCATGTATCATGCTCTGTGATTATGACAAAGGATTGCTGGAACGTCAAGAGCTAGCAAATGCGATTTTCGGTGAAGTTGGCTGCGCTTCGACTGAGCATAAATGCAATTCACAGTTTTTAATACCTTTGCAGGCGCCAAATGGAGCTTTGTATTCCCTTTTTGGAGGCGTCAAGGATCTGTGCAGAGGTTATTGATGCAAATATTAAGTGTCGATACCTTGTACATCATTAAACACCAAGCGTTCATGTAATTGAGTTACCGAATGGCAGCACTTTAAGCGAAAATGGCAGCACTTTTAGTGACAGTAGACCGTAAATCGCACAACTTCAAAACATTTAACAAAACCCTATTAGCGTCTCCTAAGAAATTCAAATGGACCATTTCTAAGCACTAAGCAGACATTTTAAGTGTCTCTTTTGTATGATAATATTAAAAAATAAAAACAAATCTTAAAATATGTTTTAAGTTATCTGCAATTGATGCTATTTATACCTTAAGAGAAGCTCAATGCAGTTCCAACCGATGTAGTCCTTGTCAAAATTCACAAAAAAAACTCTTGTTATTTAAGAACAAATTGTTAATGATTTATTGATACCGCACTGAGAACTCACTTCGTAAAAACTCCTGCGACGAAATGCATCAGCAGCGAAAGCTGTCAATGTCAAATTGCAAAACAAAATGGCGTCGATCATTGGCGTGCGTTAAAGCGAACTGCGATTAATCGACTTTGTAGTCATCGATATATTGGTATGGAATCGATTTGGGAGTCAGGCAACATCGCGATATTTCACACATTAGAACAAAGAGCAAAACATCGAAATATTCTTGTATATCAAAGATCCTTAGATATGAATTTCAACATCAATCACCAAGTCCTTGACCGCCATTGTAATTGCAAAAAGTAAACAAAGATCTGTCATAATTAGTTTGAAGCCCGATCGAATAGTAAACAAGCCCCGTTCCAGGGTCCTAGCTCGGAATTGGGCTGTGCTTTGAACAGCCGATCAGTCGGTCATTATCTATATAGAGATAATTAGTTTATTGGCTGCTTAACGCGATACAAATCCGAGGAGATTTTCCATTTATCATTCTCAGAGGTAACGAGAAAGACTTGATTGAAGGTGCACATCGGCTGCCCAGGATACTGGACGATTCCGCCGACCAGGATCGTCGTTGTCAGCTGATTGCCAACAATTGAGGCCGGCATGGGCAAGGCGTCCAGCGTTTTCAACTCATGATGCGACGACGGCAATTCCAAGAACTTTTGTTCGATGGCCTTGCGGCCGTATGTGCAAATGCCATTCCACGTTAATTTTGCATTGTCCAAATAGAAATAGCCCATTTCCTGCAATAATCAACAAAACGAACGAATTGCTTCAAGCCACGCTTGCAATTGCCGATAGACGTACGTACATCGCGCCGATTGTCCAGAAAGGCGTAGTACAAGCCCGTAAAGTCTACGGCCGTACGGCCGCACAGTTCCAGATTGGCCTTGAGCTCCTAATGAAAGTGATTCCCTTTGACTTACTTCAATTTCAAATTTTATTAAGAAAACACTCACGTTGTTCATCGCGTTTATATTTCACGGAGTGAGTAGGGCTCCAGTTTTCCGATTTCGGCGAGTTTCGCAGTGAAGTTGGCTGCGCTTCGATTGACATAAATGCAATTATCAGTTTCGAATGCCTTTGCAGGCAGCAAATGGCGCGTTGTATTCCCTCTTGGAGACGTTAAGGATCTGTTGAGAGATTGTATATAGAGAATAACAAGTCACCTTTTAATAAATCGAGAGTCATGTGGTGTGTAAAATAAAATATTCCATAAGAAATATTAAAAACCTCTAAGGGAGCTCTGAGCAAATGTTTAAAGTTATTTGCACTCTTGTGCCCTGCTTTAAATTGTAACTATTTACAACTTACAACAAGCTCAATGCAGCTCCCACAACTTATTTTTGATCCCGCACTGAGAACTCACTTCGTACAACTCCAGCGACAAAATGCATCAGAAGCGTGAGCTGTCACTGTCAGTTTGAGAAAAACAAAATGGAGTCGATAAAAGGCGCGCGCGTCGAGGCGAATTGCGATTTATCGAGTTTGCAATAATCGATATATCATTATAGATTAAATCGCATTAATTGGTTGCTCTCCGAATATATTAATAAATTCCTAATTAAATGATTAAACAACCAATGAAACATCATTTTTTAATAGAATAAGTAGGATGCAACAGGACAAAACGATATATTCTTATGCGGCTGTTGCACCGCTTCAACTTTTAACTACGTACGATTAGAGTCAACATGTCCAAAAGCTATTCGAATTTATATAGTTAGGTTCACTCTTGCTTTTCTGACAGTATCCGAAAAGTAAAGAAACAAGTTAGTTGTCGCTATGCCTCACTACTGACAATAGCTTCGATAACATCATTTTATTTATTATATGTTTTGATGTACAACAATTGATAATCAAAGAAACTATAACAGGCGATAACAATCCGAGGTGATACTCCATTTGTTATGCTCATAGGCTATAACAAAGGACTGATTAAAAGCGCGCAACGGCTGCCCAACGTACAAGACCGTGCCACTGGTCATAATGATGAACGTGGGCTGGCCCCCCAAGGAGTAGAGGAACGGCTGGGAGTCCAGCGTTTGCAGTTCATGACGCGACGGCGGCAAGTCCAAGAATACCTTTTGGATGGCCTGACGGCCAAGTATTTCGTTGTGATTCCAGGTCAATTTGGCGCTGTCCAAATAGAAGTAGCCCATTTTCTGCAAGAATCAAAATAATAATATGCCAATTGTTGATTCATGTACATACGCACATCGCGTCGACTGTCAATAAAGGTATAGTACAGATCCGCAAAGTCATCGGTCGTCTGAGAGCAGTCCTCTACTATGGCATCTATCTCCTAATAAATGATTCCGTTCAATAATACTCATTAAATTTCAATTTCATTTAAATGCATTGACACTCACATCGTCCAGTGTATCCATTTGTTTTTTATTTAAACGTTATCACGGAAAGAGGAGAACTGCAATTTGCAGATATCGATTGACGGCTTGCAGCGAAGTTGGCTGCGCTTCAAATGACAAACGGTGCGAAAGTTCAATTCACAATTTTAAATACCTTCGCAGGCAGGCAGCAAACGATGCGTTAAATTCCCTGGACGAACAGACAGAGCAACAACACAAGCGTCCAATTGGAGATGTTTAAGATCTGCTAACTTTGTATTATTTCTGCAACAAAATGCACCAATAAAACAAATTAACTCGAACTATATCGTTTCAATTGTTTGGGTGTAATTCTTAAGGTTCCCACATCATTTTGCGAGCAATTTAAAAGCAATAGTTCTTTCCACCCACAGAGTAAAACTATACTATTTCTTAAAAGCCTTGCAGAACTTTCGTAACTTTAGCCAAAATCTTCAAAAGACTTTGGTCTGACACCTTTTGCTTAATTTCAAATACACTAAGCAGCCATTTTAGCTGTCACTTTATGGTAAAAAAAAAGAGAAACAAAAAGGAATTAGTTTTGTGGTGTACTGAAACTTGCCACTTATTCGATGAAGAACTTAAATGATCTCTCGCAACCCGGGACAAACACCTAGCAAAAGGTTCAATAAGAAAATATTTGCATGCGCATTTGCTGCTTTAAATTATAGTTTATATGCAGCTTACACAGATGTGAATCTTTCCAAAAACTCACAAAACTGTCGTATTTTAGAAAAATTAAACCAATTAAGAGCTCATTTCGCACAACTCCTGCAACAATATTATGTTGACACTGTCAGATTGAAAAAAAAACAAAATGGTGTCGATGATAGGCGCACGTTAAGGCGAATAGCAAACTATCGACTTCAGTCATCGATATATCGTTATAAATTTAAAGCAATTAAAGCAAGCGCTGTAAGTGCTGCGATAGTTGAACTTTAAAAATTCATCGATAAGCGGTAAAGATGCTGCACGACATTCGAATAATCGCGCTGCCTCCTTTATCGGCAACTTTAAATTGGCAGTATTTAATAAAATACACATGAAAGTGAAGTTCGTTCATCGAAAATGGAATTTTGATAAAAATAACTTAAAGAAATAGACACGACTCCGACTCTCGCATGTTTCTTATGTGGGGAAACTTAAACGAAGTATTGCCAATGGCAGCTACATCGATAGTTCCCAAATAGAGTTTCGCAAACATAGCGGTAATCTGTTGCAACGGGCGACGAAAATACTTGGCCAAACACTGAAGAAACTTGCAAACATATATTATATTTGTGAATAAGGACTACACTAGACATTACCACGTGATACAATTTGAAACTAGCAAAGGGAAATAGATACCGAAACATTTATCAATAACGAATCAAGTTGGTTATGGGAAAAGAGCGACGCAAACTCATGCATTTCTCACGATCGATGAACAGAGCGTTGACCTTGTTGCGCAAATCCTCCTCCAGGATGCAGCGGGTCTTGAGCAAAGACTGATGGGTGGCCTCCGCCTGCTGCAGCTTATGGTGTAGCACGTCGACAGTGCCTTGCAGGTCCTGCACCTCCAGCACAAGGCGATCGTGGGCTGTATCCCTGCACGAGAATACGGCGGGTGAGAGACGATTCAAAGATAAATATGATTAATTCATGACTTACTTGCACAGCTCCATGCCCTCACGATGAGAGCGCGCCTCGAGACGCGTTTGCGCCACCTTAAGCGGATTCGATTTGTCCTGTATGGCCTTCTGCAGGAGAAACAGATGTTTCTCCATATCGAACAGCTCCTGCTGCACCTTCTGTAGATGCATCTGTACGCGACTCTTCGCGCCGGCCATTTCCTGGGCGCGCCTATCCAGCGCATTGTTCGTATTGTTCCAGAAGTCCCAGACAGAGGAGGCCACGGCATTGACCACGTTCTGTGAGTCGCTGCGCAGCTGCGACAACTTGGCGCGTTCCGCCTGCGAACTGGATTGGAATTTGATGGGCATGCAATGGGATGATGGATAACTGAGTAGCCTCTTACCGCTTGACATGCTCACTGCTGGCCAGTGCCCAGGAGTCCTGTGTGCTGACCGTCGGATCGTACTTCTCGATGCCGCCGAAGTAGGTGATGCCGCGACTGTAGTTGTTCAGGCGATGGCACATGGAGTCAATGCCCATGGTGGACTCCTTTTGTGTTACATCGATTTCCAGCAAATGCTGGGCGCCACGGCAGTCGATCGCCTGCTTGGCAATCTTCTCGTGCAGATCCTTGAGACGATCGCGCGAATTGCGCAAATGATTGATCTCCAGTAGCAGCGCCTTCTCCACATTATCGTGCACCTTCTCCATGCCCTGACGTCCCTCGCGATGGAATAGACACTCCTGGGCGATATGCAGCGGTATCTCCAGATCCAGCATCGCCTTGCCGCACTGCCGCTGCAGCTCATTAATGTCGGACATCTCGCCAATCAACTTCTCCAGCTCGGCGTTTAGCTCGTTGCGCCAGAATGTCAAATCCGTAATGCGTTCACCCAAACGGCGACCGGCATCCCGCTGGCCCATCGATGCCGTCTCGTCCGTCTCGCGCATAAGACGCACTGCATCATTGCGCATGCGCTCCGACATGTTGCTGCGCATGAATCAGCCAATTCAGTGGACAGCATTTCATATAGGCCAATAATTTGACTCACCGATTCGTGTTGGACTCGCCGTAGATGCCAATATTGTTGTTGTGCCACTCGTTGTTAGTGTAGCGCGTATAGAGTGCGGCACGTGCCGCATGCTGTGGATTGCGCTCGAATCCGGTAACAAGATTCGGAAATATCATGCCCTCCGTTTTCATGCCCTGGGGCACAAAGCATGGCTGCGTCATCTGATTGGTAACCGGCTGCTCCGGCATATGCTTCACCTCGATCATCTCGAAGGCCATTTTGGGCCGCCACGGATGCCGCTGCGTTGTCTCATAGGAGGCGGCCAATCGAGTTGGCACTGTCGCACCGCTGATGGGCTCCATGCAGGGCGGCGCACCCGCATGGCTCCATGGCTGCAATTGAGAATACATGACGCTCTGTGTCGGCAACGCAGTGTTTCCATCGTGCTGGTTCGACATGATTGCTCCAGTGCTTGATACTCCGAAAATTTCAATTACTTGGAATTTGGTGCAACTACTATTAAGGTAAAATTAAAAAAAAAAAAAAAAAAAAAATACGGCGCGAAAAAAATATTCCTACACGATATGAAGTTGTGCGAGTTTGTAAGATAACTAAATAATAAAAATGTACTTAGCATTAGATAGTAAAGCAGCGCCTACTGCTGTACATTTTGCATAAATCAATGTTATTTTTTATGTGTTTAGTGCCTGGTGCTGGTTACATATGATGATAGGCTGATAGATGATACATATGATTCCATGAGATTGCGATGATCCTTGCGCTCTTTGTACTCGTTCATATCCGCTGTGGGCCATTTATCAAGCAGATTATCCTTGACCAAACGATGATCAAATTTACGATTTTCAAGATATAAGTGCTTTTGGTTTTTGGTGATCTCATGACCTTTCAGTGGTGCCATTGCATCCAATAAGTCTTGGGCTTGCTCACTCACAATCGGCACACTTGAGCGCAATAGCAGATTCTTGAGGGTTTCGGGCGCCTTCTGTGGATTTGGATTTCGTTGCCTTGATAAATTATCCTCGGTCAACCAGCAGAGCATTTGCAAATAATGTCTAATGCACTGGTAACTGTAGTTTACCACTGGAATTCCGCAACTGAAGACGACGCATTGGATATTGACTTTAATATTGATTTAACTTGGCTTGGTAACTTAGTAGCCGCTGTGGTTGTTGATAGCGTGCGTTTTGTAAAATCAATGGCATTGAGTGTATTATGCTATGGTTTAAGTTCAATGTCCAACTTGACGACAAGCGAAATTGGGGCGGACTATTTATTTTATTTACATATTCATTAGAGCAAATGAGCTGTTAATTTGCAGTTTAAATGCAGCGCCACAATGGAGTGAATACATATCGATATATCAATATCGATATATTAATCGTGTTTCTTTAGTTTTACTTTTAATTTAATAATATTTAATAGTCGCTTGAAATTTCAGCATAAAATACACGAATATAAATTAGATGTGCCGATAAAATCCCCAAAGCCATACTTAAAAAAATTAATCTGTTAACACAATTAATCGATAGAGCAGGCATATCCATGAGCGTGTCACGCACGGCATGCCGCAGTGTGAGTGTATACACATGACTAACACACAGATGTGCGATGTGCCCCACGACGAACACGGTCAACGTAAAAAAAAAAAACAGTAGACAACACTTGCAAATCGAAACGAAACGCTGGCTGAAGCAGAAAGCAGGCGAAGGCAACATAATCAAAGCACATACGAATGTGACAGTCTACACAGTTCGAATACGGGCTTGATTGAGCGATTTGCACAACACGCGAATAATATTTAAAATAGCGGAATACAACCAAATTCGATGCCATGAGCGCCAACAAACCAAGCGAGGCGCCTACAGCGGCAACAGCAACAACAACAACAGCAACAACACCGTCAAGCGCAGCCGCCAGCGAGGCGGATGCCGAAACATCGGATGCCGCCACAGGAACAGCGGCTGCAATTGCGACTGACGACTCGGCCACACTGGAGGCCGAAGAGGGATTGACCGAACTGAATCAGTTCATCGGCGAGCTGCAGGAGAAGATCGACGCAAAGCGTCAGCTGCGCCAGCAGAATGCCAACTTTGAGCTGCCCGGCGATGAGTATTTTGCGCGCCTCGACTCCAGCCTGAAGAAGAATACGGCATTTGTGAAGAAGCTGAAGGTCTTTACGAGCACACAGCTGGAGGCGCTGCTGCGCGAACTCTCCGCCTTGAATCTGAGCAAATACATTTCCGAAATATGTGCTGCACTGGCCGAGGCCAAGCTCAAGATGACAGATGTGCCCGCTGTGGTGACATTGGCCTCCAAGCTGCACTGCACCTACGCGGACTTCAATACGCAGTTTCTCGAGGCATGGCAGAAGGCACTCAATATCAAAGCGTCCGAGAAGATAAGCAATCCGAGTAAATTGCGCGTGGATTTACGTCTGTTCGCCGAGCTGGTCAGCTCTGGCGTCATCCAGATGAAGCCGGGCTTGGCGCTGCTGGGCATGGTGCTGGTGCAGCTGATAGCCCAGGACAAGGATGATCATAGCAACTTTTCGATAATACTATCATTTTGCCGCCATTGCGGCGAGGAATATGCCGGCCTGGTGCCACAGAAGATGCAACAGCTGGCCAAAAAATATCAAGTGGAGGTGCCGAAATCGGATTTTCTGAGCGCCGACAAGCAGCTAAATCTGCGCACCATGCTCAAGGGATATTTTAAGGCGCTCTGCAAGCACGTCCTGGCCGAGCAGGCCGCATTGATGAACATGACCAAAAACATACGACGCACCATGGAGTGCAAGGGCGAAATAAGCCAGGAGAAACGCGAGAAATGTGAACTGATGCAGGCGAGCTTTGACAAGCTGCTCGCCTCGGCCCAATCGCTATCGGAGCTGCTGGGCGAACCGCTGCCGGAGCTGACCAAAGAATCGGAATGCTGCAATCCGGGCACTGTCATTGACAATATGCTGGACAGCGCCGCATTTGGCACACTCGATCCCTGGGGCGATGAGGAGACGCGCGCTTTCTACACGGATTTGCCCGATTTGCGTCAGTTTCTGCCCAACTTTTCGGCACCCAAAGTCGATCTGGAGACATTTGAAGAGCCCAGCGAGCTGACCGAGGAGGCCATCGATGCTAATATCGACGCGGAACTCGACATGGATGATCCGCCGTCAACGGCCAGCGACACGGCCCTCGACAAGGAGCAGGAGGAGCAGCCAACAGCTGCTGCTGCACCCACAACTGAGGCGGCAGCTGCTGCAACAGCCGGAGCTGCAGCTACTGCACCTGCTGCGCCGATTGACAAGAAAATGGGCAGCGCACTCATGGAGTTGGGTCGCCAGCAGCAGCAGCAGCAGCAGCAGCAACAACAGCAAACGGTGAGTAGTCCGCCTATATTGAGCTAATCAACGTTAAGATAGATACGCCTCCCAACCCATTAAGTATATTTAGTCTAGAAAAGTACCAGCAACCGAAGCGATATATCTTAGTCTTAACGCTATCATTTAACTGCAATGGGAACGATCTGTCGATAGGCTAGTTAGATTTGCAGATCTAGAACATTTAACTTCTGGGCTAATACGCCCCGCTCCAATTGGCATAAAAATTCTATATAAAAGGTAAAAACTCAGTTGTAATGTTTTTTTTTTTTACTAGCAATTTAAACTAATTCACCGCAACGCGTGGGAAATGTGTGAAATTTGGCATATTAGTTGTAAGCTAGATAAAGTTAAAAATTAATTTGGGATGCGTTTGACTGCTTTTCCATGCATAATCCACTTGAACAGCCGAAAAATGGGTGGAAAAGGAGAGGGGACACGTTTGAATTTAAATAATATATCTCTATATGCTAACACATCTCTCTCTTTCTCTTTCTTTCTCTCGCTCTCTCTCTCTCTCGCTGTCTCTCTCTCTGACTGATCGCATGCAGCAGCAACAGCAGCAGGCACAATCGCAGAGCCAACAGCTGCGCCAGCAATTCGACGTGTTCCTTCTGAATCTGTTCAATTGCGTTAACAAGGAGCTGATCGATTCGGCGGCAATCGAATTTCTGCTCAATTATAATACAAAGCATCAGCGCAAGAAGCTAACCAAGACGATTTTTAGTGTGCAGCGTACGCGACTCGATATATTGCCATATCTGTCGCGATTTGTGGCAATTGTGCACATGTGCAACACGGATGTGGCCGCTGATCTGTCCGATTTGCTGCGCAAGGAATTCAAATGGCATATACGCAAGAAGAACCAACTGAATATCGAGTCCAAGCTGAAGATAGTCCGTTTCATTGGCGAGCTGGTCAAGTTTGGGCTGTTCAAGAAATTCGATGCCTTGGGCTGCCTGAAGATGCTGTTGCGCGACTTTATACACCATCACATCGAGATGGCGTGCGCCTTTGTGGAGGTCAGCGGTGTCTATCTGTACAACTGCCGGGATTCGCGTCTCTTGATGAACGTCTTTCTCGATCAGATGCTGCGCATGAAAACGGCAACGGCCATGGATTCACGCCATGCGGCACAAATCGAGAGCGTCTATTATTTGGTTAAGCCGCCAGAATCGGCTAAGCGTGAGATAACGCCACGGCCGCCCATGCATGAGTATATACGGCATCTGATCTTTGAGGAGCTGTGCAAGCAGAATGTCGAGCGTTGCATCAAAATGCTGCGACGCATCAATTGGCAGGATCCGGAGATAAGCAGCTATGCCATCAAATGCCTCAGCAAGGCATATCTGTTGCGCTTTCCGCTCATACGCTGCCTGGCCGATCTTGTCTCTGGGCTGAGCTCCTATCAGCCGCGCGCTGTCACCATTGTCATTGACAATGTGTTTGAGGATATACGCGCCGGGCTGGAGATACACTCGCCCAAGATGTCGCAGCGTCGCATCGCCATGGCCAAATATCTGGGCGAGATGTACAACTATAAGCTGGTCGAGTCAACGCATATACTTAATACACTGTATTCGATAATATCGCTCGGCGTGACATTGGATCAGTCTGTGATCTCGCCGCTGGATCCGCCCGAGAGTCTATTTCGCCTCAAGCTCGCCTGCATGCTGCTCGACACCTGCGGCCCCTACTTTACCAGCCAGGCCACGCGCAAGAAGTAAGCCCCCCCCCCCCCCCCTTTCAATATTTCAATGGGCCAACACATAATTGAAAGCCAATTCAAACTCAATTTTTAATACTCTTCACAGATTGGACTACTTTTTGGTGTTCTTGCAGCACTATTATTGGCACAAGAAATCGCATCCGGTGTTCAGCAAATCGGAGAACACCTCGGATCTGTTTCCAATACTCGTCGATCACACCTATCGCGACTGTTTGGCCGGTGTGCGACCGAAGCTCAAGCTGTATAAGAATCTGGAGCAGGCCAAGGAGGCAATCGATCAGCTGCAGGAGCAACTGTATCCGCAGCTTAAGGCCAGCAGCAATAATGCCCAGGACGCCAGCCTGACGACAATTAGCGAAATCAACGAATTGGACGAGGGCGTAAGTTGCATGGACAAAGTTTTAATGACCATTTCAGTGATTCGATCGATACTCATTGCTTCTCAATTTTGTTTAGGTTACGGATGATTCAGCTGGCTCATCGAATGATCAGCGCGAACGTCAGGCCGCTGGTGGCTCGGAGGCCGATCAGGCGAACGATTGGACTGAATATGAGGCGGAGCCAGCGCCGCCGCCACCGCCGCCAGAGAAATCCAAAGAGGATCTTGAATTTGAGCAAATGTACGAAAAGATGACCAGCGATTCGTATCAGGAGCGTCTCAAGGAGCCGCCACTCAAAGCCACCAACAAAGATATACCTGTGCCCATGATGGCACGCCTGCAAAAGAAATCCTACGACCAGATAATGGGCAACAATGTGCCACAGATCTCAAAGGCCTGCGCCAATGCTGCCGTCGCGTCTGCCGCCAACGCCAGCGCCAATGCCCACGCCCATGCCTCGGATAGTGCCAACAATTTACCAGCAAACGCAGCCGCATGCAGCGATCCGCCTGCTGCAGAGGGTGGTGGCGGCAGTGGTAGCGGTAGCAAGGGCAGCGGCGCTGTATCCTTTGTGCTGATGGTGCGCGGCAATAAGGGCGGCAAGCAGCAGTTCAAGTCATTTGTGGCCCCATCGGACTCGCAGCTGGCCATCAATCTAAGGCTTCAGGAGCAGAAGACGCGAGAGGAGAAAGAGAAAGTGAAACGCCTTACGCTAAACATAACCGAACGCATCGAGGAGGAGGATTATCAGGAGTCGCTGCTGCCGCTGCAACAGCGCAACTTTACACAGAGCTATTACCAGAAGCCCAACAAGCACAAGTTCAAGCATCAAAAGGGTGCACCCGACGCAGATTTGATCTTTCACTAAGTGTCACCTGTTACAGTCGCAGTTGCCTGGTTGCCAAAGCGTTATCAAACAGACCAACAAACAGCGCCTGTCTGACCGACCGACCGACCGACCGCCCTCCCGCCCGCCCGACTGCCTGCCTGCCTGCCTGCCTGCCTGTCTGCTCAGACGCTCCAAGAGCAATCAATGCAAAGATATCTCTATGTATGTCCAGAGCCATAGACTGGCGTTCACAAGATGCCTTCAATTGCATATGGGCAGACGGACTAGCCAATGCCCAACTATGTTTGTGTACCCATTGTTAGCTCCTTTATATTGTTGTGGAACGTACTTAAGTTGGAGTGTTCTAATCACGCCAAGGCGTCTATGGCGAGCCTAGGCTCACACACTTACACACACACACACACACACACACACAAATGTGTATATATATATATATCTGTATCTCTCTATATATATATTGATATATACATATATATATATATTTACGGCTAATATGTGTTATTCATAATTCTATGGTTATGTACATAGACTTATAAAGATTTTATAATTGTGTAGATAATAGCAGCGCCCAGACTTGTTAAGAAAACATATTTTGTTTTTTTATTCAATAAACAAAACCCAAAAATCAAAATTTTCACGCAACATCTTCTTAATTAGCACCATAAACTCAACTCTATGAAATTGTAAGTTGTAAGTCTGTTGAAGAACACATAAATAACTTTTAAATATTCTCAAAAAAAAAAAAAAACAGCTCTTCTCGTTAATACGAACGACTCGTAAAGTATTTTTTACTTTTACAATGAATTTAACAAAACGGAATTCGTCAAATCTTTTTCGAAGATCACTTTCATAAACTTTTATGATTGTTTACTTGAGCGACTAGTAAAATATATAAATTATTTCATTTTAACAGGGAAGAACGCGAAGTAGAACTAAGAGAGATCTGTTTGCTTAACAAAAAGGAACTTGTAAGTTCTTCAAGATTTCTCTCTTAAATATAACCAAGAAGTCGTAATAAGTAATTTTTAACTTAACAAGAACAACTCATTTAACAAAAATAAACTCGTAAGTTCTCCGGCATTTCTCTACTGAAGAAGACTTTCACAAACAGTACTCGAATATTATCAAGCTCAATAACAGCCCATCTAGATAAATAGTAGTTTAAACTTAACAATTATTTCTATAGTTTTATAGTTTTTCATAATGCTCAAGCATTAAACCAATACTTAAACCTAATTTGATTAATTTAATCTACTCTTTCTTAAACATAGAGATAGAATTCATTTGATATTAAAACGTTAACGTAATAATACTCAATTAGGCAAAGAGATTTTACAACGAATTGTTAAATGCTTGATTAAACTTAGGTTTAAATCTAATCTCAGATTATTTTAGTGTAGATTCGAGTGTGGAACGCAATTGTTATGAAACTTATTTCTACATTTCCTCTCGAGTATTTAATAACTATTGATTAGTTTGGCTCAAGCAGTCTCATCGATTGCTTGGAAGGAACAACCATGGCATATGCATCACTTTTGTCCAGCAGTGTCAGCCGGTGGCGTCTGCGGCAGCTGTGCATTGATAGCCATGGACTCGGTATTGAGCAGCATGGCCCAGTCTTCAAGTTTATGCCCCAGGCCCTGAGCTGGAGTTTGTGTCAACTGTGTATCAATGCCGATGAACTTGGCGTTGTGGAGCATCATTGCATCCATTGCCCAATCTTCATTATTGTTATTTTCCAGCTCTTGGTTCGGCGTCTTTATCAGCTGTTTATCAATCGCAATTGATCCGGTATTGAGGAGCATGGCTTCCAGCACCCAGTTATCAATTTTGTTCTCCAGCTCTTGGATTTGGGCTTGTGTCAACTGACTATCAATGTCAATGAATTCGGTATTAAGGAGCATGGCATCCATTGCCCAGTCTTCTAGCTCTTGGTTTGGCGTCTGTGTCAGCTGTGTATCTTTGGTAATTGACTCGGCTTTTAGAAGCATATCGTTCTCCAGCTCTTGGATTGACGTTGCATCAATGGACATGGACTCGACGTTAAGCAGCATGGCCTCGAGTGCCCAATCTTCATCATTGCTCTCCAGCTCTTGGGTTGGCATCTGGGTCAGCTGTGTATCGATGGACATTGACAGGGTATTAATGTGCATGGCATCTAGTGCGCAGACTTCCTTATTCAGCTCCAACGTCTCCCTGTCGCTGACATTGAGCTGATCATCTGCGTTTGCCCACGCTTCCTGTAGAGCGGCCAATTCGCTGTACTTGCGATCGCAGCGCCAACGATCGAGCCGGCAGTTATTATCTTTTTTCAGCTGGCAGCTGCGTATGTGATTGCATTTGGCTATTTCGTCGTCCGTATACGGCACTATCTCGCGCCTGTGCACAGCCTTGATCAACATGGCATTGATGTGGCAATCGGAACGTTTGGCCCGGCGATCCCGATCCTTGCGCCGCAGTCGCCGCTTGGCGTCCCACACGCAGTTGAAGAGCGTCATATTAACACGCAGCTTTGTTCTGCGGCACAACATGTTCACCTCGGCGGCACTGTGCACCCTTCTCAAATCGCTGTTTTTTATTTTCTATGGAAAATGGACTTTCAGGTTTAAGCATCGCGATCTTTGTTTTGAATTTTGCGTACTTACGAGTGCTGCATACATTTCCTGTAGGCGTTGCTTGTCATCGGCATCCACTGCCAGGCTTAATATATTTTTTTCCTCCTCATTTTGATAGTTAATCAGCTCGCGCGTTAAGCTATGCGGCATATATTGCAACATCTCGACATATGTTAAAAAGCAACTGCAACTGTAAAGCAAATAGTATTAAGCTCTGTTGCTTGCCGCTCAATAAGCACATTTTGTGGTATTTTCATTGTTGCACACATTGGTCACACCGTGCAGCACAGCTCGGCCAATAGAATTTGAAATTGGTAAGCTGCCGATTTACGTGGAACTGATGGGTATCGATGCTCGCTAAACTATTTTAAAATACTTATCTGGCAAGGTTTTTGGCAATTATTTACCTTTGAATAGCTGACACCTCAAACTTAAAGTCCCCAGCTTATAAGAGTCACAACTGCTCATATAGGGATTGGCTCGGTTCGTAGTCCTGACCATGAATATATATAAATATATAAATATAAATGCATAAATATTTGAATTTTATAATTCAATTAAAGGTCTATAAATTGCATTGAAACTCGACATTTAATTTTCTGTTTCTTTTTTATTTCATTAAAATTAGCATCAAACAGTTTTTATTATATGTTTATTATTTTATATTTCAATCAAATTGCCAGTGTTTCCACCTTGTATTTATAAACAATTATTTACTCGTTTCTTTCTTCTTTTTTTTTTATACACTCAAATACATTTCATTTTGTTGTTGTTGTTAATCAGTAATCAGTACAAATCGCAAAAATATGTTGTTTTTTTTTCCTTCTTGTTTTATATTTAATTATCGTAGCATTAATATACTATTAATGATCAAAAACTTGAAAAAGGCACGATTCCTAAAAAGAAACTCGAACCTCTCGAGGGTTCATAAATAAAAATCGGGGCACAATTTGTTTGTTTCCTTTTGTTTGTCATATAAAATTAACAATTACAAGCTTAAATGTTAATACGCTTAAATATTAATTGTAAAGTTAGATTTAAAATAATAATATATAAAAAAAAATAATAAACATACATATAAGAAACACGAAAGAATTGACGGCAAACAAAAATTGGGCGCAAGTCCATAAAAGTTAACAAAATCAGTTTGTTTTTTTAGTGTTTGTTTTTTTGTTTTTTTTTTTTTTGAAATTGGCATAAATTCAGTTTTTTGTTTTGTTTTAATTTTTTTTTTTTTTTTGGATCGTTTAGCTAATAAATATATATTGCTAGATTGCATGGACATTAATAAATTAGGCGATCCGAAAAGGCGTTGCCAGGCGCAACTTTTGCCAAATACTTAAGTTACGAAGTTAAACGAAATAATAATATTAAGTATTATAATTTCATAATGTGCTGCACGCAAGGCATCGTTCCAAAAAACAATTCATGTGACTTTTTTTTTAACAACTGTTATTGATTTGCTTTTGAATATTTTCGTTCTTGGAAGTCAGCAGTTGAGGCGCACATAGATGAAATATTACAAATGGATCGTTCGTTGATTTTAGTTGACATATAAGTAACAGGGGCACAGCTGAGTGTACCAAAAGGCTTTTAAGTGTTGTTTGTAGATCGTTTGCTGCGTTCTTTGTTTAGTTGATGCGTGGATAAATTGCTGTTGTTTGTGCGTTCAAAATTTTGTTATTTGTTTTGGCTGTTTAGCAATGGAAGCTTTTCCTTTTGTTGTTATTGTTGTTGTTGTATACCACGTACATACAAGTACATATATAAAATCTAAAATGTATGGTATATATGTATATAAATAAATATATATTGCAAGGCACAATTCGTTTGCTGTGTGTGTGTGTGTGTATATATACATATATAGTTTATATAAAACTTTGACTTAGTTATGAACGCGTTTCAATGTCAGTTTAGACTTTTGTTTCAAGCATTTTGTTTTTGTTGTTTGTTTCTTGTTAAATGTTGCACGCGCACCGTTTTGTAGAAGCTGCTTCATTTGTGTGGCTGGAGGGCTCGGGCATGGGGCTGGGATTGGGATTGGGATTGGGGGGCTGGAGTTAATAAAGGGACAGTCAGTTGTTGAATGGCAAATTTCACTAAAGCAAACAATGGGGGCAACTGTTGCTGCGAATTATTTGCCCGCATAGATGGGATTCTTGAAGGTGGATGTGGCCTGTTTGTATATAGGATTCTCGCCCTGCAAAATAATTGTTAATAATTAGTACATTGATATTTGTTGAAATGGGCTCGATTGGCTTACCGTGTCCCACTTGGCGTTCATGCGCTCCTTCTCGAAGCGCGCGAATTCGCGACGATCGTGTATGGTGGTGAGCAGCTTCCAGAGCAGCAATATGGCCAGGCCGATCAGGACAATGGCCGCAATGACGCCCAGCACAATGCCCAGCATGAAGACCTTGGGCGGGCATTCCTTCTCCTCCTGGGCATGCACAACCAGTTCGCCCACTTCGCTATATTTGAACGTAAATTTGCAATCGTCCTCGTCGAAGAAGACGCATAGCTGCTCATCCTTGTGCTCATCGATCTTGACCTTCTCGACGCCAACGGGCGTGAATGTTGTACAGTTTTTGGCACAATCATCGCCATTCTTTAGCTCGCCCGTATGATACATTTGACACTGGACACAGTCCTTGAGCTCGTGACAACGGCCCGAGCATGTGGGGCATTTGTCACAGTATTTGCCCGAATAGCGGCCATCGTCCGTCGATTTGCATTTGCAGACGCCGCACTCGCAGGTGCCATGACCCGAACAGATCTCGCCGCCATTCGGTGGCATGCACGTGTCCTTCGACGTCTGGCAGTCGCAGCTGTTGCCCGTCCAGCCGGGCTTGCAGACACAGCGATTGCACTCGCAGATGCCGTGATCGGGTCCCGAGCATAGCAAATTCTTTCGGCGCTCACAGCTAAAGTTCTCGCATTCGCAATATTTGCCGGAGATGATCTCCTCGGGATTGGTACGCTTATGGCACTCACAGGCGCCGCACACACAACTGCCGCGTCCATTGCATTCGGCAACGCTCGTATCATTGCCGGGACGGCACATATTATCGTTGACATTGTTCAAGTGCACGTCCGACATGGAGCACTCGCATGTGTTGCCAAAATGCTGCTCATCGCATTCACAGATGCCGCACATGTACGTGCCGTGGTTGTGGCATTTCTGCGAGTGAATCTCGTAGCCAGTGGAGCCGGCATGCTCGCAGGGGCACGAGCACAGCATCTCCAGGTCAATAATCATGCTCTCATTGATGCCCACCGGATAGATTTGAATCACCTGGAATACGCAGATGGATCAGAATACGGTTAACCGTCATCGGAATCAAAGATGAATGCTCCGACTAGAAGATTGCCTGCAACTAGTGAAGAGCTGCCCTTACAAGCTTTCATATCTTCTGCAATCCGAACACCTTATGCTGCTTCTTCCTCCCCCAATCACACACTATGGAAAATGCAGTTTGCATTAACTTCGGTGCTTATAGTCCGATCTCTGTGAAACTTTCAGGGCTTTAGTATAACATACCAGAGCGCAAGGCTCTAGCTTAGCAAGCAAGTATTTTCCAATCTTAAGTTAAATGGAAGAAGGGCCCCGAAGAAATTGAAATACTTTTCATCTGTGTATACTCTACGCGAGTCTACATACCAAGTTTGGTGTATCTGGCTTTAATGGTTCTCGAGTTATGCTTAAAAGTCGTATCTAAAAATCGCTATTTAACGATACTGTTAAAATCGATATTTATCGATACTCTTAAAATCGATATTTATCGATACTCATAAAATCGATATTTATCGATACTGTTAAAATCGATATTTATCGATACTCTTAAAATCGATATTTATCGATATTATGCAAATGGGAGGAGTTGTCGTTAAACACTAGATAATATGAATTTAAATTTTAAATTTCAAGACTAGTTTTAAAGCTCGATGCGTTCGCCCAGATGGACGAACAGATGAACAGAAGGACTCATGAATTCCCAGGCATGTTTCCTTTGTGAAAGGAGCACATGAATTTCACTCTCTTTAATCTGTTCCGTTCTTAATACATTTTCTAAACTCAATTTTTTGAATCCAAACGTAATTTGAAGCGATTTACAAACCTGATTCCAGTCACGCGGATTGGCCGGGCATTTGGTGACCGTTATTTGGGCGGTGAATGTGACCTTGTCGCCGACCTTGAGGCCGCTGCACTTGTTCGTCTTAATCTGTGGTCCATTTGTCAGGCAGCTGGACAAATACGTGATCTTAACATCGCCCATGGCATTGTCCTTCATCTCCACCGACGAAGAGATTTTCTGCAAGAATTGAAAATGATTTTCATTTGTATAAAGAATATATATACATATATATTCAAGCACTTACGCTATATTCCTCGCGCACCAGATCGACCACATTGGACGAATCATTGGACAAAATGGCGCTGGATGAGCCCTCAATGTGTCCGGAGAGCTTCTGATAGACGGAATACTGATTCTGTGTGACGGCAAAGATAATGTTGATCGCATTCTGTTTGACCTTCTGGTTAATTTGCGATATGCTCGGATAATCCTGTATGATCGAATGCGTGTACATGCCCTGTCCATTCAAATGGCATTCGCCATCGTTGGGCGTTATAACGCCGCCCAATTTACCATCGCCGGCATAATGGAAGCCCGCATCCGTCGAGAAGACAAGCAGGCGACGGGCCTGCTCCCGCCAGCCGACCTGCTGGCGACAGGCAATCGCCTGCATGATGGCATCGAAGCCGCCTTCGGGTGCATCCAAATTGCCAGAGACAGCAGCCTGTTTCACCTCGTTCTGTCCATTTTTTGTGTGTGCGTGCGTGTGTGTATATAAAGTTGTAAATTAATATAACAAATAATCGAATGCGATTGCTGTGGTGCACTTATTAGGCAGGCACACTCCTGCAGAAGCTATTTAGTCGCAAGCGAAGCGTGTTTCCAATTTCAATTCATTGAAAGTTTGTCGTTTATCGATAACAGCAGCTGATAATAAGCGTTTGCCTATCGATTAGTCTTTAGTTGGAAGCGAAGCCGGTTTTTGATCTAGTTGAGATTTCTGCATTTCGTTTATCGATAACTAATTTTAGATAGATTCCTTTCTATCGTTTATCGATAAATGTAGCTGGTTTTGGCTAGATTCCTTTCTATCGTTTATCGATAGCCGCAGCATAGTTTGGATAGTTTCCTTTCTATCGTTTATCGATAACTGTGGCTAATTTAAGATAGATTCCTTTCTATCGCTTATCGATAAATGTAGCTAATTTTGGCAAGATTCTTTTCTCCTTTTCCTTTCCTACCAACTATCGATAACTTAAGAACGTAAATCCCAATTCGGCGCTTGAAATACACTTTTCTATTTTTAGCATAACATTCTTTATAATTTTATTATAGGCCACATTAAAGTTCACTTAAAGGTCAGTTTTGCGCTTAATTTGATCGTTAATCGATAGCTGGCAAAAATAAAAGTTTGACTTAAACGTTGATAATTCATGTTATGCTCGTTATTTAACTGTAATCTCGGAATACAAGCTACTCAAATGTAATTGATCGATAAACTATCGATTTGCAGAGACTTCTTAGCCCGATATATAACGTATTTCAAAAGATTTAACTACTACGCTTTTTTATTTCTATCGTTATTTTCGGGCTTTGAACTTTCCTACTTACTAAGAGTGGTTAAATCAATTGCAAGTTATCGATAAATTATCGATGTGAAATAAGTCTCAAACTTCGACAATGAAGCTGGTAGATCTTTTATATGCTGCTATTATTTTGGTTACTAAGTGTAATAACTTGTTTTGATTAATTTTCTGCTGTTATCGATAACTTATCGAATTTCGAATAAAACGACGGGTTTCAATGGCGCTTAAAATGGAAGGTGACATAATATGTACTTTCACTTTTGCTTTTCGATTGGAAACAACGCTCAAATACGCTATAAACAGTTCTCAATCTTCCAGCGGACAAGCGTCTACCGATAAGATTGCCAACCAAATATAGTATATAGGCATACAGAAAAATGTAATCATATCGACAAGAGTGTGCCAGGGACAATGCAAACAACAAGACAAAGCTTTGATAGAGGTTAACTAAAGCATTGTGGCATGCAGGCGACGGGGTTAAGGTTAAGCATATGAAACGACGAACTACGATCTTATCGAATGTGCAAAGTTAAAGTTAGGAAGTTCCAAAACCAATGCAAGAAATGCCAATACCAAATGATATTTATATTAATATTATAATAGTACAAAAACATATGTTAAACCAAATAATAAAAATGCAAACAAAACATAATAAATAAATCAATTGTAAGCGAAAAGTAGGCAAAAACAAATTCGTTGAGGGTTAGCAGCTAAACGAGATGTCAAAGAATTTGTTGGACGTTTCTCTGATTGGGATTAGATGGAACGCTTCTGCATCTGGTTTTAAATTTGTTTTGGGCAGTTGACAACTTACAGAGAATCTATATGTGTCCATGCTCAAGCCCATGATGTTACGATAGCCATAGGGAGCATCGCATTTGGGGCATGGCTCCTCCAGGCTAAATTTTGTACGAATTTTCGTTTGAGATATTTTTCAGATTTTTTTTTTAGTTTAAAGCAACAAGCAACCGATTTTTCACAATTTTCATACACATATATAGATCAGAAAAAAAAAAACATATATAAAGAGAGCGCAGGAAAAGAGAGAGAGAGAGAGAAGAGAGAGAGGTGAGCATATATGTATATGAGAAAAACTCAAAAATACAAGAGACTAAAAAAAAAAAGAATAATAAACTAAAATAAAAGTAAATAAATTAAAAATATTGCAAATGCAGCAGCGTTGCCAGATTGCTTAGTGTACAGTCTGGCAACCTTGATGTGCTGATCACTTTGCAGTGCTGCCACATTTCATTTTTACAACATAATTACATATAATGCAGTCAAAATGCCGTACGATATGGATAGATATATATGTTTACCGTTATACAATAATGTGCAATTCGAAAATCAGACAAGGCAAAAGACAAGCAACTATGAACGATCTGGCAGCACGAATATACCGCACGTGTTAAGTTGGCTGCGCCTGAAATCAATTAGTTGCTCGGCTTTTGCCGTTGCTGATTTTGGACCCAAACTTAAAACAAAATCACACACACACACTCAGAAATACACAGAATTATACAGACAGAAGTTAAACAAATACATGAATACATAGTACGTACTATAGCTAAATATGTAAGAGATATGTATATAGATATGACAAAAAGGCACATACAATACGATACGATACGATATATATATATAGAGAGAGAGAGAGAGAGAGAGAGATGCGAAAGATACGATAGTTAGGCGCCAAGGCAACAAGGGAAATGGGATAGCAGATGGTATTTTAGTTTGATCATTTTTAATGGGGCAAACACACAGAAAATGTAATGTAAAGCTAGAGTTGTGATATGTGTAGAGTGCAACAAAAGAGATATATATTTATATATATAGATTAATTGGGGTCTTACAGAGAAGCTTTCGGTGTTATTGCTCAGTGGCATGTGATTGCGGTAACCATAGGGGGCCTTGCAGTTATCGCATGGATGCTCGAGTCTGTATAGAAAAACATATATATATATATATATATATATATATATATATATAAATATATATCGATATGTATATATGTTATCGAACAGTTGTCGTTGGTTGATTGATGGTGATTTTGGTTGTTGTATTTGTTGTTGTTGTTGTTGTTGTAGTTTAATCATTAGATCATGATTATTTTGTGGCGTTAGTTTTGGTATTTTGTTTGATTCGCATAAAAGTAAAAATTAGGTAAAAGTTGGTTTGTTTTTGAATTAGTCATTATAAAGACATAAATAGAGAAAGGAAGAGCATCAAGCTAAACTATAAAATATATGTATAAACAAAATGTGAGTGCTTAGTCGGCCGTGCCCGACTAGTAGATACCCTGATACCCAATAAACATTCTAGCTTCCATCTAACAGAAATGTGCTTCTTCTTTTTATTACCTTCGGTGTTTGTAGTCCGATCGTGGGTGCAATTTTCAGGGCTTAGCAAAGCCCAAGAATCTGATTTAAATAGAAAAAATAGAATAGAAGAACAGAAGGTCTCCCAAATTTGAAATATTCCCAGTCTATAGCTATATAGTATACTAGAACGATATATCCAACTTGATAAACTGATATATATAAAAATATATATAATTTCACTAGCTTAGACGCATAATATATTTACATATATGAGAACTTTATCGATCGGAGATGTTTTCTTCTGCCTGTTGCATAAATTTACACAAAATCAATATATCCTTTGCTGGGTTCAGGGTATAAACACATAAGAAAGAACTGTTAATTTCGGCATGCCGAAGATCAAATACCCTTTGCAGACATGTTTAGATGCTTTATGGTCTTTCGCTTGGAAACATGGCAACTAAACGATATACTAGTCGAATATATACAACTAATTTAATCTTTATTTAGCTGGCTCGAGGTCCGGACAACTTATTTATGTTTATGAGATTTTCTCAATAAGCAGAATGATTTACTGAAATAACAAATTGTTGCTATAATAATGAAGATGCAAAGAAAAGCGGATTATTGCCAAATTGAATTAGGCAATTTTGAGTACTTAAGAGATTTTTCATTAGAGCACAGAGCTTATATTTATAATATATGAATTATTATTCCTTTTTTCCTATATTTGGCTTTAATAGCTCATAAACTGACAGGCGGACTCGGAACAGTTGTAAATAGGTGAGATATGTTGATATACTATCTGGAGTCGGACAAGTCTCCAACAACAAAGCTTTTATAAAAACTTCTTCAGGGGCATACAAAAATTAATAATTAACATTATTCAATTTAAATTTCAGTAAAATTTGTGTAAGCCAAATGGTAAAAAGCGAATGTTTTTGTTTCGAAATCTTGTTAAAAGTCATGAGAATGTGAACAATTCTAAAATTGAAAATGAATAATTACAAAATTTTGCTACTTTTCAAATGCTGCTTACCGAATACGTAAAATCAATAGACAAGGCTATTAATCATATACATAATACATATAGATATATAGATATATAATATAAATTTCGACACTTAACGTTTACAATGTTGATTTCTACGAAATCGTGACTAATTTAACGAACGGATTCATCAATTCGATGTGGTCATAGGAATACTATACTTAAGATTCTTATCAAGTTTAATGGGTAATCGAGAAATTTTTGGTCATAACACTCACTTTTTGGGTATGGTGGACACGTAGGGCATCAGCACCTTGTCCACAAAGGAGCCAAAGCCCAAGCGGAAGTTGGATGTGATGCGCTTCATTGTCTCGGAGAGCTTGTCGCCCAAGGCGGATAGTTTCTCTTTGTCGTCCTCCATAGACTTGGACAGATCCATCAAGTAGTAGAGATCAACGGGATAATCCTCGGCCTGTGAGTAGCTCACATCCAGATTGTGCACCTCATCTACAAAATGGAACGAATGAATACAATTATCGTTGCAACACTTATGGATTACTTACTGATGCGCAGCTTGAGGCTAACACGTTGCGGCTTTATCTGGACAATTTCGCCAGCGGCAGCTGCACCGCCGACTGCTGCTGAGCCGGCGGCACCGGAACTGGAACCGTAGCCGGAGCTAGAGCCCGAACTGGAGCTGGCGCCGTAGCTTGAACTGGAGCCGGAGGCACCGTAAGAGCCAGACGAGGAGCTTTGGCCGTGGGCACTGCTCTCGTAGGAGCCGCCCGACACGTATTGACCGCCCGCCCAGGCGGCACCGCCGCTGGCCAATGTCAGATCCTTGTTAATCAATATGCGCTCCGATGTGTCCGGATTCCAAATGAACTGCTCCGGACATACTTCCGCCTTGGGCGTGTGCAAAAAACAACGCGGCCGATCACCATAATCGGGCTTCATGCACCAGCCGCAATTCTGTGTCTGTATGCACTCGTGGCAGGTCACCTTATTAACGCACGGATTCTGTTCCAGTTTGGCCGGCGACTGTTGTGATCCTTGGCTGGCGAGCGTCTGTGCTCCCGCCGATTGTTGTTGTTGGCCCTGTGCCGCTGGCCAATGTGTCGCTGTGCTGGCCAGGATGCACAGCAGTGCCACATGCAACAGCTGCTGCTGCTGCATCATTGCTCTACGGGTCTGGCGGTGTGCAGGTGCGGATGCGGATGCGGCGGGTGTTGATCTGAATGCTGTTGTCTCTGTTCTCATCGTCGCTTTACAAGCGCACGCTCTCTCTCTCTCTCTATTGTCGGTGTCTTACTGTTTCGCTCTCTTTCTAACTGTGCTGTGGCTCTTTCGCTCTAATTGTTGTTGGGGGTGCGAAAGTTTCAGGTGCAGCGGCTGCAATAAATCAAATTTACAATCAGTTAAAAATTTAATAATACGACTTGTTTTAATACTCTCGCAAAGCGCATAATGAGGTATATGGCTTTTTACTTCATCATTACACAAAAAATGCATTCAATTTTTAGCCACGCCTTGATAATATCTCACAGTTTGACAGTCACTGCATTTACAGTCTCAGAGTCACCGACTTTTGAATCAAGTCCTGCTATAAACTGTTCTTACACTGCGTGTAGGGCATAGCGCTGTCGGTTACACCCGTCTCCAGTTTCATACTTGTTTTTTTTTTTTTTATTTATTTCAACTAGTTCACGAACATTTTAATACGCGTTTTTTGGTTTAATAACATTTTTTATGTTCAATATATTTTTCAGCTATCTTTTACCAAATTTCTCGCCTACAACATTGTTTTTTTTTTTTTTTTTGACATATTTATGAATTATTTTTATCCGTTTTTTTCGCGCTATATGGGATTCATTGGCCGAAATTAAGAACTATTTGCAAGACACCAAAAGCTTAAATACCCTTTCATATTGCAAGAACATTTTACGTCTTTCCAGGATATTGATAAACAATTGGGCGTAAGTGGGCGTGGCAAGGAGTCAGCCAACTTACAAAAAAAGTTAAATAATTCAAATTTGGTGGGTCAAGCTTTGGGGTCGTGGCAAGCTCATGATCTTTCAAGGAAATCATCAGTAATAAAAAAACCAACCAATATTTGCTTCATTTAAATTTACATGATTTCAAAGACCAATAAGATTTTTATTACCAAGCTCTAAACCATCTTATTGGACTTTGAAATCATGTAAATCTCAGATTCTAGCTCTAGACAATATAAGAATAGTTTAAGTCTAAGCCATAATGTGTACTAAGCCGAATAGTTTTGCCCGATTTTTCCAATAACCCAACATATCTGCGATTCTTATTGGATTTGGCATTCTTATATGAAAACCAGTTGCAAAAGCTCTAACCTTGAGTTGCAAATGAAGGCGTATTATTTGTTGAGAATAATATTTATATTAATTTTTAGACAAAAGCTGTCATTGTGTTAAACAGAAACTAAACATATTTATTAATTTACAACAGAATAAACATATTACACATACATACATATGTATGTAAATAGGTGTGTGAATATGTACGTCCAGCTTTCGTAAGGGTATAACAACAAACATCTGCTCAGGTTTGCCGTTACTTTGCCCTGCCCCGTTTTGCCCCATGCCTAAATTTATTTCTCTCGCAAGGCTGTTGTTGTTGTTGTTGCTGTTCAGCTATACAATCAGCGTCGTTTCGTACGAAACGAACGAATCGAAAATCAAATTGGATATGACTCATCCTCTCAGCTTTTGGCTGCTGTCGGATGAGTGTAACTAAACAAACAACAACAAAAAGAACGCACACATACACACACACACACACACACGCACAGAAAAACACATGCTTGCTCTCATATAAGTTTAATGAATAAGGGCCAAAGGCATTGAGTAATGAGACTCAATGGGCCAAAGGCAAAAGGCGTCTCACTTTGATGATGAGTGATAAAATGTCAATTATTGCACGGAGCGAGAGAGAGGGAGAGCGCAATCAAAAGGTAACGGCGGTTTAGCGAGTGCTTGCAGTGTTAATGGGTATTCTTGTGCTCGGCAAAACGTATTTCAAACATAAACAAAGAGGGCGCCGTGGCCAGGGAAAAAAAAGACGCCCCTTTTTATTGCAAGCTCCCCCTATGGTAAATATGCTTAACTTTGTGCTATGTATGTTTTGTAAATGATTTTTTTTATTCACCACGGCTTGAGTCATGCAGCGACTGCGCTGACGTCTTCCGGGCACGAATGAATAATCAATCGCCTTGCAAACTTGACACTGGAGACATGAGAGTTGTGTGTTTTTTGTGCAGTTGGTTGTTATTCATGCCGTTAATTGAAAAAAAAAATAGGGTGGCCATTTGTAGAGTTATGCAGATGGTTTTGTATCTAAATATAAACAACTGGAAGGTGTGGGGGGGAGATGCAGTAATTTGCATGGGTAGAGAGCAAAGAACCGAATTTGGGCGCCCACAACATAAGTCAGCATACACACACACACACACACGCATGCATGCATACGTACACGGATGTTATATACGTATTGGTTTTGGCCTCGTACGCTCGCCCACCACAAGCATCAGGCGGGCGGGCAGGCAGCCGGGCAGCGGCAACATCTGCGCTACATAATGTGGGCGTACAAGTTCCTCACACACCAGCCCATAAGCAGTGATAAACACAGCTACGCAAACATGCATGCACACACAAGCCCACACACACACACATACACACACATACATACATATATATGCAGGGCAACAACAGAGCGATCCAATTGGATCTGCAACTCCTTGTGAGCAATAGTAAACACGGCGATAGGGGGCGCTGCTGCGTGCTGGTTAATGTAATCAGTTTGACGTTTGATCGTCAACTTTCCAAGTGTTGCCACCCCAATCGAAGAATTTATGCCGTGCTTTGTTCTTAAGCTCCAGCAGCAGTCAAAGTGGAGGATATTCATTGGCACTCAGCAAATAACGCGAACACACGCACACACAAATTCAATATAAGCGCAAGCATATTTATTCTTGTATGTGTGTGTGTGTGTGTGTGTGTGTGCGTTGGCCGCGTAGTCATCGTCATCGTCAATGAAATCATCAACACGAAGACTTCCCTTTGACCAAGAATGCAGTCAAAATTTCAACATTTTCTTACGTAACACAACTTCATTCAGATTATTTCACGCACACTCTAACACGTTTTGCCATTTATTTCGAACGTTTTATGCATTTTCAATTAGTAATCCAACAAAATAGTTCCATCAGGGCGCGTTGCTGTGGTTTTATTTTGATTTCACGCACACACTTGTGGAGTTGCCCACTCATGCACACACATGTATGCACACGAAACGCAAGCACATACACAATTACAGCACAATTGCAATCAGAGTTTACTTTTGTGCACTTTCTGCATACCGAAAATTGTTGCTTAACAAAAGCAACAAATAATTTAACAATAAAATTAATAAAAAAAAAATAGTTGGCAAAAATATTTGTGATAATTACTTTTGGCGACGACTCCGCACTGCCACTCGATTATCAAACAACTGAAGCCGCGTGACCAGACTTAAATAACATTAAAATGTGCAAAAAGTGTGACCAGGTTGCGTCACTTGCTCGTACTATGCAAGCAACTAGTTATCGCATTCACGATTAATCGATATTATGCGCAAAAGTGCTTCCACCAATACATTTGTTAACGATCGAAGGTACATCAATAAAAATTAAATTAGCAAGCTTTGACTTTATACTTTTTATAAAAAATTTCAGCTTTTCAAATGGCAAATACAACAAGCACCGATTACAAACTTAACAATTGCCACCGAGCTGATGCTAGTATTTCATTGCACAGTGGAAAGGCGCTATAAGAGTGACCACAGCAACGAATGCATAATGCCAAATACTAGAAAAGCCACCAAGCGAATTAAACCAAAAAGAACAACAATAAAAACGCGTCGAGGTGTATGTAAATAAAAGACTGTCCATAAATTTCGTTTATCTGACCGAAAAAAAAAAGCATAAAAACAAAGCAAGTGAAGTCATCAATAGCCAACACCAAGCAAAAATAAAACGAAACGCAACGCGCACAAAGAAATCAGCAACAGAATCGACAACAACTTTGCTGTTTTTTTTTTTTTTTATTTTTATTTTTGATTTGCAAAAACTGCCGTCAACAAAAGGGGGCGACGCCCGCGTCGCAGCATGGAGGACTTCGATATCGATTTGGATCTGAACTTTGTGCAGCTGAGCCGGCAACAGTTGCTGCAGCGCTACACGAACGCCGTGCGCCAGCTGCGCCGTCTGGCCGACGTCAATTACGGCGTGCGGCCGCTGAGCTTCGATAACTATGTGATGTTCCAGTATTTCCAGCAGCGCAGCCCCACCACCCCGCTCTACAATGCGTCCAGCACGCCGCTGATGGCCTATCTGAAGCTGGAGGTGCTGCATCATTTGCTCGACCGGCGGCGCAAAATCCTGTGCTGGCTCTTCTATCTGACGCTGATGTCGCTGTGCGTTGTCGCCTATCGCTACGAGACGACGACAAATGGTGCGAATAACGGACGCATGGTGCAGTCGCTGGTGTATCCGGGCATGCGGATGTGGCGCCGGATGACCATGCCGCTAATCCAGCGCTTTCCGCGGCTCACCGAACTGTACGACGAGTCCTGTTTGATGGGCAATCCGTTCTTTCAAGTCGAGGACCTCAGCTGCGGCCCCTGTGCGGATGTGGAGAACGTCTGGCTGGAGAGCGATGAGTGCGCCCAGCTGTATGTCGATGCTGGTCACAATGTAACCACGCTCAGTCAACACCAACAGCAGGAGCAGGAGCGGCAGGAGCCGGCGACTTTGACTGGTTATAAGCAGCTGGCGCTGTTGCAGCATTGCCGGAAGCCCGCGGAGCATATGCCCTATACGTTCCGGAGCAATCAGCACGGCTTTGATTTGGCCGACTTTTACAAGATCTATGCGAACAATTTGAAGATATTCCAGCGCGACGCCTACCGCGTACACTCGACCAATCAGGGTGTTCACAATCTGGAGGATCTCTTTGGCCAGTTCAATAGCAGCAGTGCAGCCGTTGATGATGATGATGTGCTCGGTGCCCGGTCCACAACATGGTCAACGCATGCGCACAATCTGTGGCGCTGCAATCGCATGTTGCCCGCCCGTTTATTGCGACCGATATTTGCGCGACCTCTGCGCCTGCCCAGCATGGGCGTGGCCCTGGAACGTTATGTGGCCATCGATACGGCACAGGCGCCGGCATATACGCTGCCCGAAACCGAATGCCCCAATGTCTATGTCCATCAGGCGGTTGGCACACGCTTCATCATACTCCGGCCGACCAGCGAATGTCGCCAGCGCTGTCGCACGCTCTCCATGCGCCTCACCCAGTCCTTTGTGCGTAAGTACGGCCAACAAGATTGATTTCACCACGTTTTCTGTACGTTTATTTGTTTGGCAGTTACTTACAATTGGCTGTACTGGAAACCGATTTCGGCGCCCGATCCCATATCGGAGAGCATGTCCATTAGCCTCATCGGCTCCTACTGTTAGCCTGGAACAGTCCGTGAGAGTCATCATCATCATCATCATCATCATCGTCGTCGTCACCCTTCATAATTCTTAGTCAACATACATATTTTTTTGTTAAATGCTATGCCAAAATTTTTCCAACAAATGTTTGTCGCTCAATTTGGAAAGAAAAGAAAGAAACGAAAGCTGTGCGCGCATCCATTTGAAATGGGCGCAGCTCGATTAGCCATAAGTTCCATGTCCTATTTAATTATGCCTGTCCCAATATACTATATACATATATATTTATATAGTTGATAAGTTGAGCATAGCGAGTGTCCCCGAAAATTGTTCCCATCATTTTCGTTTGGCCACATTCTGTGTTCTAATCTGGGGAAAAGTTGAAATCATTTTTCGTCAACAATTGCATTTATATTCTAATTGCTCTAAGTTTGCACTTTTTATTTTAAATCGATAAGATGCCAGCATAGAAATTGTAAATATGCTTATTTGAGTTCTCGTTTGATTTGTTCAATGCAAATGTTTGCCAAATTAACAATGAATTAATAAATTCTGCAGCTATATATAAATATATGTATATATGCATGTATTCACGTATATATATGTATGTATAACTTATATATAACAATTTTTCAATTTTTCAGTTACACATAAGCGTTCTATTCGATTGACTTTCGCATGATTCTTTCTATAAAATATGGCAGATCGATTTTCAAGTTTTTGTAAAACTCTTTTTGATGATAAATATCTGCAAGATCGTCAGGAAATATATATTTCACGGCTCTACAAATCGCAAGAATCGATATTTTCCAAATTGCGCAGTTTGAAATGCACTTGACTCCACAGTTTTAGAGCCATAATCAAGGAAAATATTCTCCCAATTGCTTTTAGATTCAGATCGGTGAACTATATCAAAAAAAAATATATACATATACATATATTCACTGCCTGATAGCTTTAATAACAGAGAGAGAGAGAGAGAGGTATATTGCATAGAAAGAGAGAGAAAGACAAGCATGGCTATTGAGAATATATATTATATAGCTAATGGATATTTCTCTATCTCTATTTCTCTATAGTTAAATCTACTCCTTTTTGTTAGCAAAGGGTTTACATTTATATGAAGTTGAAACGTTTACGAATATGAAGGCAAAGCAGAATCAGATCAAAAGCTTACCGCGCACTGAGAGCGAGCGAGCGAGAGAGAGAGAGAGAGCCCGTAAGATAAACGTTAGCAGCTGTTACCCGTCCTTGCCCGAGCCAAGTAGTTTTTCATTAATTCACATTTTAGCACACTTCGAAATTGCCGCAATCAGTACACCTTATATTATATTTTAAATTAACTTTTAAGACGTTTTACGACCATTTTTGTCAAACTTGAAAATGGTTTTGCGAAAATCTCGAAATTAAATATTTTAAAGCCTAAGACAAGCATTTAATATTTGGCCTTATTTTTTTTTTTTGGAAACAAATGTGTTTTGAAAATGTATTTAGACAAAGAACTGAGTTTAAAGCCGTTTCAATAATAAAACAAAGTTTGAAGTTACTGTTTTACACCCATTTTCCACAACTTGAGGTGGATCAGTCGGTCAATCAGAACAATTTGGATAAAAACTAGGCGTCAGTTATTCAATCCACTTGGTTTTTGGATGCACTTCACGAATCTCCGATCTTGGTCAGCGCATCGAAGTAGGAGCCCGACATCAGATCGGCGGGCGCAATGCCAAACGTTTGGCTCAGCTGCTCGGCAATGGCCTGGCCCTGTTCGGGCGTCTGTTCCGGGCGTAGACAGACCTCAAACTCCATGAAATGCCCCAAATCCTGCACCTCATCCATGTGTATGCGCGTCTGCTCGTAAAGGAAGAGCAGCCGTCGTTTGGCCAGCACGCCCAGCGCACCGTTCGATTGGCGCAACATCTTCTCCAGCACCGCGGGCTCGTCCACCTCGATTTTGTTGTATTTGGAGAGCTTCGGCCCGGCGACATCGGGTCTGTCGTAGTAGACCAGCTGGGAGCGTGCCGGCGCCTTCAAGTACCGCAGCTTCAGCCGGCCGCCCTTTGGTGAATTGAAGAAGACATCGCGCTGCACAATTAACTCGCCAGCGGCGCCGGTTAGCTGCCGGGCAATTTCCAGGCGACGTTCAAACTCCACTGCGCCGCCGGGTATGCGCGCCTTGATCTCCACGTTGCGCTGATCGGGCGCCACAGCTGTGTCGCACATGTTGCTGCCGTTGGTTGCTTTGATTTTGATTTGTCTGATTTGTTGCAAGAAATGCTCTAATTTCATATATTTACACATAGAACCCCGCTTTACCGGCCTCTTTGCGCTTTTCGATCAGCGTACACGCGCGCTTTTGCTATCGTTATCGATATGTGACTCGAGTCTCATTCGGTGTGGCAGCACTTTGCTAACTTTCGCAGTTGATGTGTACACACTGTGCGCGGCTTGGCGCCAAAATGCGCTCTTTTGAAAGCAGATAGTGTAATTGTTTTAATCTGTGCCATGAGCTTGTTTAAGCTTATACGTTTATAAATAGAACTTATATTTTTATTTAAATCGTTGATTTATGCACAATTATAGTGTACAAAAAATACCCTGTGCCTTGCTCCGAATCGTGGGAAAATATGCATATGCAGTGGCAGCTCTGCTGTTGCTTTTCCCAAGAATAGTTAGTATACCCTGTACATACTGAATGTGCGTATGATAGCGTATGACGCCAGACAGATTGAAGACGATAAGCATCGTTTTTTAACATCGGGCTCGGTTGAATCTTCTGGGTGCTAGAAATATCAAATTTGGTATGTAGCTTCTCATATATGTATATCACTATTAGAATAAAACCGACGTAAACTTAAAGAAATTCTTCTTTATTTTGTATTGAAAATGTTAATAAAGATCGGACTTGGCACACCCCATTAATACACAGAGGAGAAGCAGTTTGTGTGTGTTTTAATCGAAGTTATTATGACTGCTCTGCTCTGGTTACAGGGTATCTGCTAGTGAGACGCTCTCTACCTAAGCAGGCTTACTTGCATGAATGGACACAGGGTACATATCACAATCTTTAATGATATATACTTATATGTGTATATTTATACATACATATGTTAACGTGCATATATGTACATACATATACATACATATGTATGTATGTTCGCAAGCTAAATATAAATGTACATACATACGTACACATATTTCTAATCACTCAACAAAATAGCAAATGTTCACTTACATATACATGTACATACATATATATACATTCATGCACATATATTACGTATGTATAAACATATACAAACATACATATATGAGCACGCGAAAACGTGTTCGTTTATACATATATATGTTTTTATGAACATACATACATACACATACATATGCAAATACGTATGTATGTAGGTGCAAAAGCAACAAACAGCAAACCCAAAAAAAAACATATGTAAATAAAAAAAATCTACAACAACAACAACAAGAAAACACAATGTGTAGACAACACACACAAGTTGCATAGTCTCCTGGCCGGGCCCCGCTTCGTAGCGCGCAATGGCACACGGTAGGTAAGCAGGCGGCAGGCGGCAGGCGGCAGGCAGCGGCAGCGGCAGCGGCAGCGGCAGAGGGAAAGCGATAGGCAGAGCAGAAGGCGTCAGCGGAGGCAGCTATGATGACGATGCCGCGCGCGCAACGACTTTGGCAGCTCAATACATACACACACACACACAGAGCGACCGAGGGCGGCGTTCGTGTGCCCTGGGCGTGTCACAGTGTCAGCGGGCGAACGCGTTGGCGGGCGCAAGCGGGTGTATTGCCATCTACTTCCCATTTTGAAAGCTTTTGCGCTCGTTTCGCTGGTGCGGACTTCGGCTTTGATGTTCGGCTCAGAGCCGAATAACTTCCGTTGCTGTTGTTCTTGTTGTTGCTGCTGCTGTTGCTTATTACCCTGCATGTTCGAAATGGCAATAGCAAATTTACTTTTAATTTGCCACCACCTATGCCCAACACCACCCCACCCCCTCTACCGAAAAACCGACGACACCTCCATTTTGTTTTCTGCACTCTTCGGGTTCGCTCCACTGTAGCACTGGAGCGGCGCCCTCTGGCGGCTAGCAGATAACCTGCTTTCCCCCACCCACAACAAAAACAAAAAAGAACCAACTGTCAGGTGCGCAGGGTGGCAACCATAATAGTTTTTGTTTATGATAGGTTGGCAACACTATAAATCGATATTGAAAATAATTACAAGCTTTTGCTGCAATTTTTGCATATTTAATAGCTAATAAATTGCACATAATCACTTATCGATTTGATTTAGAGCAGAGCATTTAGCCAATTATAATGCAATTTAAAGGATTTAATTAAAAAATAATGGTAGTAAGGGATATAATTTTTGGCAAATGCATGTAAAATTCAAAAGTCATGTCCTTGCTCGATTGCTCCGATCAAAACGGAGTCTACCTCCAAATGGCCAGCCCAAACGTTTTCCACTCAACCGCTCACCCCTATCTCGCAGATTATGTACATATTTACACATGTACATACATGTGTATATGTATGCATATGTATATGTATTTAACTTCTTGACTGCCTTCATCCACTTGTGAATATTGCGTTAGCTCGGTGCTAGGTACAGGCCATCTCCAAATTACATTGTTTTCTTCTAAAATACAACTAAAGCTGAAGATAATATATAAATACACATGTTTGTATGTAAATATGTATATATGTTTGTATGTACATATGTATATATAGCGATTACTAAACGTTTTCTGTCCGATCGTCAAGAGCAGCTCGAAGTACAACGGGATTCCCGTCCCCTCGCTTGTTTATAAAATGCAACTTTCTGACTAAATCGTTAGAAAGAAAAGACTTTAAATCTGAGCTCAATCACACATACATACATACATATATATATGTATATATACATATATACATATACATATACATATACTTACATGTACATATAAATATGTATGTATGTGTTTATATGTGCAAACACTGGAATTTTCCAATGTATTATTGTTTACGGTTTGATTTAGAATACATCGATATCCGATATACATACATACATACATAAATATGTACATATTAACATGCTATTTACATAGCGACTTTGTTGCCGAATAGCAACAAACATGCATACATATATATGTACATACATATGTACATACATGGCGTATCGTTTGTATGTATGTATTTACTTGCTTCATGATCATTGCAGTGGATATTTGATACTCTGACAACGGTAAACGCCGTGCACGCCGGGAATCAAACCAATTCCTCAGTAGGCCGGCCACATTAACAGATAATCTGCCGCTTAGCTGGCGATACACAGATACATACATATGTATGTATGTATGTACATACCAACCTCCCCCCTCCCCGGCATGCCATGCCTCGCATTTTGGCAGCATTCCTCTTGCTCATTCTTCTTCTTTCAACAAACATTCAATTTTCTTGTGTGTATCTAGAGAATTATTAACTATGTTCGTAGAAATAGATACATCTACACATATGTACACACATATACACATACATACATTTGTATGTGTGCTTACTTGTATTGAAGCTTTTTCGAGCGAGTGAACGGATATCAAACAAAAAAACAAAAAAAACCCGTATCCGACCAACCGGCATACATACATATTTATGTATGTACACGCTCAAATGCGTGTGTATGTGTGTGTGTGCGTGTGTGTGCAAGTACACAAACACAGCCACTCACACAAAGCAGATACGAAATTTAATGCAGTTTTCTCGATTTTCTATGTGGAATTCTCCGTTGTCGCTGCCGCAGTCAGCGTCTGCGCCGGCCGACAGACCGACAGACAAACAGCGACGACGACCTTCGCTGCATCGCGTACTTTTGTTGTTTCTCTTCTTCTTCTTCTTCTTCTGCGTTTGTGTTGTTGTTGGTGGTGTTGCCGCTGCCGCTGCTTTTGATTGTTGCTGTTGTGGCCCTCAGTCTGGTGGCCGCTGCGCTGCCGATGGCACAAAATGTATTGGCCATATACATACATACATACACACATAAATATATTTGGATGTGTGTGTGTGTGTGTGTGCTGGTACCTTTTTGTATGTATCTGTTATGTGGCTGTAAATGCTCCCCTCTAGTACGCCCGCTCCCGCATTCTAGCGCACTCTCTCTCTCTCTCTTTTATGAGCTCTCTCTCTAGCTGTACATATATGCATGCATACATGCATATATATTTTTGTGCTTGTATGTGTGTAACCAGCTGCGACTTTAAGTTTTTGTTATTGCTGCTGCTGCTGCAAAATCGCTCCCAGCTGTGAATGTGCCTGTGTGTGTGTGTGTGCGAGTGTGAGTGTGAGAGTTTGGTATATTTGAGAGATACTTTGACCTTTTTTCCCATCAAGAAGACTTGAGCTGTTGTTGTTGTTGCTGCTGCTGCTGCCGCTGCCGCTGCTGGCGTTGCCACCGCAGCCGCAGAGAGATCATTGCAGATTATACAGGGCACGTAATTTAGTATATAAGCGTTTATCTAAGTACATATGTACATAATATCTATATGTCTGTATGTGCATGCATGTATGCGTGCGCGTAAGTGTGTGAGTAATTTATGAGTTTTCGTTTCATTTCGGTTTTTATATTTGTTGTTGTTGTTGTATTTTGAACAGCTCAGCTGCGTCGCTGCCGCTGCGGCTGCCCATTTATGACTTCATTTGCCGCTTTGTCTTTTAATTTTCCCAAAATTATTTATGTACATACATACATACATACATATGTATGTATATTTGTATATTTATTTTTTGCGCTCTCGCCGCATGCTTCTATGTACATATTTATAAGATACATTTCTTGCGGTCGCTGGCGCGGGCTGCACTGCGAACGCGTGCAAAGGTGTGCTGATAAGTGGTGGGTGTTGTGGGTGGGTGGTTGGGTGGTTGTTGTTTGCTCTTTGCTAGATGGGGGCCTTGCCAACAAGTGGCAAGTGGCGAGGCATACACATTTTTCTGACAGCAGTCCTGGAGCGCAACCCTGTCAAAGCCTTCCGGTTCAACGGACTGTTCGTTTGTTTCTTTTGCTGTTTCCTTTTTCTTTCTTTTTTTTTTTTGTTTATTGGCATATAACCAAAAATAGTGGCAACGCTCGTGTTCGCTTTTGCTATTTCGCTATGTTTATGTTTCTTTATTCTTCGTTTTCTTGTTGGATTTTCATTGTTGCAATTTGCTTGGGAGCTGCCTTTGCTTTCGCAGCGGAAAATAAATAATGTATAATATGCACACACACATATATAGTATGTGTATGTGTGCGATTGAAATATACATGCATGCATATACATGCATATGAGTGCGTCTGTGTGTGCAGCTATTCCACTCACAATACGTATACATATGTATGCACACATGTATGTACATATGTATGTATATGTGCTCGACGTCCTTATGTCACATATTTCATATTTATTTATGTACATACATATACATACATGCATACGCATATAAGCAAGAGCTAGCAGCTCAGCTCATTTATATGCATGTATGTATATATGTATGTATGTAGATATATGCACGTATACATATATAAAGCTTATATACAGACATGGTAGCTCTCTTTCTCTCTCTCTCTCTGTTTCCTTCTCTCTGCACGTGTGTGTGTGCAACGCGACATGAAGAAAAGCGCAAAGCGCAGTGTAAGTAGAAAACTCATATGAAAAACCAATTTTCTTTTTATGACTTGATTTCTACTATATGTTCAGAGTTTAATACAACTGTGGGAACCAAAATGAAAATAAGTTGGCAACGCGGCATGAAGAAACCCAAAGCACAAGGGGGGAGAGGGAGCGTAAGCGAGAGATAAAGAGGGCGAGAAACGCTCAAAGGGGAAAATTAAAAAAAAAATTGAAGATCAAATTACTTAAATTTGCTAAAAAACAAAAATATAGAGAATTTGTATATACATATCTCTATATATAAAACTGTTTGACCTGACTGACGGTCTGATTGGGGACGTGGTTTCGGGAAATTCCACCCGCATGTGTGGAAAAATCGCGAAAATGTTTGAAATGTATGAAACTTTTTTGTTTACCGTCCGATCGGCCTCAAACTCATTTTCAAAGATCTTTGCTAAAATTTATTTGAGTGGTGTTTCACACATTACGGAAAATCCATCCCTGCTTGATGAAAATGGGGTTCAAGGCTTTGGTGGGTGTCGTTTCGGGCACAAAATTCATTTCCAAGGATCTATATGAACTGTCATTTGAGTTTCACACTTTTCGCAGAAACCAAGCTTCCTTGGTGGAAATTGCGATTTCAAGTTTTTTTTGGGCGAAGTTTTAAGTTTTGTCAGATTGCCTTCAAACTTATTCTCAAAGCTCTACGATTTGCGAAATTTCACCCGCAACAGTGGTAAATTGGCGGAAAACGGTTGAATGCAAGTTTTTTGTTTACCGTCTGGTCGGTTTCAAACTCATCTTTAAAGATCTTTAAGAGAATATATATATTTAAGCAGATTCAAACATTTATCAATATAACCATAAATATCTTTAAGGAATTGCAATTTTCTAGCCTGCGAGTGGCCACTGTATTAAAATAGAACTATGAAAATCAACTTGAAACAAGATTAGAAATTGTTCGTTACCAAGCTTCGCATTAAGGGTTATAATAATGTACATACATGCCGTCCTCCATGGTCACTTTATTCTGCATTTCTTCAAACATCTTCCATTTTTTCAAACATCTTTCATTTCATCAAAAATCTTAAAACGTCTTCCATTTCTTAAAAAATCTTCAATTTCTTCAAAAATCTTCCAATCCTTTAAACATCTTTCATTTCTTCAAAAATTATCCATATCTCAAAATGTCTTCCATTTCTTCAAATATCTTCCATATCTTAAAACGTCTTCCATTTCTTCAAAAATCTTCCAATTCTTCAAAGATCGTCCAATTCTTCAAAGATTTTCCATTTCTTTTAGCATCTTCCATTTCTTAAAATGTCTTCCTTTTCTTCAAAAATCTTCCAGTTCTTCAAATATCTTCCAATTCTTCAAACATCTTCCATTTCTTCAAAATGTTTTCCAATTCTTCAAACATCTTCTATTTCTTCAAAATGTCTTCCATTTCTTTTAGCATCTTCCATTTCTTCAAAAATCTTCCAACTCTTCAAAGATCTTCCATTTCTGCAAATATCTACCATTTCTTCAAATATCTTCCAATTCTTCAAATATCTTCCATTTCTTCAAACATCTACTCTTGGACTTTTCTATCTTCTCGCTCTCTCTCTACTATTTAGTTGCTATTTTTGCAAATATTTTCAATATTAACTTATACAACTTTTATCTTCATCTTATCGGATCTGTGGTAAATATGAAAATTCGATTAGCCAGCAAATGGATATGAAAGATACGACCCTTTCGCGGAAATGTGCCTAGGGAATTTACAGTTCAGGTAGGCCGCAAACGAGGGATAAATGCAGCTCAGGTAAAACGCGATGCGCTAGAAGCTTTGCAGGGTTGGTTCCATAAATCTTCATTTAATCAGGTAGCCGACACCCTGACAACTATCTGCAGGCAGATAAATACGGCAGATAAATCCAAAAGACACACAATTCGGACATTTTCAATCAAAGTCAGCTTCGACTGTACCGCACCCGACTGCAGAGATATATCATCTGGTTGATCGGGCTGAGAACTAAAGCCTGACATAGAATAAGCTATATTTGCTGCTCAGTTTTTTTCTATATTATAACTTCTTTGATATCTAGGGGTTTGTCAAGGTTGTATCTAGTTATCAGGAGGCAGATCCGATCTCATTAAAAATTAATATATGTATATAGTCTTTATCGGGACGAGAAACTATTTAGCCATGTATATCCTTTTTTCGATATAACCTCCCATATCATAATACTGACAAATATCGATACAAGGTTTCTTTAAGCAAAACTTGACCAGTTTAGGAGCTAAACATATCATATTTGGGTATGTTATCGTGTAGTATATACAGATGCCAAGAAACTAAATTAAAAGTAAGGCTTTACCACGAAAGAAGGCGGGTTTTTTATTTAACTAGGTCTATAAACCTAAATAGTCTTGATATGTGTATATATTATATTTTAAGTTTCAACAAAATGAATGCTTAGAAATCGACCTGATCAACAATATATATGGCTACTATATCGGATCATAGATGCCTTCCCGCTGCCTGCACAAGTTAAGTCAAGACATTTTCAGCGTATACAAGCTAAAGTTATCGGAAAGTTATCGGTTTAGGTCTCACACGAATTGCTAAGTCTAGAAGATAATGACAATCAATTGAAAATAAGAAGTAATGCTAGATCTTAAACGTAGATCCTCTAAAGGCATGTGTAGATCAGGTTTCTTCCATAGCATCGATAAGTCACTTGGGAAATCGATAATTATCGATAGGAATTCCCTGCTTTCTATTACTCAACACTAGATTGAAAAGTTTCTTTAACGAAATAAACGAAATGTTATTCAACACCCGTAGGTTCCGTAGGACTTTTGGTTTTTAATTGGGAAAACTCTCCATAAGCGATTCTATGCACAACTGTACTTGAGAATTGAAGAAAGCTAAGAAATGGGTTGTTGTAAGTTGACCTCCGTGCCCTTTAACCCGCACAAACTCCTTCCTTCCGTTTGAAATGCGTGCACGTGGGTTTAGTTTATGAGCATATACCACCCCCCCCCCCCCACACACACACACACCTAGTCCCCGCCCCACCGCACGCACACATAAGATCCTTTTAAGGGACATACATACCTTTTCATAGCACACCTGCGATCAACCCCTCGTCCGGCCCCCAGGGGTCATATAAATGAATGCCAGCGGTAATAAAAAACTTTCGCCTGACCCACCACCATCAAATTTGACACCACCTCCCCTAACCCAACTTCCACTTTCTATTACTCAACACTAGATTGCAAAGTTTCTTTAACGAAATAAACGAAATGTTTTTCAACACTGCTTATCAAATTTCCCAAAATGCTATCAGGTGATATCTATGAGAGACTTGGGCATTTGCTTATAGGGGAATACGAGATATGAGAGATCGCACCTTACGTAGCTGACGGCCATTTCAGGCAACTGCGTTCATATCTGAAATATGCATGTAAATTCATAATTGATGAATCACGCCAGGCAACAACAATAATAATGACAACAACAACAATAACAACGTGTGTCGTGTCAACAAAACAAATTTACATACACACACACGCACACAGACACACACACACATACACACATGCACGCTCGTAGATATGAATATGTGAGTATATGACCTAAACAGAGTGCAAAAAACGTATGTAAAAAAGAAGAACAAGAAAGAACGTTTGTCTTCGACACGCCGATGGCTAAATACCCTTGCGGTAATTTAATTTTAACTGTTAAAAATCCACTTTACACCGATCAAAAATATATACATGCATTCATACTTTACGCGCTCAAAGATGTCTTCTTCTACATGTAACAAAATTACATATGCATATCCTTTGCAAGAGTATACAAAATACTACAAATACAACAAAAAACAAAAACAGTGTTGCCATACAGTTACATTAATTAACATAAGCAGTGAAAACTCAGTTGGATCAATGGCGACATGATCTGGCGCAAAGGCTGGCAGCTCTGCGCAGCCACTTGATCGCCATCTTGTTTAAGGCTATGCCAGCATCGGCGGCGGCAGCAGCAGCAGCAGCAACAAAAACAACATTCAACATGGCGGCCAATGGGCTGCGCCTGTTCTGTTAAGCAAACTGTACTTTGTATATGTATGTATATATGTAGATGTACATATATATGTACATATATGTACATAATGTGCCTTCTTTGCCATCTAACTCATGCCTTTTGCAAGAAGGGACACCCTTTGCCAACCAACCACCCCCCCCCCCCCCACTCTACAACTCCCACACCCACCACAAAAATTCCAGCAACTCATTCGCGCGCTCGCTCGCTCCGTCTTCGTTCTCTTTTTATCCAGCATGCTGCTAATTTAAAAACATGAATTGGCAAAAAGAAGAGGAACCCAAAAAAAAAAAAAAATAAATAAATAAATACCCAAATATGTGAAAACGAACAAAGTTTGCTGTGCTGGGTGCGCCGGCGCCGGCATCGCTGCCAGCGTCAGCTTTTGTGGAATTTTCTGTTGTTGCTAATCTCGCTGCTACTGCTGCTGGGCAGCCACCACTCACACGCACACACACACACACAGACGCCCACTCGTTAGCTCTCACTTTGCTCGCTAGATGGCAGCAGCAGTCAGCGATCAAATTTCTGGCCCTGGGCCGAGCCCATGCCCCCACCACCCCACCGCTTGGCCTCTGAGCAGGTATCATGCCTAGCCCACTAGCCCAACTGTGCGTGCGTGCGTGCGTTTGTGCATGTGTGCGCACGTGTGAGTGTGTGATAAGAGCACCAACACACTGGCAACAAGCTTATAACTGTGCTTTTGACTCGCAACATGCGGAAGTGTCGACGTCGGCGTCATCGTTGTCGTCGTCGTCGTCGTCGTTGCCGACGTTGTGCTGCCTTCGCTGCATGGGAAATTTTTGCGGCTGGCGCCAGCGATGACAGCGCAGCACTTGAAATTTTCGCCATCGACACTTTATGGCGTCGTCATGTTGTAAATCTAAGCGAACGTCAGGTCGCCACATCGTCGATTCTTCGATTCGTCGTTGCCAACAGGACGAAAGAATAAGAATGCATTGACAACAACGACGACGACGACGACGACGACGACGCAAGCGCCAACGTCAACGCCAACGCCATCGTCCTCTTCAGCACCAGCCCCGCCATCGTCAACGTCTTCGGCAACACTGCAGACAGTTCGACTGCGGCCAGTGCGGCAATAAAGCTTGTCGGCCAGCCAGACACATGCATGCCCTGTTGCTCAAGGTCGCCGCAGCAGTTGGCTACGTTTCGGCGAATTCAATGCAAAGCTCAGCAAATCGTTGACTGCGCAAAAGTGCACATGTGCAAGCAAAAGAAAACGAAATAAACATACATACATATGTATGTGTACATTTATTCGGCACACTGTAAATGTAAGTTCAACTAATATCTCTGCGTGCTCTTTGCTCAACGGCTTAGCCAGATGCGCCTGAGCCGCAGGCCATTATCAATATGCGCGGCATATTTGTGTGTAGCGCAATGCGAATGGTATAATATTGATAACAATAATAATAAACACAAAGTAAGACACTGATGACGACGACGACAACGGCGATTTATGACGTCGGCTGCATGCGCTCCATCTGCCAATGAGAGCAAGGAAGAGCGTGAAGGGGAGGGAGCGAGGGCGATGGCGATGGCGAGGAGCCATAACGGGTTGTTAATGCTACTGTTGTTGTTTAGGCAAAAAAAAAAAATAAAAAATGTATTCGAAGAGAATGAAATCACAAGCAAATAAGAACACAAAACGCAAACAGCGCGCAATGAAGCAAAGCGTACAAAAGGAAAGGAAAGCAAAAGCAAAGAAGAGAAAGAAATTAAACAAAAACGAGTTAATTTTACGCCAGTCCAGCCTCGCACACAAACGAGGACAGAGCGCCGGAGAGCGAGAGATTGGGTGAGTGTGAGTGCGAGAGTGAGAGGAACGAACGCCCATTCAATCACTCACGCGACCCGTCGGCCAGCAGCCGCCCGCAGTTGCCATCCACCCACGAGGCCCCGGGCCAGCGGCGCCGTCGTCGTCGTAGTTTCCAATGAAGATATCAATCACCAAAAACAAAAACAAAACTCTGTCCGGCCGGGACCAACGTGGGGCGTGGTGTGTGGGCGGTTTTAGAAGCAACGATTGCGATAACGGCGCCCATATACACACACGCGCGCGCACACACACACACACGCTAACGCATGCTTTTCGATTTGTTGCTCTCTCCCCTCTTTCGCTACCATTAGCAAGCGAACACAATGGCCGGCCTTGCGCAACGCGCTCGCTTACTCATTCTACTGTACGCTTCTGGCCGCCGCCGCCGCCGCCGTCGCCGCCGCTGCTGCCGCTGCCGCCTCGCCTACTCTTTAATCTCGAGAGTCACCAGAGCCCAAAGAGTCGCAGTCGCTGGCAGGCCCCGTTTCGCGTGCGGCAGGCACAACAAGTTTTTTTTTTTTCAGCGGAGGCAACGGCTGGTGGCGATGACTAAATATATACATAGATACATACAAACATACACATATACATACAACATACACAGTGAAGTATGCCTATGAACACACAAGCATACATATGTAGAGAATAAATCATCTAAATATATGACTATTATACCCAAAACCCCCATATTACAGCAATTACAACAAAGTGTTAAGAAATTTCTAAAAAGAAAAAATATATACATACATACATATACATATATACATATATATGAACGTCATATAACAGTAACAACACAGCTTTACACAAGTCGCTTATCTTTTACGCTCGCTCTCCCTCTCTCTCTCTCTCTTTCAGCAAGCACGTTTACTGCCCCCCACTTCTCAGTCCTACAACCTTTGCTTTTCGCACGCTACGTCTACATTGCTGTTGTTGTTGTTGTAGTTGTAGCTGCCTTCTTTTTTCGTTAATTCATTATTGAGGCCAATTGAATTTGTGTGTTGCTGTGTGTGTATGTATATACACAAGCATACATACATATATTTGTATATATATGCATATATACATATATATGTATATATATTCGTATATATGCATACATATATAAATGTGTGTGCGCGCCTAGCTAGCAGCGTGCTTGAATGAATGACGAACTGACGGGCCGACGGCCACGACGACCGTTCGCCTTGCCTGCTTTTGCTTGGCGGCCGGCTGACGAGGGCCTGGCAAGAGACTATGCAACACGTTTAAATATGCGCATCGACGGCAGCCGACGGCAAACGAGCAAGCAACGAACGAGAAACAGCAACAACAGAAAGAGAAAAACACACACACACACACAGAAACATACCAAATACATACTCGCACATACACAGACACACACGCATAGCCCAAAATGACGGAGCGTTGCGTGGCAGCAGCAGTGACGGCGGCAGCGACGCTGTCGTGCATGTATGTGTGTATGTAAGCCAATCTGTATACAAGTGTGTGCACAAGTAAATTGAATGAAGAAGAAGCAGCAGCAGCCGTTCGTGTGGCTACGAAGTTTGATGACGACAACATTTCGACTATGGCAAAGTCTAACTGTATGCACATACATATATACATATATATGTACAAACACATATACATGTACATTCAAAACGTCGTTTGTCGTTTGCTTCGACAGAGCGCCAACATCGGCCCCACCCACCAACACACACACGCACACACACACACACAGACAGACCGCTAAACGTTTTGCGTGCTGCTTGTTCGTTTTTTTCTTTACGATTCTTTTTATTTATTTTTTTCGCGTCTTTTCATCGTCGTCGATTGTTCTTGTTGCTTGTTTGGGTCAGAAGTTCGTTGAGCCGGCTTGTTTGACACTTGGCATGCGCTACGCTTAAATAAAAAGACAGCTAGAGAAAGGGAGAGAGAGAGAGAAAGTGAGCGACAGCAACAGTTGCGCTCACCTGTGCGAATCAGAACATTTGTTTTCTGGCCAGTAAATGAACTTAATGTTGCGGACCGGGATACACGATGTTTGTTTGTTTTAATTCAAGCGAAAACCTAACAACAAACATGCCCCATATTAAACCGAGAAGCGCACCAACAGCCGCGTTAGCAGCTACAAAAACAAATAAACGCCGTTGATGTTGTTGTTGTTGTTGCTGCTGCTGCTGCTGCTACTGCTGCTACTGTCGGCGTCACGAATTATGTATGTAAAGGCTGTAGATGCAGCTGACGTGGGCAGCGACAATATCAATTGCATATCGCTTTGACACCAGGTGGCAACGCCGCCAGCTGTCATCGAAGGATAACACAATTCGGTTAGCGCTTTTATTTTTTATTTTGGTTCTTCTCTTCGCTGATTGTTGGCGGCCACTCGAAAGTTAGCACAGCCACAAGTCAAAGAGTGCAAGCAACAACGTGACCAGCCTCTCCCCTCCCCCCCCCCCCCCCCACACACACACACACACGTGCGACTGCGGCCAAACAAACAATAGTAAATGGTAAGTTATTTTCTATGCGTGCGTATGCAAATGTGTGTATGTGCATGTGTGTGCGTGTCGGATGAATTACAATGCCAGCGAGAGAGAGAGAGAGAGGGAGAGAGAGATGGAGAATGTGCAAGCGAATGAAAGTGCACGGCTAGCAAGCTGGTGTGGGTGTGTGCGTGTATGGGTGTGTGTAAAAAATGCATTATGCACGTCTTCCTCTTCCCTTTTTCTACTTCTACTTCTGTTTTACTTGTTTTATTTGCATTGACTAAAACAACAAGAAAAAAAATCAACAACAAAATGATAAGCAAAGATGTAAACTGTGATAATGAAGCAGAAAGAAAACTTGTTCGAAAAGTTGTAATGCAATGGAGGATTAGCGAGGGGAATGGGAAAGATGGTTATGGCAGAGGGCGGTGGGGGGGGGGGGGGGGGTGGTATGTGGGAAGATAGCGATATGCAGCATGGAGCTAAACGCGCTCTGTTTGTGGGCGAGCGGATATCCGGCCGGGCGACCAGGGCCAACCTGATTGGGCCAATGTATCCAATAATTTAAGCCAGCCAACAAACAGATACATTCTATACACATGCACTCATATATATGTGGATAACTGACTCTTGAGATAGAAAGAGAGAGAGAGAGAGAAATTAGCCAGCAGACCACAATGCGTGGAAGAAAACTTTCTATAATTCAAGAAAATTGCAAAAAGAGAGAGCCGAAAGAGAGCTGCACGCTTTCAGGCCTTTTCTTTAGCCAGCATTCTATTTATGTGATTCCTCTTTGTGCTGCATCCGTAAATGGTTCACAGCGTTTTTTATTGTCGACCTTAATGAATGAATTGAATTGTTTTCTTCAATATTTGGAATCCATGACAATGCTTAAAGCCCTTGATTATATTTGGGAAGAATGAAAAAACAACTTTTGTTTTCTTACCCTTGATCATAGAAGAAATGCATAATGATAAGGATAACAATTTATTTTACGGATCAATTTCGGAATAATCTATAATACACCTGCTACATAGGCATTCAATATATATTCACACAGGTCCAGCTTTATCCGGGCCAATTCGTATTTATATTATTATCTCTATATATAAAACTGTTTGTCCTGACTGACTGACTGACTGACTGACTGACTGACTGACTGACTGACTGACTGACTGACTGACTGACTGACTGACTGACTGACTGATTGGTGATCAACGCACAGCCCAAACCGTAAGAGCTAGGAAGCTGAAATTTTCACTGTAGCTACCTTATGTGATGTAGGTGCACGTTAAGACGGGGTTTTGGGAAATTCCACTCGCAAGTGTGGAAAAATCGCGAAAAACGTTTGTATGTAACTTTTTTGTTTACCATCCGATCGGCCCCAAACTTATTTTCAAAGATCTTTGTTCAAATTCCTTTGAGGGGTGTTTCGCACTTTTCGGAAAACCCATTCCTCCTTGGTGGAAATGGAGGTCAAAGATTTGGTGGGTGACGTTTCGCGCTCAAATTCATTTCCACTGATCTATATGAAAAATCATTTGAGACGTGTTTCTCACTTTTCGCAGAATTCAAACTTCTTCGGGGGGAATGCGATTTAAAGATTTTTTGGGCGGCGTTTTAAGTTGTGTCCGATTTGCTTCAAACTTATTTTTAAAGCTCTACATAAGAACTTAATAAGTACGTATTTCAGCGATTTGGAAAATTCCACCCGCAACAGTGGTAAATTGGCGGAAAACGGTTGTATGAAAGTTTTTTGTTTACCATCCCATCGGCCCCAAATTCATATTTAAAGATCTATGTTTAAATTAATTTAAGGGGTGTTTCACACTTTTTGAAAAATCCATTCCTCCTTGGTGCAAATGGGGGTCGAAGATTTGGTGGATGACGTTTTGTGTTCAAATTTATTTCCAAAGATCTATAAGAAAAATCATTAGAGACGTGTTTCACATTTCTCGAAAAATCTAAACTCCTTCGGTGGAAAATGCATTTTTAAGATTTTATTGGTGAATTTTAAGAGTTTTCCGATTTGCATAAAAGTTGTTTGATTCCCGTCCGATCAGTTTCAAAATCATTTTTAAAGCTTTTTTGATTTTATAACATACGTGCCACGGGCAAGGCCGGGTTATACCCGCTAGTTTATAATAAAGGGCTTTAAATATTAAGAAATATCTTTTGTAAACCAAATTTTAAGGCGATTGAACGAATTAAGATCTGTTGGTAAGGCCAACTTTGGAATCCTTCCTCCCACCCAGAAAGAGCAAATATTCCCAAATGTGTAAAACATAACTTTGAATATTACATTCAAGCCGATCAGATGGGAAGCAGAAAATGTTTTAGTCAACTCGGGTTTCCATCAATTTTCCAAATTTGTGGGCAAAAATAACATCCATCAATTAAAATAAAAAAAAAAGCATTCCAGCTGTAACGTATTGGACTGTGAGTGGATCGTTTATCAGTCAATCAGTTGGTTAGTCAGTCATTCAATCAGTTTATCAATCAAGAAGACAACTAATCAGGCAGTTAGTTAGTCAGTCAGTCAGTCAATCAGTTTATCAGTCAATCAGCTAGTCAATCCGTCAATCATTTAGTCAGTCAGTTAATCATTTCATTATTTAGTCAGTCAATTAATCAGTTGGTCAATCAATTGGATAGTCAAGTAGACAGTCAA